>JADNRV010000038.1:0-368427 GCA_015499995.1 Flammula alnicola | reverse complement strand
GTCTACCACACTTTTCTACTGTCACTCTCTCCGCTTTCCTTTGATTTGCGAATTCAGACGAACTAAGACCTAGACTGTTTGCGGTGGTGTTGATCGTCTGAATGAGCATTTTGGTTTCTCGCCCAGATACATTACAAAGGGGTTTCCTCCCGCACGCAAGCCTGCAATGTGACGATCAACAATAAAGTCTGGAGTAGAAGTTTTATTCGTTGGGTCCATCCAACGTTCAAGCTCTCATTTCACCTAAACAAGGCTCGAGCAATCAGGTGTATAACCATGGAATGCTCTCGCTCTTCCCTTCCAAGTTCACGAGTAACACTGAATCGCACAGTGCTACTTCCCTCGTAGAGACGGATGGGTATTCTGAAAGCCAACGAGAGGACGATGCTGGGTAGAGTTTCATGCGCCAGCTGATTATAACGGTTTGGCTTATTCAACTATACTGCAGGCTACATTGGGGAGTAGTCTAGCTAACTGTACGCCGCAGTGGTCAGAACGCGATGAATCAGTATTAAGACGATAGCCATTACTCACAAGAAAACCAGAACATTCCGAGAAGATTTCCAACGACACGCACTTAAATATGCAGACAATGTTACGTATCGCGAGCACTGCCACGAACGACAGGAATGAATTATTCGTCCCGACCCCTGCGCCATGAAAACTTTCGCATGGCACGAAATGGAAGAGTGGTAGTCCACAAGCCAGGGAAAGCCCTGAATTACAAGAAAAGACTTGAAACCAGGATTCGTTCTCTCATCGCTCCGTTACTCTCAAAGTCGTATTCTGAGCGACTTGAGAATGCAGCACGTTTGCTGCTTCGATGTTGGTAAGGAGGAAGAAAACGGCGGCGGAAAATTTCTTGGAGGCAATCACTTTCGGACCAATTATTCTTAGCTGACAAAGAAAACGAATTTAACATTAGATTCATCCATAATTGGCCTATTTGATACGAGGGCATCTGATCCATTGGAATGAAAAGCGCCGGACTGTCCGCCGAACCGTCCGCGGACAGTTCGGCGGACGGTTGCCTTTTTTGGGTAACTAGGCGTGACAAGGTTCTAGGTCACCACTGCCGCCATGTGCGCTCAACGTTCAACATTCATGACGAGAACAATAAGGCGCGCGCTGTGCGCGATGGCAGCGGACCTATATAGTCTTGTACATCGTTCTTTTTGTCTCAAATTCCATTCCCACATCCATGTCTGCTAAAATCAGTGTTTCAACTCTCATTTCCGCCCTCGCTGCCTACCCAGAGGCTGAGAAGCACCTTGATATTGACGGCTGCTTCAAGTTCATCGAGCTGATACAGCTCCTCAAGCCGACTCTTTCTCTCTATCAACCCCCAGGTACTGCGGAATATCTCCCCCTTGCACGCCTACCAATCAATATTCTTGATTTCTTCAAGAAGTGCCTTAATATCGAGCATGAGAGCGCAAAGATTATCTGGGAAGCACTCTGTCCAATCGCATGGGATCTTGGGGTCCCTTCAGGAGACATGCAGGCTTTCGGTCGACGATATCTTCAATTTTTTCTTGATCATGGCGGCGCCCTTGGACTAGGTGAGTACAGCTGTGTTACTTGATTGTTGATCTATCGACTTATCTACTTCGGTCAGCATTCTATAACTTTATGCCTCCCGTCCGGACCTGCCTCGATCCTGGTTGTAATTCAAAAAGTCGAACAGCAAAAGCAGCTGGTGTTCCATACTCTCGTGAACTAGCAGAGGAGTTGGTTCTTCCGGTATCCGTCTTCACGCAGGATTTTGGGCCTATCCCTGGTTTATCAACATCATTCTATTGTCGTGGTGAGCATTCTCTTTGCTAGCGCTATCATAGACCTTAGCAGGGGTATTATAGGTTGCAATACCCGCTATTATGCCAACTACTATGTTAGCAAGAAGGACTCAACACGAACCTATTACCATGGACCTTTTGAGTTCATTCACACTGCTACGCATGTCTTTATTGAAAAGCGGACACTTGATCTCTTTACTACAATGATGCTTACTTCATGGTACGTGCTGGATTTCAACCACTGAATGACTATTATACTCATATATCCCAAGGACTTCCGCCGGAAACTGTGCACGAATTTACAATGACGGGCTTGCACTTAAATCACTATCGCCTTCTCTCCCAGCCTTATTCTCAAAATCACACGTCTCACTGGATGTCGAAGATGTTTGGGATGGGGTCTCACTCCATTGGCTTCTCGAGGACGCTGAGGAGCGTGATGAAGTTCTGGAGCTTGTTCAAGATGCACCATCCCAGGCGAAGCGCCTCCAGCCTGCACTACATGCTCGGAACCTTCGTATGGCTGGTCCTGGACAAGAAGCTTGGAGCCATGCTTGCGATCTTTGCTGTTGGATTGAAACCCGACCAAATGGAATGAAGAGTATGTCTGCTCTTTCAATTCACCCTGACCCTAGATACTGACATACTTGCTCCATTTACAGCCTACATTCGTTCAACAGTAACAGATGGAGTCACAATTGGACGTCCGACTTGCTCCGTACATGACTGTGATGTCCCACTTGAATCAGTGAAGGATCGATATTGTCCTATTCACCATAGTGAAGATCTTCTATGTGTCGTTACCACATGCTCTGAGTACGCAGAGGAGGGCCATAGAACTTGTAAACTGCCGCTGCATCGGAACCTGAGGACTACAACGCCGAGCAGCAGAAAGCTATGTTTCAGCTAAAACAACGTCTTGCTCGACTTCGCACGTCGCAACCTCGTGAATCCATTCCGGGAAGCTGGTGATGATACTATCAGGATGAAGAGATCTTGATTGACAAAGATGGTGTTTGCGACGGCAAGCCTGAGGAGGGAAATCAGACCCTTCGTGCACGATTTGGTAGGAAACGCACACACAACGAAGAGCTATGTGTAGCGTCTTGTGGAGTTATTCTTGGACGAGCAACATTTTATGGTTCAGAAGCTCCAAATGGTGTTCGCGTTAGTGTGTTCTCCTTTCAATTGCTGTCTCTACTCACGTATATGCCTTCAGACATTTTGGAAGAAGCTCTTTCCAACCAGGAGGTCCCTACCGTCTGTTCTATGGCATGACAACAATTGTCGTATTGCTGTAATGCTCGACAAGGAAGGCGACACTTATTTTTCAACATCTGCACTTCCTGTTGATGTATTCCATTTCAAATCGAAACACAAGGCATCAGACGAGGACTGCAACAAGTTCTGCAATCCAGTCCGATGGCCTGAGCTCTGTACACCCGAAGGAACATGGCGATTCAATTCTTCGGCTGCCGAACAAGCCAATGCGTGGATTGGAGGGTATCAAGCTATTGTGCGTGAGATGCAAGCAGACCGCTACGAATTCTTCCTCGATGAGATGATCAAGCGCAGAAATCGTAACATCATCAAGGACCTTGAGAAGAAAGGGAAGGCTCCTCACAACATACCAAGGGAAGAACTCTTACGACCAGAGACTCCAGAATTAGTTGAGTAGTCATCGTCATCCTTGTATTTTTATAGGCGTTCAACACGTAGAATTAGAATACATGACATAGTTCTACTTTACTTCGAGCAAGCGCGAAAATCGATAAAATGTTGCGCCCTCCTTTGCCCTTGCATCATCATTCATGCAACAATGTTTCGAGAGGTGGAGAACTCATTAGAGGGCAGATTAGAATTGATAACAAAGACAAGTCACCCTATAATTGCCTTGTGGGCTCTGGAAGCCTTCGCGAGTAAGAATCACGTCATGTCCACAGAGGAAAGGCTTGGGAGATCGAGGTGCCATCATGAATCTAGGAAAGAGAGATCGCGTTTATTGGTTTGATTTCTAGGTTTCTAGGTATGTGCACTTTCTAGAAAGACATGAGGAAATACAACTGACCTTGTTCAAGTCCATCTTCGTCGCACATTTGAAGAGGCGGCGCCACCTTATAAGAACAGTCACAAGTCGTTGATCATTTGTACAAGTTGAAGTAAGATACGAGTCTGGCATTGGCGCACGTTTGAACTTGGCAGGATGAATCTTTACCCAACGTCTCACTCTCCCGAACCTCCACCGTTCATTAATGTTCATTCTTCAATTATACCACCCCAGATCAGGCAGAGCGTGTTCAAGCTTTCAGAGGCGCTAGCTTGAATATGACAGTCGATCCAACTTTCCATCTCCATCGTCGGTTATCACTCCTGATCACGATTTGTCTTATCCGTGCAATCTGATGTTCGAATTTCCATCCTCTGCGCTCTCTCTCCCCGTCCCTCCGATGTTCCCTCCACATACGTGTCAGAACTTTGAACTCGAAAATCTCTCTCTCTGTGTATGTTGTCCTGTGACGTAATCCTTCCCCTTTTTGCGATAAAAGGGTGAATTTTGGTACGTTGCAATATTAATGTCATTTCCTATATCTCCCCAGTCTGCCAGAGGCCGTGCCCTCAATGGATGCCAGAACATGAACAGAGACTGTGTCAATGAAGAAAGCCGCGCCTCGGCTACGCTACATCCCTCTACCACAGTGCTCTGGATTGTCTGCCGCCTTTTCATTTTCAACCATCATTGATTTGCAAATCCGAGTTTTTCTACTCCTTTCTACTCTTTCATTACAATACCTTCATGTTCGTCTAGCAGTTCCTGACATATGTCTTTGTTGGGTATGCAGTCAATAACATTTCGACCAAACATTTCGACTGACCTTGATTTTATTCCTTCAGATAGGCCACCCACCATCTGCGATCCCCCTTGTCGTGCTACCCAGCAGCCTCGTGAATCCCGTGCACTGTCAATGACTCCGAAGTGCCCACGCACATCGCCCTCAATCACACCAACCCCGAGGAGAGCTTCCTATGCCAATGGACTCAGAGCGGTTCTACTACCAGTTCTGACTGGCCGACACCCAGACGCAGGATGCCATGCACGAGCAGTGGATCTGGAGTGCGCAGAAGTGGCAGGACAAAAATAGGTCAGTTACAGCCGTTGGATTTGTCCGTTGGATTTGTCCAGATGGTCACTGACTTGGATCCTAGTTACATCGAAGAGTTCTGGTATGAATTCACGCCATTTTACCACAGTTTACGGAAACTATGTGTCTTACATAGTATCTATTGCAGATTGGTTCGATGTCCTTGACGACCATAACCTGCCTGTCCTGACAGAACGAGAAGTTGTGCACAATCCTGTCGAAAGGAGGTAAGTACCGCCCTCGATAATCGTGTATGGCCTTAACTTACCCCTTAGATATCCTCAATTCACTCAGAAGTGCTGCCTAGCTCTTGTCGTCTTGTGGTCCAACCCACCAGTGATGCACAGCGGCGTTGATGAGACGTCCGATGCAAGTCTCGAAATGAGGTAAGCATCGATCTCAGGTCAAGAATACCCCTCACTTACCTCTGATCCAGCCCCCAACGCGCTCTGCACGCATTATCTTCATCTCGTTACCCCATTGTGGCCAACGCCAGCAGGCACGATAGCCTAGATGAGCAGGACGCACGAACAGATGGAATTAGGGTCTCCAGAGTGCAAGAAAACGGTGCGAAAATGTACCCGCAACAAGACTCACGGCGTATCCGTGCACGTCCATTCGTGATGAAGACCATCGCCGGCAACCCATCTAGTAGGCAGCTAGAGCTAGCCCATAAATGCTGTCTATGATTGCGAGTCGATAGGATGGCGGCGGGTGTGGAGATAATGGGTCGGCGGGGTAAAGCCTACAAGGTACACATCCCGAACACAGTATGTATATGATAGCTCGAACACTCACTTTCCTCCGCGTTTCCCAGCCGAGAACACCTTTCCCTGCTCTACTCGCAACCCACGAGGCATCCGCAATGCGATGCGTACACCAAGAACGGATCCGACGGCTGTGGTGGATAGTTGAATCCGTTCAAGCGGAATGCTTCCACCAACACCAACACCATCTCCAACTCCAACGGTAACACCAATAACAGTAACAACGGCTTAACGGAAGAAGCACAATAATCGACGAGGTAGCACCAGCAGCACCAGAGCCGCGCCACCGCCTCAGCTTAGCAGCATCGCTTTCTAACCTCCGCTGCTCCGTCGTTGGGTCGATCTCCTCCTCGACATCGAGTGGGGGGGTTTTGAGTCGACGCTGAATGGTCCAAGTCGCCGATGGACACCGAGCCATATTGAGGATGAGGAGACGAGGCGGATGACAGAGCTGACGCCCAGAAGCAAGACGTCTATGGGGCTGGTGGAATCCGAGAGATACGACGAGGTGGCAGGATACGCGGGTGTTGGGCATGACAGATGAGGGAAAGAACTTTGTCACGAGCCATGGGTTCAGCCCCGATGCGTTTGTGCAGATGGTGTTCCAGGCGGCGTATTTTGGGCTTTATGGTTAGTATATTTTTTGTTCTTAGAAGAGAAGAATCGACGCTGATGTTTTCTTTATAGGTCGCATAGAGTGTGTGTACGAGCCTGCCATGACCAAGGCATTCTTGCATGGGCGTACGGAGGCTGTTCGGTCGATCCAGCCTGAGATTGTCAATTTCACAAAGGTGCGCATATATTCATGTTTTTCCACTCTAAGAAATCAGAAAGAAAGAAGCTGATTGTAGTGATGGTTCGTCTAGACATTCTATTCTGATGCAACCCCCGCGCAAAAGGTCACTGCAGCGCAAGGCGTGCGAGAAGCATGTCAAGTTGACGAGGGACTGTAGTCAAGGATTGGGCCAGGACAGGTGGGTTTTCGTCCACCTCAGCTTGCTTGCATTTAACTCATTTTCATTTCGCACAGACATCTATATGTGATATACTGCCTCATCCAATGGCAGATGCAGAACAAGTACGAATCAGAGCCCAATGGCATCGCCTCTCCTTCGCCCTCGCCCCCGCCCCATTCATACAAAATGAACAAGATGCCGACGATCTTCACTGAACCCCGAACCCGGCTGGGCGCAACTGGGCACATCTATCCTATCTACGTCGAACTACAGTAACCCTGCCGTGAGGGTGTTCAGGTTTGGCCCCATCGCGGCCGATGGGTATGACATTGGCTATATCATCAAGGAGGATGGGATCTCTGTGTATGTTCAACCTTAGCACTTCGCCTAACATGGTCGATTGTATTGGGTTCAAAATCTCATTACTATATCTACTCCTCGTCTGAATCCATCGTCAGGTCGATTACCTCGGCATCCTGCATTTTTCCCTTCCCCTTCCAGTTAGCAATTGTCTCGTCAACTGGTTCTTGCTTGACAGCTGGAGGAGTTGAATCAGTCAGGTCGATGACCTGTGAAGATTTTCCTGGGGTATGAGCTCTACCCAACAATGCCTCAAAGGCCTCCCGTTTCACTGGCTGTAAGGTAGTCAGTGAATATAACGCAATGAAGATAAATCTCGAGAACATACAGTGTGGGGAACGGGAGGAGTGCCTTGAAGAATGGTAAGCGCATCTTCTTGCGAAATGTGCTTATCATCTTGTATCAAAAGAAGGAGTGTTTCTGGGAGTAAAAACTCGTTAACAAAAGCATTCCAGCTGAGTGGATGATAAAAATCATGCTCGAACAATGCCTCCATAAATAGTCCTCGAAGGGTAGAAGCAATGATATCCTGTCCTTTCGCACCATAACTGAACAATAATTTAGATAAAGGGATGCTAAAGTTAATAAGGACATGAACTCACTAAGCTGCATTCCAATGGAAACTCCCTTGTTTCTGAGTCTGACTGGATCCCGCAGTGAACGATGCCCTGGCAGACCAAAAGAAACCACTTTCTTCAGGTTCCATAGCTATCTCATCGAGTATATCTTTGAGATCAAGTACTCGTTCTCCTAGCTTATCAAAATTGACAGATGACACTGGTCTGAACGACGCCTGTACTGGCAATGGATCAACTTGAATAGCACAATCCCCTGCTGAAGTCAGGTAGGCAGTTGGAGATGGAATGCGGGCGTGGGGAATGTCCTCATCGGAGCTTGTAGAGGTCTCATTGTCTGAGCTGCCGGAACTTGAAGGACTTCCACTGTGCCGTTTCTTGTGAGAGCGAACCGATTTATCTGGGGGTGAAGGTGATTCACTAGAATCATCACCAGCGGTGGAACTGGAAGGGCTTCTGAAACATTTTCGAGAGCGAGTGGATTTCTTGCACTTTTCAAGTTCTGGAGCGGGAGAGGGAAGTCTGCTTGGATGGTCAATTGCATCCAAGAAATGGGGAAACTTCGCCTCGTCTGATCTGCCAAGCTCAATGAAAAGATCACGGATTGCAATGTCCTGCTCAAACCAGAGTTTTCGGTGTTCATAAAATGTGGTCTTTGCCCATTTGGTATTGGGAAAGGCAGCGACAAATGCTTGTTCAACTGTTATCCTGCGACCTTTTGCGCGTTTGCCCTTGGATTTCTTGGATCTGTGTTGGCGACTTTGGTCTCGAGAAACTGAACCAGAAATTGTGTCGCGCATCTGACAAAGCCCATTGTGGATTTCGTAGACATGGAAATCGAATGGCCATTGCTTCAACTTCGCCTCTTCAGGTTGAGTAGGATTGGACGGCAAAGTGTTAGACTCTGTATCATGTAGCAATGTTGATTGGAGAGCCACAGATTGAACGTCAGAAGGAATTGGCAAAGGAATGGAGGAACCAGTGCCTGTCGAATCGCTGTGTGGTAGAGAGGCTCGGACTTCTTTCTCAGCCTGTGGTTTACGGGCAGTCATGGTATCATCCTTGCGAGGAGCCTTCTTGATAGGCGATACGAAGTCATCTCCCAATCTCTTGACTCCAATGGAACTTGACTGCCGTTTTGTCTGCTGCTTGAGCTCTTGTTCAATCCCCGGGCAGTCATCAAGACCTTTGCGAAGACTTGGTCGAATTTTGAGAAGGACACGTTGCCCTTTCTCGACGAGAAGAATACTGTGCATGTGCACGGTAATCCACTCAGAGCCCTGCCAGAAGTCGATTCTTGTGTTTTCCTGGAGTTCGAGCTCTGTAACAAGCTCCTGGCATGCGGATAGACGAAGGTGCGGAAATGTAGGGATATATTCATCGAGTCGTACAGGAGGCTCTCCATTCTAAACAAAATGACGAAGGTACAATGTTAAGTAGTTGAACAAATAGAAAATATCAAAAAGTCATACCGTGTGATAGACAACAAGAATGACTGTCCTTTTCTTGCGTTCCTCTATTTCATGCTGCTGAACTTTGAGATTCTTCGTGGATGCAGTTTTTTGAACAGCAATGTCATGTCGAGCAGACCATGTTCCACCAACCGGTTGTGCAAGTGGTTTCAACCGGATGATAGGTTGTGGAGCTTGAGATTGAGTAGATGGAAGAGGCACTGAATCGACAGGAAGATTCTCGGTAATTGGTTGGAAAGTGGGAGTGGCTGGTTGCGATGCTTGAGATGGAACGGGGCCTGTGGCAAAAATTGTGGGTGCCTGTTGAAGGAAAATCTGCGGCTGTGAATGAGCATTACACTGCTTGCGTGCTTGACCATTGCGAGATGCGCTAAGGCATGCTTGGATACAGCATCGCTTGCATTTATGCTCAATACACGTCTTGCTTCCTTGCGTACTGGTTCCAGCCTGGGTATGGCAATTGTGGGTTGCGCAAAGAACCTTGTTTCCTTGAGGTGCAGTCAGCTCAGATGCAGGAGGTAGAGTTGGCTGAGGGGCAGGAGGCGTTGGTGCTGGAGGTCTAGCTTCAGGCGGACGGAGATCTCTCGGAATTCCCGATGGATGTCCTGGATACCTAAGGCGGTTTAAGAGCCATTTAGCATCCTCGTAGTTGTATGCAGGAGTGTGATAGACAGTCCAATAGCAGGATGAGCACTATAAAATTTTTATTAATGACTGAAATCATTGCTATCAAAAAGAAAAGAAACGTACGGATTGAACAATCGACCCTCTCATCTCAGGTCTTGCACCTTTGCCTTCATAGATGCGAATTGGGTTCATAGGTGCCCCACATGGGCGACCACTTTTCCCAGAACATACAGCGACTGGGTTGATGACAGGATCGGGGGGGATATTCATGATAAAATAGCTTGAATTTTTGGGATACGTTACAGGATGTTATATACTAGAGAGAATCGACACGCTTTGACGTCAACAAAGCGCTACCATCTTGTAGCCTATGCAATGGGTAAAAGCGTGCAGTGGGAGACGCTTGGGCAGTGATGATTGCGCGGTTGCTTGACCATCTTCGAGGTGACGGGGCTTGCAGCTTTGCCAGGTGTGAGGGTTGGGTATGTCGATGAGGAGTTTGCGTGTTAGAATCAACACGCTTTGACGTCAACAAAGTGCTGCCGTCTCGTAGACTATGCGATGGGTGAAAGCGTGTTATGGGGTGCGCTTGGGCAGTGATGATTGCGGGGTTGCTTTGACTTTGCTTTGACCATCTTGGAGGTGACCGGGATTGCAGCTTTTCCAAGTGTGAGGGTTGTGTATGCTGAAGAAAAGTTGTGTGTGGCATTGGAGAGGAGAGGCGGCGGGGTGGCGGCGGCGGCAGTGATGAAAGGTGTAACTGTTGTGATGTCACCGTGATGAGCAGCGACGAGTCGCCGACGACGCGTCGGTGGTCACAAGTGTCACAGAAACAAAAAAAAACATGACCCGTCCGCCGAACTGTCCGCCGAACTGTTCGCCACATTTAATTCCAGCAGATCTGATTTCCTGAGGTCGAAGCCACATTAGAATAAAACATTTCTCTCCTGCAAAGCTAGTCCATAATCTCCTCCGTTGCAAAGTTATAGTTTGCGCACTGTTGCCTGCGAAATAGGGCAGAGCACAGCCACTGATCCAGCGCCAAAATGACGGATGGGTGGCTCTTGGTATCTACAGGGTACCCGCATGCCTCGCGATGAGTACTCAGGTGTACCCAGGTCAAATTATTTTGATTTCTCTGTCCACCATTACCCCTAACTGAGAAATATCTTAATCTGGGGTATTTTCTTCCTTAATTTCGCATTTTTCACTCAAAAAATGCATCCCACACAGCCCAGTATGAGAATACCTCACACTTTCAGCAATATAAATCTCATGAATTCCATATAGACTCGATTATGGACTATATTTTGTTGTTTCGCAAGGCACGCAGGTACCCTGTAGATACCAAGAGCCGCCCATCTGTCATTTTGGCGCCGGATCAGTGGCTGTGCTCTGCCCTATTTCGCAGGCAACAGTGCGCAAACTATAACTTTGCAACGGAGGAGATTATGGACTAGCTTTGCAGGAAGCAAACCCGAATCTGCGGAACCGGGCAACACTGGCTGCTTGCCAGCAAGTTAGAGCTTTCGTAAGAACTGAAGGTGCAGTCCTCAAAGGTTGGACGGGGACTGAAGTGCACAAGTCCGTGATAATCTGCTGGTAGAGGCCATTGTTAATAGCGAAGAGTTTTCCAAGACAGGAAGAGCACCATGCATGAAAGAGAGGAGGGAGGGACAGGTGGGAACTTGGAAGGAAACAGAAAAAGAAATAAATGAACCACTGGCTTTTTCTATCCCACGGCTACCGCCAAATGCGCATAAGAAAACAAGGATGTCGAAGAACGATGGTCACTGGTCAGCGACATTATCAATGTGTGGGTCACAGCTCTCACCCATATGTTGAGAAAATATGTGGACAGATCACATCTGGTAGACATATGTAGATCCCCATGTTGCATCAGTCTGTTGATCATATTACTAACAGCAATTTGGGGATCATATGTTGGCGACATGGGCTGGGTATTGCAGAGGTGTTCGGGTGAGGGACGGTCCCCATCATTTTCGGCATTGTTGAAATCATATTTTCTACAAATGGTGGTGTACTGGGCAATTACATCTTATCCCGGACTGCAAATATGACAGGCTTACAAGCGGCAATATTGTTACTGTAAGCCAAAGCCTACTACCTCTAGAAAATATGTACTGAGCAAAGGAAGTGATTCGATATTTCACTTGTATTCTTAAGCCTAGAAGAACTGGTGGCACACTTTGCCAAATTGGTGGTGGTGATGGTTTCGAAGCAAATACAAACTCTTAAGCTTTCTCGACTTGCTCTTCCAGCCAATTCCACAGCTCGCCCACGAGTTTAAAATCCTGAGCAGCCGAACTTACAGTTCCAATATGCGCCCAAGGAATAAGATACTATACATCAAAATAACATCAGGAGAAAGTTATAGACAGAGAATCCCTGATATCCATACCTTCCCATTCAGTGTGGCGCCTTCGGGTGATGTTCCGGCCCAAAGCTGGGTTAAAGCGCCATATGATGGCGCGTACAGTATAAGTTTCTAAAGTGTGATATGTTATTTGGCGAGAAACTTTGACAGAGAGACGCTTTTCATACCACGATACTAGTTTCGATGGAGGAACGGTGGCGCATGAGGTCAGAATCCAAATTGCCAGGATTTAAGGACATTGAGACGATACCCTGGCTACCATATCTCTGCGCCAACTCATTGGAAAACAGAATATTAGCCTGAAATAGCGATAAGTCATCCTCAACATGACAATATTCCAAAGCCCGAATGTTGACGTACGAATTTACTTTGAGAATACAATAATCCAGTTCCTTTCTTCTTCCTTGCCAAAGTGTCGTTTAGTGTATTGAAGTCGATGGTACTGATGAACATCGATGCGGCAGATGAAGTATTCACGACGCGTGCTTTGCCGTGTGGACTAGATTTTGCACCGGCGAGGAGGGTGGGTAGCAAGAGCTTAGTGAAATAGAAATGGCCTATCATTGAGAGTTAAGGACACGGATATCAGAGGAACAGAACACACCTACCGAGGACGTTGGTTCCAAATTGGAGATCATAACCTTGGCTTGTCACCTGGTCGATAGGAGTCATCATGACACCTCTATGAGCAAGAAAAACGCAGATGGGTTGGGAGGTACTTCTTGCTCGTTACGAGGGAGAGACGTACGTGTTGTTAAAAAGGACATGGAGTTCATTCTCCTTGCTACTCAGAGACCGTGAGCGACACAAAAGCAACACCAAAAAGTCGGTGTACCTCTGGAATTCCTCTGCAGCCGCCTGGATAGACTTCAAGCCTGCCAGATCCAATTTCAAGAATATTGCCGCATTGCCCGTCTCCTTCTTCAGGTCACTGATAGCCTGTGCCGCCTTGTCGGGGTTTCGAGCAGCGATATAGACTTTTGCATTGTGCGCTAAGAGTGCCTAATTGATGCATAAGTGATTAGAAGTTGTCAAAAGCGGCGTTGAATAGAATAGGGTTAAAAACAGTGAAGACACAGTATATATTTAGTTGGGGGTTGTAGGCGCCATAAATGGATATGGGGATAATTCACCTTGGTGGTTTCTTTTCCGACACCTATGAAAAGATAATAAAACATACTGTCAAAATCATTTCAGAAATTCACGAATATTGGCGTACCGGTATTGGCACCTGTTACGATGATGACCTTGCCAGAGAGGTCTGGAATATCAGCAGGGCTAAATTTGCTTTTAGGAGGAAAACCTTCATTGATAAGCGATAGCACGACGCCCATGGTGGTCTGAGGTGTATGTTTGTGGGTGGTCTGAGGTTAGTTCAAATAACGGAAAAGCATCATGATGGTGGAATTACTTATAGGTGCGGTCATCGACATGCAGAGTACGAGAACCATTGAAGGGCCACCGATCCCTGAGGAATTGCAAATGGTGTGCCTTGAGACTGGCTTTAAATCTCGAAGAAAGAAGTCATTTGCCCAGGAATACCCATACCGATCCCATTGACTAGTTCAATTCAAATGTAAATCCCACTTCCTGACCGTCTCCGAGTTTTGGCTATAAGTCTGACCGAAGTTCAGCAATAGGCGACGAGAAATTCAAGGTGTTGTCTTTGATCGACGCGCCATGAGCTACACCACCATTTGTAGAAAATATGATTTCAACAATGCCGAAAATGATGGGGACTGTCCCTCACCCGAACACCTCTGCAATACCCAGCCCATGTCGCCAACATATGATCCCCAAATTGCTGTTAGTAATATGATCAACAGACTGATGCAACATGGGGATCTACATATGTCTACCAGATGTGATCTGTCCACATATTTTCTCAACATATGGGTGAGAGCTGTGACCCACACATTGATAATGTCGCTGACCAGTGACCATCGTTCTTCGACATCCTTGTTTTCTTACGCGCATTCGGCAGTAGCCGTGGGATAGAAAAAGCCAGTGGTTCATTTATTTCTTTTTCTGTTTCCTTCCAAGTTCCCACCTGTCCCTCCCTCCTCTCTTTCATGCGTGGTGCTCTTCCTGTCTTGGAAAACTCTTCGCTATTAACAATGGCCTCTACCAGCGGATTATCACGGACTTGTGCACTTCAGTCCCCGTCCAACCTTTGAGGACTGCACCTTCAGTTCTTACGAAAGCTCTAACTTGCTGGCAAGCAGCCAGTGTTGCCCGGTTCCGCAGATTCGGGTTTGCTTGCATGCACTGTCAGCGGATTCACAAGTGAGCTGGCAAATGCTTGTCGCCTTGCTATGTGCCACAAGGGACAAGCTGCAGTTATCATTGACCAATGTACAAGTTTACAACGGTAGAAACTGTCGTAAGGTACGAGTGTCTCGCAAGCTTTTCCTCTCCCAGCAATGCTAATCTTGCCAGATCTTTGCGTAGGCGCCTCCTGTTTGCCATGACCAGTGTGACCTCCTCCCTTTCATGCAATGGTGCGCAATCGAGAATCCAGCTTGACAGCATCATTACCATGTCTCCGTTTCACCTTCGCTGAAGCTTCGATGGTATGTTCAATATTTTATCTTTCTATGAAAATAATTAACTGTTTATGGTGCCGAAGTTCCAAGCACTGCGGTCACCGTGGAGCTTTCGCAGGTGCGCTTCCACAGTTAAGAAACTGGTAAGCGTGTTATCGTTACTCGATTTTCATTCCGTTCTGACGTTCTCTGGCAGTAAAATCGTCCGCCACATGTCACGCAGTGTCGGTCTTGAGCTCAAGAGAATTGTGGTGGATGCCAAGGTTCTCCCGCGAATGTGGCATGGTACGACTTTTATTCAACCAGACGGCCTTAACACCTAATTATGGTTTCATCAGGATTTTTGCAGGAATTTCCCGCCGGGAACTGTCAACAGGGCGATAACATGATTATAAATGGGAGGGGCTGCGCTTGAGGAAGGAGTCGCTCTGTGAAAACCCCCACTATCCCTTTCTGTGTACATATCGTATTTTACATAAATGAAATCCTTTTTTTTCTACCACTGTGAGATGGAACCTATCCTCAAACCACCAAACTCCACGGTGTCCGAATGATAATTTCAACGAAGCACGCATATGTAAATTGTATCCCTGGTTGGACAGGGCATGAACAATGTATAAGGTCAATGTGAACACTCATCCATGCCCATTGTGTCACGCCCAGATGGTCCCCACATAGAACCTGGCACCAGACTGGCATTAGGGCGATGCCGACATGGGACCTATCTGGGCAAGTGGGCCGTATCCAAGGGGCTCCCAGCGGAAAATGCCGAGACCTCCACTCCCCATCCCTCCCCCCAACAGCGTCCCAAATGGGGAGAATCTAAGCGAGATCAAAAATCGATAAATCAGGAAGGCGTACAGTGCCCATCACCACCTCTCCAACACCTCCTGTTTGGTGCCGAGAAATTTTTTGTAGAATTTTTCTGATTTTCTTAGGAAGGAAACCCATGAAAAGAATGTGATTTACGCGTTTTCTCATTTTTTCCCACGGTGTTTCACTTTTTCGGGGTTGGGAAAAAAAATAAAGGGCTCCAATTTTATATTATTTGAGGGAGAGAAGATGAAGAAAGGCAAGAAACAATGTTTATGAGGTTTTCGGCCAAAAATCCCCTTTTCCTGCCTGATCCGGCGGCTCTGTAGGGTTGGGTGGTAGCTTTGGGTAAGTGTGACTGTGACCGTAACATACCTTATATAGTAGGTTGTGACAGAGGGTTAGGGTTTGTTTCACTTTTCTAAGGCCGGAATTTTGAAAACTTGTCCGATCGACTTGAGATTCACACCAATGATTGCCCTCATGAATCTAAGCACATTCCCAGTGTTTTTGACAAATTTGGGGTATCCGGGAAAATGTAGTTATCAAATGTGTGTTTTTGTTTGTTCCCTGCCAAACCAGGTGATGCGAGGTGGTGATGGGCACTGTAGGTCTGCTATCACTATAACGAAAGAGGCTAGGTGCCCCACAGTTTCTCAGGCCGTGGGCTTCGCAAACGTGGTTGCGATCCCGTTTTATCACTCCGCTTCTTGTACAGAGATCATTATTCAGAGATTTCCACTGACCCTCTCATGTTTCTTTTCACTATCCATTTGAGCATCGTCCTCGATGAAGAGTTCCGTTTTTTGTTGGCCCCGCCCCACTTATTTACACCGGCAGTCACATGTGACTTAAATGTAACCCCCAAACCGTTTTGGGCATTGATGATCGAACGAACATTGCAGTTCTTTCCTTTTACCTTCATCCTCTCTGCTTTTGCCTCGCAATACTAACCAGCCTGCATCAACTGCCTGTAGATCTGTGCAGACAGTCTGGAGATAACCTGATGCTCGTGCCGATGTGGAAGGAGCGTGGGGCGAGGGTATGTTCTAATTATCGCAACTCTCATCCCAACAGCTTTGGCACCTCCGATTATCGTGCCTGGCCCGTCTATGGCTATTCCACCAACCTCTTCAATGTGCTCAACGCAATCGACCCTCCGAAGACGCACGAATAAGTCTTCGAGCATATACTTCCATTTGAGCTGGAGGTCATGCTGACGTGCCTTAAGTACTCGGCCGGAGGAGACCACGTGGGGTACGTCGACGCACTGAATGTGTTACTGAAGAAATGCTGGACCATGCAGATACATACAGACCTACAGGCAGTTAATGCAGGCTGACACTGACCGTGTACCACATGGAGTCTTTTCGAAAATGATGAGCGCATGAGTCATTGGCTGTGTCGTGTACTATGCATGTACCTGTCATATTCTTACGTCTGACTTACCAATCTACCTTTATCTCATTGCAGCCTTCATCTATGCTATCTCCCATCATCACCTATTCTCAACAACCAGATGCTATGGATATAGACATACGAGAAAATGTTACTATGCGTGCAAATTATGCTGAAAACTTCGATGGATTGAGTACGTCACTACATGCTCTTCTAATCATAAAAAAAACCTTTGCTCATGGTAATTAATGTATAGCCCTCTCTTTTGTGTTGCTTGATATTCTGTGTCTGATACATATCCTATTCGTGCTCTAAACCATATGAATGTCCTCTGTCCATTTTGTCGTGCTTGGCGCCAGATTGATGAGTGTGCCACTTCTTCGATAAAATCTCCATCCGAATTTGAGATGTGCTGTGCTCATGGAAAAGTCTCGCTTCCACCACTTCACATGCCGCCGTTTTCTCTCAACAATTTGTTCACGTTGCAAACAAACGAGTATAATGGTTTTGGCAAAAATGTCATGCTGCTCTCGCCTTCACATCCATGGGTGTCGAAACACTCCTTCATCTTGCATCATTGCGGATAATACAGCTGGTCCTTCAGCGACTGTCCACACTCCACCTGTTAGCAGCAGGAAGACGAAAACTCCTGAGATGGATGAAGAAAACAACAGTAGTCATTCTGATAACTCCGTTCTGCACGATAATTCCGCAACACCTGGAAAACCTGGAGCATATTCTATTGCTGAATAAATGATATGTAGCATGATTCTTAATCGGCAAGTACCCGTGCGGAGCACGGGGACGCACTAGTAATGCTTTGTAAACAATAACTCAGTCATCAGTTAGTATATTTGCGCACTCTCACTCAGCACCTTTCGGGGAATCATTTCAGTCCGAAGTCTTTATAAGTTTGATTTGTACGCCCGCTGAATAGCAGACAAAAGACCAAGTCGATCGGAGAGACTAGAGTCGCAAACACCGCGTCCACTTCTTCAAGGCAAGGTTCTCCCACAAAAAAGCACCAAGGCTTTCACTTCTAGTATTAGTATTTAGTTTACATGTATTAGCTTACTTATTCAAGCTATGTCCTACTCTCGATTCCATGTTTTCGCCCAAGATTGATCACGTCTGATAACAGCCATCGCCTGATTTAGCGATTTTTGATTTCGCTTAGATTCGCCCCATTTGGGACGCTGCTGGGGGAGTGGAGGTCTCGGCATTTTCCGCTGGGAGCCCCTTGGCCGTATCGCATGTGGAAACATGGTGGTCACATCACTGATCCCATATCACACCCATCTTTTTACATTTTGGCGGTGTAGGTAATAAGAATGCGGTTGGGGTCGACAATGGACGCGAGACGAACTAGGATGGGACAAGAGGCCGAGAAGAAATTCAATGACGAAAAGGGGAAAGATAAGAACATTCTTCAGCGTATCAGCATTCCGAGTCCCACGGACCGCTCATAGCAACGTGATATGTATCATTTTGCGGCGCTGAGGGCACTTGGACTCTGGACTCTGGAGTGGATAGCAGCACATTCGCTTAACATCGACTTGATTCTTCATCGTGTACCCATTTGCTCCTTCATTTATTGTGATTTTTCGAGTCATCGACTTGGGAAATTTACGTACCAGACCTTGGAGAGTCGATGAGACCAACTGCACGACAAGAACACGATGAGATTGGCGCCTCTGACAAAAGAACAATCCCGCCCAAAGGCCCCTGAGCGCGCAGAAAGGAGTTAGGAACGTAAAAAGGGTCTGTGGGCGCATCGTTATTTATTGTCCGACTGAGCCCATAGAATGATGGTGATGGCTTCCCCCAGAAGAGGTGGTAGCGGCTTGCATCTTCTTATGCGGATTCATTTTGCAATGGTGACCAATGTAACGAATAGATGGGTAAAGTGATCTATAAGAGATTTGCATGAGCGTAACGCATCACCGGGTCACCAAAAAAATCACATCAAATTGCATATCGTAGTAGCGTTGCTGCTTCTTGAATTTCAGGAAATGCTGACCTCTTATCGAGCAAAGCAACACCAAATGCTTCTGTTATTATATAGATCGTAAAGCGAGCGCTAGTTCCTAAGATCGACGTTATTAATATTATTATTTGATACGTTCCTCCCCAAGACCGAATTGGCATACCTTTGAAATTCCACAGCAGCAGCTTTCGCCGAAGTCAGCCTCACAAATCCGATTTTCAAAGGTGTGCGTCTTGCCTCGTTTGCTCTTTGAAAGCGTTCTTGACTCCTTGTCGCGATGTAAACTTCGGTACGTTCTAGCGGTGCCTGCTACTGAATTGCGATTTGTCTGGTATGGGTGGCCACATGGTTTCTGAGAGTGATCACGAATTCACATCGAAAGCCTGAAATATTGCACAATTTGCCCTAGCTACGTTAATCCCGCCTGTTCATTTCCCAGGTTTCTTCATGATACTATCCTGAAGTTTTTTTTCCCATTCATATCGAGATTGCATATGAAAGAGATAACAGATGACAAACACCTTGAGGACGACAACTTCGTGTATGACATGCTACGATTGATATAGAATCGTGAAATAGCGTAAACTTTCGTCCACGAGATATCCTGTCACGCAATCAGTGGCATTCATAGACAACAATGAAAAGTGGGATGCCAACCCCTACTTGAACAAGTAATTCTTCATATCACCGAAAGATAGGTTTCGGCGTGTGCGGGAACAAATTGTCTAGCATAGTAGCCTGGATCATGTCTTGTCCCAGTAACCGCAGCGCGCATATAATAACATCATCGATGTCGTGAGGTCTGCATTGTCCCCGGCCTTGAGGAAATACGTCTTCTCGGTCCTAAACCCGCCGACGTTATGGGATTCTTCAGTCAGGCAGGATAATTGGTTGTTAGGCGCGGAACTTCATCTTGAATTGTACTGTTCGTCGCTGGTATGCATTGGCAGAACCCAGCAACAGTAGACCAATGTCTATATGCGCAGATAATTGCTCTCTTGATGAATGAAAATTGTTGGAAACATCGAAGGATATGAATTCTGGGAGGAAGGTGAATAAAAAAAACATTTGGTGGACTCGGACTTGGTGGATAAGCACGGAAGAAAGCATGGTCAGGGTCCGTGCGTCCGTGATATCCACCCGTGGGAGAGTAGTGCAGCCAAAAAGCGGGCGACTCTGTAAACACAAGGATTTCTCCGATACTGCATGCTCTGTCATCCATAGTCTTCAAACCACCATCGTCGACGAATCTCCAAATTTTCCTACTCTACGATATCCGCCACGAGCTTTTGTGCTACAATCACACTCGCCATCTCATCATATGGATGCGTCATCTACTACAACTATGGTATCTGACCCTGCCACGGACCCCGTCGAATCCCTGCGTGCTGCTGCTCTGTCAACGTTGAAGGCGAAACGGCGAAAACCACCGCCTGAAAAGCCTGCTGCTCCAATACCATCGCGACCTCCCCCGCCAAGTGATTCATTCCAATTGGATTATGGCTTTGGAGAGGACAATATTCCGGATGTGTTGATGGCTGATAGCGTGCTGCCCAATCCACCGCCTAGTGAGAAGGTCGCGAAAGCGCCGGTTGCCGACGAGGAGGGCCAATCGCGCGAGGAGGGCGAGATCAGTGAAGAAGAAGAACCGCCCCCTCTCTTCAAACAGCCAACCGCTCCTCCTATACGCAAGCCATCCAGGTCTCCGAAGCCTGTCAAAACAGCCACGACTCCGGAACCTGAGAAGGTCGCCGAAAAGAAACTTTCCACCCCGACTCCAGAACCAGCGCCTTCGTATAAGCCTCCTACGACCGAGGTGCAGCCACCTCTGGCGCCGGCCCCAACGCTCATGGAGAGGATATCGGAGCCTGTTCCGTATATGTCCGTATTAGAGCAGGAGCAAGAACCTTCGGACTTTCCCATGGAACTTATTTCTGAGCCAGAATTAAACCCGTCGTTTTCTCTCTTGGATTCAGATCATGTTCGCCCTGGACTATCTTGTAAGTTTTATTGACATTGCAGATCATTTGTCATTCTCACTTTTTTGCAGTAACCCAAGATGAATATGATACCGTCAAAGACATCATCCTGGACCTTCTGGGTTGGGGTGTACCATTCGACCATCTTGTTGAATCTGGACTCAGCAGAGAAATTTTACATTATGTGTTCACTGAACTTAACCTTCGCCTACCGGACACTTTTGATACGTCCGGCATAATCCCATATACGCCGGAGACCTTTGGACAGTTACAACAGTCTGTTCTTATGCCACCACCTCCAATACCAGAGAAACGAAGGACGTCCGTTGATTCGGAAACATTGCCAGCGGTAGACACGTCGACCAGATCGACCACACCTCCCTCGACGACCACCTCCATTCCTACATCAGATAGCCCATTCGGTTCAGACTTACATGATATGGAACGCCTGCGGCGACAGGAACTGATGGCCAGAAAGGCTGCTGTTCAGGCCTCTCGAAAGCTGAAGCACTCCACTTCTGCCGAGTCATCCACCGACTCGTCCCACGTATTAAGCCCCGACAAGGAAGATGTGATTAAGGGCCCTGTCGTACCTACCGAGGCCGTCGAGGATTTCCTCAAGAGTATTGGGTCTGTTCAAGTGCTGGAAGCTCCGGCTGCAGTCGTTGCACCTCCTCCAGAGCCCAAGCAACCTTCCAATGAAATGGACGTCGATAGGACACCTGAAGACGAACAGATTGTTGAACGGGACGCAAGGAAAGGCGACCCAAGTCAATATAACGCGTTGGACTATTCGTTTGCTGAACCGCCGCCATCGTCCGCCGAACCACCACCATCTTCCAGCGAAGCACCACCTACATCCGTTGGTTCGACAACTACGACTTTTTCTCAGAGTTCTGACCAAACCCTCGTAACTCCATCGAGCGACCAGATCATAACGCCCCAGAGAGTCGCCCCACGTCGCGGTACTAAACGTCCGGTAGCTTCTGATTTCGTCGACTTCGATCCAGCGCCTCGGAGGCACGACTCGACCAGCCGTATTGAGCGTTCGAATGGACCTGTCCATGCGTCGGGTATCACTCGTCGCCTGACCACTGGAACTAGCTTTCACAACATCGGTGGTTCGAGGAGATGTGTCATCGATCTCAGCGATAGCGAGGATGATGGCGAGGGTTATCCGCAGGCTTTACAGCCATCTTTTGAGGACCAAGTGTGGCTCAGGCGGGACAACAATAAACGGGGCAGAATCAGCAAATACCCTTCTCCTGCTCCTCTCAGACCGACCTCATCGAGCAGCAATAATATGTCACCTGCCGCTCTTGCGCAGAAGGAACTTGAAATCCGTAAGATGCGAGAATTGATCGCTCAGCGAGAAGAAGAGACTCGTCTAAAGAAGCTTGCAGTGAGCATCTTATATCTGTTGCACTTTTGTTTGATTGACCTTGCTCTGACAGATGGCGAGATCCAATCCCGAAACGAGACCACCATCGACTACGCAAAATCATTCTGCTTCCTTAAAGCAGGAAGAAGTTGATGTTGTGATGTCGTCAGTGACGGAGGAAAGTTCCAATGACTCGCTCGTCACCAAGAACGGTCGACATTCTGAATCCGCCACTCCTCCTCGTAAGCCTAATTTTCCTTTATTTTGCTTGGGATTTAACGCTGAGATTCCGTCTAGCTTCCAACGGGGATTCCAGATTTTCACCTCCTGGATTTAGTAAGGGCATTAACGAATCTCCTGAGTGTATTTTCCCTTCATCTTTTGGGGGTTCTTCGTCATGCTTATGTTCTTGATTCTTGGCAGCGCCTACTGCAGATGGTACCGATAGTGCCGGAGCCAATCAGCTGGACCGGAAGTCGGTCCAAGACCAAGGCAAGTCATCGTTCCTCTCTCGCGCTCGTATCTGCGATATGCTCTCTCCCACTGATCTCTTTACTCGTTCTTCCTTTTCTCTCTTCGCCATCTTATTTTCATCTCCGACCCTGTGGCTTTGGGATCTCTTGTGCTAAAAACGCATCATCCATCTCGTGTCATACGACCGTCCTTTGTTTGCACGATTCTCTCACAATTTCCCTGCTGGCGCATGCCCCTGTTCATGTGTGCGTCCTTGCTATTCTACCCTGTGACTGAAACTTTCCCCTTTCTTTTGCATGCTTTGTCTATTTCCCGACTGCCCCGATATTTCCATTTTTCTAGATGTGGCCTGCGAGGCACAGAAAGCACAAGTGGCAAGGCTATTTCCCTCCTATGTGGTCAGGCAGCTTTCTCACTAGGATTCCTGATACTCTTCTTTTTGTTTACTTGCCCACCTCTGCTGTTGTGGATGTCCTCCGCCGACCTTTCTTCAATCTCTCTCGGCTTGATTGGTTTTGACAAATTTCGTGCATATATGTTCTTTGATTATTACCTGATGACGTCACACAGCGATCTGGCCAAGATTTTCTTCAAGAGCAAGGCGAACAGAAGCTACCGCTGCAACGAACTGCATTAGCAGAAGGTCCAGTCGACGCCGACCCAAGCCCGTCGCCGTCGACACAGGTGCGTCCTGCGAGTTCGTTTTATTCCCTTCGCCGCGGCAGGGCTGTTCGTTATCTAATCGCTGATCCTCTTTGCGCTTCATTTTTCTTGATGTATTAGGTGAGCTCGACGCTACCAGCCCTCCCAAAGCAAGACGCAAAAAGGCTGGACCTCTCGGACATAACCAGCTCCACCAATGAACTTCAAGCTCAAGCTGACGCCGACTCTTTTGCCGCGTATCATTCTCCTTTTGAGTCGTACCCGCGATTGCGAGACTACCCTCGACGCAAGTTATCAGACCAATTTTCGCCTTCTCATGATTTGTCCTCTCTCTCCTCACCACACATGTACACGCCGACTCAGTCGTCTTTGTCTTCTGATTCATATTCTGTGTATGCTAAACCTTCTATTTCTCCCTATTCTTTCTCTTCTTCTAGTGCAAGCATCTCGTTGCCAGACTTGAAACCACTCAAGTTGGCTGCTTCGGTCAAATTACTTGATCCTTTCAAGCGGCTTTGTCAATACGAGATTCCTGGGGGTGGGATGTGTCGCGACGACGGCTGTGAAGATGTGCATTTGAGCAGGCTCGAGGGCACGAACCAGATGGGCCTGGTGGAGCCAAGTGGTACGTGGCGGTTGGCTCATTCCTTAGGGGTAACTCACGCTGTAGTGATGTTTTCCTTCTATCTTCTTCGTCTTCTCAATTCTTCATTTATTTGCCTTCCATTGTCGTCTCCTTTCATTGATGTTCTCCTCGTCTCCTTTATCTCTTGCTTCTCCTTTCCTCTTCTTTTTTTGCCTGCTAGATGAAGACACAGCGGAATATCTGTTCAACATCATGCCTAACTCGTGGCTAGCGCAACACCAAATCACCTCGTCATCCAAGATATTTTCGGCTCTCCAACAAGTATACCACAGGACCTTGAATAGCCCTCTAGGCTTCGAAGACCGAGTCGCTCAGGCCCTCCTTTCAATAGGCCCTCCGGCAACAACCTGATTTAGGTTCCACAGGCTCCAGGGGACTCCTGACTGTTGGAAGTCGGCTAATGGAATCGAGGAACATCAAGCTTCTTAACACGTGAAGATGGAGAAAAGACCTGACGACCTAACTCAAACCCGCCATGACGATACTCTGGACCCCGTTATGCGCAGCACGAATTTTTTGCGCCCTGACTGGAGGATAGAAGACCACGCCATGAAGAGACCTCGCGCTTGCTACCAACCCTCTGAAGGGTGTATATTGGGCGCTATTTGGAGAAGACGGCGATCAAGATATTGGAGAAGACCCAAGCGATCGGAGACAAATAACAGCTCGACGCCTATTCTTCAAATGTCAAAATCAATAATTAAAAAACGGAGGGCGCAGGTGGAGATCTGAAGAGCGCAGAGGCGCCATCTTCTTAGGTGTGTATGTGGGCTTGGGGTCTTGTGGGATGGCTTCTACGATGGGGTACATGGGGTTGGACTACGGTTTGGCGGGCATTTACATTGAGAAAGATGCTGGACATCTCGCGCCCGTCGCTCCGTTTCTCTGCCTTTGTGTATTCTCGTTGTCGGGGTTTTCTCTTCATTCCTTGCTCTGCATGCATGTCGGGAGGATTCGATGGTGGAATCTGCATCTGCGTTGCTCAATAATGGCGTCGAGCGATATGGGGCAATAAAAAAATTCAACAAGATGACGATCGCACCTTTTTCTTTCTTTTCATTTGTTTCCAACTATTTGCACTCTTTTTTACTTTATGACCATGGCCTTCTGGATATGATTTTGAACGCATTTAGTTCTGTTAAAGAGCTTGTTTGTAATATGATGACCAAAATTTTGATTCTATGGATTTTCGATGGTGCGATGATACAATGTGAAGACGTACATGGAGGTAAGGCTTGATAAGCTCTTCGTTCAGCGAACTTACCGGGACTACTTTCGGAGGTTTGGGAGCTAGGTAAAGAAGGTGGACTCTGTGCACATGTGCCTTGTCGGACCGGGAAGGAGGAGGGTTTAGACACAATGTTAACGTACTCCCGGGGACTTAACAAAGTGACTTTGGAGTCGCCGCTGCATCTTTCGCAATGACAATGACTTATCTTGTTTAAAGAAATCGACAAACACGTGGGGAACTATGTCGACAGGTATCCGGACAATCTCAAAAGCGAAGTAATCCAGGTGAATCTCAACATAACTTATTTGGGAGTGTTCTGCGTTGGGTCAATGTGGCGTGGATATGGCGCACGACTATCGAGGTAGTTGAATGCGGAATTACCTTGGATGCATGCTGTATAGGGATTGCATGTGGATCGCAGCCTCAGCCAGGTCTAGATTCTGGAATATTTCCAGTGGATGCATGCACCGTGACGCACGCCACTCCTTAATTCCGGAATCGGAAGATTATTTTCCGTAGCACTGTTGACAAGGTGGATCGCCTGTAGGTTTTATAATCTTACGTGGCTGAATAATAAAAGGCGAACATCAACACTGCATTTTTCAGTAATTGAGTCTTTGACAGACTGTGTTATAGATAAGCGCTCGACGAGAGCCACCATCAGACACTAACTCTGTGCACCGCATTCACTCACACGTCTGTCTATAATTGCAATCGCGAATCCGATCGCTAGGGAGCTTCTGTACAGTATATGAGTGCCTACCAGGTCGACGTCCAATGTAACGCCCCTCAAAAACCCCGGCCATTTTGCTGCCGCGTGTTGATCGCAATACTGATTGCGTTCAACAATTTTTCGTTCAGGAGTAGCAATATACATGCTTTCAGTTTATCTCATATATTTACTGTTCGAGCCCAAGGTGCGGCTGATGTCCTAAGCGCCCGTCAACTTCGTGAGTCAGGCAGGTTCAACTAGGTATGTAGTTTGAAGGAAACGGTTTGACGGCCAGCCTTTCCTTGTGCATTATTGGTATATCAGTCCGAGCTGTACACGTTCGTGAAGGATAGATCTATTAGCAAATTGGATTAGGCGAGGGGATGTATTTTGAAGAGAACGACAGCCCAGTGGCTACGAGAGGTCCAGACAGAAAGCGAAAAGATACAACAGAGATGTCGTGCGCACCATTAGTGCTTCCGCGACGTTCAGCATATCGCCAAATGGTCATAGCCTTAAACAGGTGGACACCCACTTCACATCCAAACTTGGCTTCCATCGCATTCAGCATCTTTTGCACACACACATTAGGGACAGTCAAAGTTGTCGATTCTGACACGATTACACTTGTGATTATGATAGCAATTCTGGTCCGATTTTTGACCTGGAATTCTTCCCAAACCACAGAATCGAGGACCCAGAATCCGATTCATGTTGCACGAATCTCCTCCGGAGGAGATTCGTGCAACGATTCTGTGATTCTGTGTTCCCACGATTATGGTGACCCAAAAAAATCTCCATAATCACGACAAAATCAAGACCTATAATCGGACCTATAATCGTATGAAAATCGTCTACTCTGACTGTCCCTAATAATTGGCTGTCATGATCACAACGTGTGCTCGTCGAAGCTTCATGATTGCACCTTCGAAGTGGCTCGGCCTCAGGCTTCTCACCTTCTCAACGTTCTCAACTTCTACATTGAAGTGTAAATGTAAAAAGGCGGTATGTTCTATTTCATTTCATTGTGTTACCCTGGAGAAGTTCTGTCGTTTATCTATGTAAGAACCTCAGTTTTAACAATAGGCATGCGAGTCTATCGATTAATTAGATCGAGAGCGCAAAGCATAGAGTCTACAGGACAATCTACTCTGCCGAAGTTCGCGACAATGATTGGAAATTCGGGTTGGGACTCCTAGGCAATTGTGTTTGGAGTTTGGTAGTTTACAATTGCCGTTCCAGCGTTTCATTTTCCGAATTCCCGGTCGACAGGAGACGATGAATAGACGTGTCGCGGCGCCAGCCATTTCTACTCTTCAAGTATGGTGTAGGTCCGAGATATTTTGCTGCAGAGGAGAGTGCAGGGGAAGCGTCCGAAGCGATGCGACGAGGAGATCCGTATCACCATACTTTAAGTTCGCGCTAGGGAGGGGCCGACAGCCAACTGACAGCAGTGCCGCGAGGTGCTAATGACATGAGGTCCAGTCTGAGGTATGAAGGGGGTATGTCAGAACCTGACGCAATCCAGCTCCCCACAAGCGAACAAGACTCATACAGAACTTCTAGACAGATTGGCTGCTGACAGTTTGAATTTCAAAGAACCGGTGAGCTTGACCTTTCCAGGGCACTGTCAAACTTCAATCGACATTTCTCCGCCGTGCAATGGTGAGATCTTCTTGTTGTTCTTGTCTTTCGTCTCTTCTCTATTTGTGCGAGTGCGAGGGTGTGCAGGCACGCAGAGCAAAGCTACCGGGATGAAGAGTACTTATAAGAAAGGTTTCGAATCTGTGCGTATGCCACACAAATTGTGATGTCAGTGCTTGTTTTCGCTGTGTTAATTGTGATACTGATTTGAACGACGCACATATCTAGTTGACCCTGGGTAGATGATTGACATTTCAATTAAACGCAGGGGCGTCTACTTAGAGGGGGTAAGGCACCAAGTGGAGAAGTGACATCTGTACGGCATCTGCATGTGAGAGAGAATATAGAACGCGGTGACTTACGAAGCGCACTGAGAAGCGCCGGAGAGTGGAAGTGGCGTTTTTGGATGCCTCGCCTTTAAACAAAATAAGCAATGCGAAGAGAACTTTGTGCGTACGGTATGTACATTTTGCCGCGGAATGACATTGCAATTCGGCAGTTGCTTGGTGATGTAGGGAGAGGGGCTGGTATGTTTGTAATGCTATGAATGAATGCTGGATAGATAGATAGAGGTGAAGAAGCAGGTGCTGCGGATGGGCGGGAATCGCGGGGACATGTGGTTGTTGGGTGGGGAGAGTGAGGAGGGTGGGTTATAAGGAGGTCCGGGCCAGTTCCCGATTTATATCGTGGGTTGCCTGTTAAGGCCTGGTCTGCTTGGGGACCAGTCACGCGGTGGTCCGTGGGAGACTAGAATAAGTCGAAGGGATCTGGATTTGGATTGTCTCATTTTAGGGTGTTTCCGGGGTTGTCCGGATTCGGATGTGCCTGGATGAGCGGCAGCCAATGAGGACGGGATGTGAACGGGCATGGCCATATTTGGGTTGTTGACGCTGCTTTGTTGATGGTCATTTATCTTGAGGCCATCTTCAAAAACGGAGTCCTGATCAACCTTCCCTTTTCGCCCTTCCACCCAATTCCTTTTCCGGCCAGACTCCCGTAACTGCAAGCTCGTCGTTCAAGGCAGTGTCCAAGCCGAGTTTCAGCCACTCCCGTCCCATCAGCACACACCCGGCTCACATACAGCCAGCGACTAACTCGCAGCCCCCTTTTTGCTCGTTAGTCTTTTTTTCTTCACTTTGTCCTGCCCAGCGTCTTGCATACGCCGCAAGAATCAACAAGCTCATTCCTCCGTTTCCAACATTGCAATGCACGCCATGTCTGCGCTCGACATGCAGAAGCCCGCCCTGTCTCCTACCTCGCCCACCATGCGTAACAAGCGCCAGCGTACCGTTGATCATCCAGGCAACGCGGGCCCTGCTGACGGCCATCCACCGCCGCCACCCGGGCCACCCACTGTCGGCGACGACGCGTTCATTAACGACCACGACGCGATTGACAGCGCAGGAGACGACGATGACGAAGACGAGGCGAAACCAAAAAGCGAAAAGAAGGCAGGAAGACGAAAGATCAAGATTGAATTCATCCAGGATAAATCGAGACGTCATATAACGTTCTCCAAAAGGAAAGCAGGTGTGTTGGCGTTGTGTCTGACTTTCTTTTTCCTCTTCTCACATGCCTATTTACAGGTATTATGAAAAAGGTAACATCTCTTCCCGATCCGTCATATATCTCCCTCCCTCATATTTATTATCTCTAGGCCTATGAGCTCTCCACTCTCACTGGCACACAAGTCCTCCTGCTTGTTGTTTCAGAGACTGGCCTTGTCTACACCTTCACCACCGCAAAGCTCCAACCCCTCGTTACCCAGCCAGAGGGCAAGAACCTCATCCAGGCCTGCCTCAATGCCCCTCATGGCTCCATGCCTTCCACCATGCCCGTCGGTCCACCCCTCGGTCGCGCGTCGGGGCCCATGAGCATCCCCGGTCCGCCGCCCAGTGCGAACATACCCGGCGGTCTCTCCATCAGCGGCAATTCCCAGAACAATGTCAAGGAGGATGAGGGTGACGATGACCATCACGACGACACCGCTGCCTCTCACGGTGGTCGGCCTAATACCGGAGACAAGCGTCGCCGCCGCGGATCTTCCACCAGCGGTCCCGCGCCTGCAGGTTCCAACCCTCGTGGCGCCACCTCCCCACACTCTCCTAATGCCACCATACCTCCTCCGCTCAACATTCCCTCTGGCCAACCAGGCGGCCAGCAGCCCCATCCTTCCCATCACCCTCAGCAGCCTCCACAGCCGCAGATTGCCCTTGGCTCGCCGACGTCGCCCCAGCAACAGCACCAGCAAGTCCCAGCGTCGTCGCCCGCCCAATATTCGGGTGGCTCCTATACTCATCACCCCAGCCAGCAGCAGCAACATCAGCAGCAACACGATGCAGGCATGTATAGCCCGCACATGATGCCGGGCGGGTACACATATCCAGGTCCAGGCGCACCGCCTGCGCAAGGTGGTCCTGGTCAGCAACAGCTTGGTGGCCTCGCTGCGGCGGCAGCAACCCAGCAGCACCACTGGGGTGCTCAGCAGCCGCAAGTCGGCCAGGGAGGTCATTATGGCAGGAGATGAGCGACTCATGTTTTTAGCGTTGCCGTGGGTGCATGTGTAAACCCACGGACTGATATGCTCACTGTACGACCCTGAAATGCCAGCCCTCTTTTTTTTTTTCTCTTGCTTACTCGTCTTCTTCGTCTTTTTTTACCATCAACTTCCCTCTCTACACTTTTTTTATCCTATGACAGCCACTGCTGGCCGTCGTGTGATAGAAATTTATATAAGTAGTTTTACATCTCGACAACGCTTCTTCGGTTGGGATGTCCTTGCCACATACCGGCCGGCTGTCTGTATTCGCATATTCCTCGGCTGGATGCAATCCTGCGATTGCTGTTGTCCTTCATCCTTATCCCGTCGACTTGTTTTACGTAGTGTTATCCCTCGACCCTTTCTTGATGATCGAAGTCCCCCATATGTTGTCTTCTCCTCTCTTTTATCTCGGTTATCATTACGATACGATCGATATACGATGATGGTCTCTGCCCTGTCTCCCTTCCTCTCTCTTGTCTCTTTCCCCTCATTTCACTCCTGGCCCGCCTACTTTACCGATCCGATTGTATGCCTTGATTAACTCGGTACAGTACATCTCAACACAGTATATGCGCTTCGGCCCTCGACCATTGTCATTTTTCCCTGTTTCTGTCCGATCACTTCCATCCATCCAGTGTCCAGCAATTCAGCCTTGTCATTTGCGCGCCTTTTTTTCTTTTGGTGTATATACTTACGCTTCTCTTAGTTACTTACATCTATTGTATTTGTCTTTTTCTGTTGTTGAATCGAAAGATGGCCTTTGAAGCATCTAGTTAAATATCTGTGTATGCATACTTCCACGGTTGTAGGTGTATCTATTAACTGCTGAATTTCGAATGCCGGCGATCTCAGCGATAGCCAAATCGGCGTCGCTAATCTAATGTGAATCTTGTGGATCGATTCAGATGCATATGCATCCATAGAGACGTCGACAGAAAGAGGAATATACCCAACTCGTCCATGTCCCAAAATGACTGGTCTCCATCAAATCCGCTTTCGATGACGAGGGGGAAAACACACCATACGAGGCAGGTGTTCGCTTCAAGTTCGTTCCGGAGCAATTTTGTCTTTCCCCCCCCCCCTTGACTTAGAATTCCAAGCAATCTGAAGTCGTCCGACAGGGGATCGTGTATCAATACGATACGGAAATGCGTGCGGTTGTTTTCGAATATGGATGGATGGACGGATCAGGGAACTTGCCTCTTGGAGCGAGTCTCCGATGCAAGGAACGGGTTTCAACCACTTTCTAATTTGGACACGTATGGCCCGTGTGATCAACGATGCGTGAAGACTGCGGCTCATTCTATGGCGGCTGACGCGTAGTCTCTTACCCACCTCCAACGTTCTCGGGTCACATTCGCTGGCGCGACTGACGACTCTACTCTTTTCAACTTTTGGCTTGGACGAATCTACTGTGATTGTTGACACGGGCCCTCGTCATCTGTGGTTCCTACCCGGTCTGCAAGAGAAGATGTACGGCTACAATTTTCACGTACAAGTTGGCGCGAGAAAGACGGTAATACTCTATAGCTGGGGAGGCAATCCTCTCGGCCAACCCTGCATATCCATCTGTCACCAGGCATCACAGCGATCTTGGGGTTTACATAGTTAAGGAACCCATGGTGGATGTATACGCGACAGTCTCTCAGTGGCGCAGACTAGGGTACGAACAATTGACAAACGTCGATATATGCGTTGTATACTGATTCTCTTTGTGGTGTGAAGCAGCTCTCAACGTTTGTATGCGAGATATACGAGGATAAGGTGGATTTTGACATGGAAATGGTATGGGTGAGTGCCAAAATGTGCATATACGCTGCTTAACCTGACACCTCTTTCTCCTTGAGACTTCAACTTCAACCGGCTCGATGGCTGCAGCGTATGGGACACGGGGATACGTGTATGCTACTTCAATTCCGGTGTGAACCAGGTTGCGATGTAATTATATGCACACAATACTGATTTTCGTATGGTTTCAAGCAACTCAAGTCCAGTATATGCGCTGCTATCTACGACATCCTCAGACATGAATTTCGGGCTTTTGTTCATGAGGATCCAGATGATCCCGAACCAGACACGTTGACACAGGCGACCAAAGCTACTACATCTTCCGGAATCAGCTTATTGATACATACATCACATCACATCCTATCATCTCGCCTCGTTTTTACTCGAAGTATTAATACCTCTTGCACTAGCGTCAATGCACCAGAGTCGGACATTCTCCCATGAAGGTCTGGCGACCCAGCATGCCAGCTTTTCAACGTTGGCTCTCGAGACCCGTCGCCCATGTCCAGATCTCCTTCACCTCCTCTTTCTCCAAACTTCCTTGAGCATGCCTTCATCAGCCATCGTCCAAATTCGAAAAGTTCGAGTTCAACTTCGTCTCGGCTGGATTTGCCGCGCACACGCACTATCGTTTGGCGAACGCTCTCAAAGTGATAGGATAATCATCTTAGCCGACAACCTCGCGAAAGGTGGAACCCAAAGAATGTGTAGCGCATAGTCGGCTACCAGCGGCTACCCTGCCCACGATGGGCGCACATTCTCCTTCTGTCATTTAATAATCGGACGGAATATGTATGTCGCTCGCAGACAGCTGTCTTCGGCAGTTTTGCGTTGTGGCATCATCGCTTGCGCCTTGCATTGGACCTATACAAGTACATCTGTCCGGACATGCGGCGCACCGTCTACAGCGTATCCAGTGCCTATCAGCTCACATGGCCACGAAATAGTCCCAGGGCGAGGCGAGTTGCCTTCAAATGGTGCCATGACCTTCGGTCCTATTCCATCAGGGGATAGATATCTTTCAAGTTCTCCTTCGGAATCGGAATCAATGCTAGGTGCCATAGCTTCACGTCACCCGCTACAGTTTCGACTTCGCCGTCCTTATGGCAAAAACGCCGCGGCTTGACCTGCCTCTGCCCTTGACTGGCGCTCTGGCGTCCTTGAAGTCATCTATTCATTCCTTCATCTAGGATAATCATATCGTCCGTGGTCCATGGCACGTTCTAGGCTCTTCGGATTCTCCCTTGGATGTCTGTCAATCCATTCAGATTGAATGTGGACGATCTTGTGTGGACGTTTTGGGCTTATCTATGTCTCAGAGTTATCCCTTAAACGGCAATCCCGACATCGCCGTATTTAAATGGTGCTACACTCGTCCTTCGCCTCCGAGTCACGACGCGGAGTTGCGATATGCAATTACTTTAGAAAACGAAATCCTAGGGTGTCATAGGGCTGCAAGTCATATTTTCCTTGGTATTATTTATCGACACGAAAGTTAGGATTTACATGCCCATTGAGATCCCGCACAGGTGAGACATGCATCATAATTTTATTAGTCTCATGCCATTTAAACAATTTTAGGCGAGTTTGGGGCATGGCTTTGGAGCCAAATTGCCAAAATGTGATTGATGACCCACCCTACGCTTTGAGAAGAGGACAAAACTTAGCCCGTACAGCGTAGTGTCCAATTTCATGTCAGTCGTTCGTCTCTTCCACCTAAATAACTAATTCAGGCTAATCTAATAACCTTGTGCCTAGCAATCCGGAGTACGCAACATAGACATCTCGAGGGCACTGCCAGTGATATTTGCAACCATCTATTATCAAACATGGACTGTTGTCCATGGCATTGTTATGGATGCTGATATGCATAATAATGACCATCTCCTGGAACGGGAATTGTTGACCGCAAGTGAGTGCCATACCTGTATTTATGTTTGTAACGTATATTGCTGATTCAACATGGCTATAGAACCCCGTTTTAAAGTGCCCGCAGATAAACCGGAACCCGATATAGGTGTCTATATACCCCTTCCCGCTGCTGTTGACGCAGATTGACCCTTGACGTTGACCCAAGGCGCCCGTTTGGGCACAAACCCGCAGCGTACGAAATATTGCTCTCCATCATCTGACGCCGAATAATTATAGATACGCACGAATAAGGTAACTACCCTGGACCTATTCACACTCAAGTAGGCCGGCGTCAGTCAAGCTGTCATCTCCCAGCGCAGATGCGGGGTACATCAGACGCTCATGCGTGATGTACAGTATGTATGGCGATCGATGATGACACAACCTCATTGCGACAACCCCGCAATACTTGCATCATATATATACCCGGCACCGGTCAAGAAACACGAATGCAGAAGTTCTGAGGAAGGGTGGGACTCTCTTGGGAGGATTCCAACCTATTTCAGCTCGACCCATACGATGTACAGTTACACAGTGGGAAAGCCTATGAAGCATCGCGGGAGCGGTGTTTCCGAGGGCTGGAGTGAGGGTGTTGACACATTGCGTGGATGAACAATAGATGGTTCGAATGTTTTTCAGACCCAGAGGCTACGCTGCAGCCCAGGCAACGATACATCGCTACACAGGAATTATCACCATCCAAGGCCCACAAATGCAGCACTTCTCTGAGAGAACCGTTTGATAGATTAAAGTAATCTATTAAAGTCGGCTCGGAAGAGAATAAGTGCTGTATGTTCTGTGTACATAAATATGTATCTTTGTAAGCTACTACATGGTGTGCGCCGGGTGCAGAGTGGGTGAAATATAGCGCGCACTACAAGTTGACGTATGCAATGTAAAGACACTGCACTCAACAGTGATAGGCATACTCGAGTCCGGGCATCAGACCTTACGACAGACGGTGGGCTCGATATAACGGAATTGGGTATGTAGGCCTTTGCTATGGCTGTGTTGCGTAAGTCGAAGTAGATCTTGTGCGCACCGCTCACATGGACAAGCTGTCCTATGAATAAAAACTATAAAAAAAGACAATTGACTACTGATGCTACTGTCAGAGCGCGATGACGGCGATGCATATCAGCAGGTGCTTCTTTTCCCCAACAGAGTGGAGAGGAAGGGACCCAGGTAAGTGGGTTACATGTTATAGATAGATATACATTATCAGATAATCAAACCAAGACGCGACGCTGCAGCTGATATTCTTGGGTATATTTATGTTTGTAGGTATTCCTTCCGCGAAGTCGATGCTCAGCGCTCAGATTCCACATTATCAATTGCGCGGCGTTCATGGCCACGAGTCGAATCGGCGCGTAGTGGACATATGCATAATGCACTGTGCAGTGCTTTTTCCGGTCATAGCGGCAATGCTTAGGAGAAAAGATATGCAAAGCCGAACAGAGTAGTTGCTGAATCATGTCGCTGGCTTTCTAACCCCGCATCAGGAAGTAATCCTGCCTTACGGGTCAGCGATATCACCTAAATACTGAGTCCCAGTCAAAAGCCCCCCTGTTGAGATCGGATGAGAGATGTTCGGGTCGGTTTGCGCAGATGAAATCTGTTGGCATCTGTTGCCTCCGGTTAGAAACTCAAATTTACTCAAATTTGTTGCTCCAAATGCGCTTGGCATTGTAAATATCTTTTCTCCTCGCTTCTGCCTTGGTCCAACTTTGCAAATTCTTCGAACATTTTTCTGGACTTTGACAGAACTTGAAATCTCGTGACAGGGAAAAGTTGTGTGATCATAATTCTCAAAGTTGCGACTGGGTTCCGACTCACTCCCCTTGTCTCTTACCACAACCTTCCCTCGCGATCTCTTCTAAGTTCCCTTCTTTTTCTTACCTCAAAGCCAGCTTCACTTGCCCCAGCTTCCATAATAGGCTTACTCCGTACGTATCCGCTATATGTACTTAATGGCGAAACGAAGTTGTACTGACCCGCTCGTACCTCGACAACGCGGTGCCCATCATATGGCATTTTATCTCCACTGTGGCGGGAGCTGCACTATCGGGTCCTACACAGGTCAGTCTGTTATCTTCCATATAAGCTACCACCCAATTGTCTTCCATGCAGGGTGTTGTTGACGCATCGCGGGTGGAAAACGGAGGTGAAAAGGATTATTCCATGTTCGTGGTCAATCTCGTATTTTGGTCTTACAACTAACTTGTGTTTATCAGGTCTCTATACTAATGTCTCCTTGCACTGGTTATGCTTGGATCTGAGGAGGATTGTCTTGTAGTGGGTGGTGGGATTGGACTCGGAGCAGACAGCAATGACAACGGGAGGCATCGGAGGGACTTGTTTTCGTACCATATTGTAAAATCGGTTCAGATCTGTTGAAAGCAGTTTATAGAAAGAATTGCATTATAGAAAGAATTGCAATGAACAATTTCCAAATTCAAATGATTTCCAGGTGTCGAGGGCAACCAGAGTGATTGAGCAGCTGAAAACACATTCCAGCCGATTTCAACATATCTCAACCTATGATGGCGCAGTTTCAACATCTCTCAACAGTTCTCAAACGCTCTGAACCGATTCTCATCTGCTCCAGTCCAGATTTTCGGTTGACATCGGTTGGGGTCGGTAGCGCAGCTCTCAACCACTCTCAACCACTCTCAACTGAGGGGCTTTTGACTGGGACTGAATACTGACCCCGTGCAAGCCCGCGACTTGTTTTATTTTTGTTATAAATACCGGTGACGGGATCCAGTACGCGTGCAAACAAAACCTGTGAAGAGAATGTGTTTAATTGGAACCCTAAACATCAATAGAGGCAACATGTGGACAATGATAATACATCTTGCGGGTTTAGCCTTTAGTGGCCGGGGCGCAAGTTCGCCTCAGCAGAGGCGTGTTAAATGCCGCCAAGAACTCGAGGCGAGGTAAATGTCATCGGCCAAGTTTATCAGCCGGGCTAATTTCAATCAAAACTCACCTCCGACAAAGCGCGAGCAACGCGAACCTATTGCAAGGTTTGAGCTTGCAGCGGTGGTTCACGGACTCATAGGCAGCCCCTATTGTCCATTGTCCGGCCACGGTGTGAAAAAACGATCTGAGGGTCCACTTTATCGATAACGAGAAGAGGCTCTTGTCAGGCTGCCTGAGTAAGCGGCATCGTTCTGAGTCAACAGTTTTGATGCACCTGAAATGCGGCTAAGTAGTCCTCAGCCGGTCTCAACAGGATGGGAGCGCCAAGAGGCTTACTGGTCCCAAGGTCATCGAATTCATTCATTGACATTGAACAGCCTCAATTGCGAGGTTTTTTATGGCTCTTCTAGAGTTCGAATCGCACACAACCATGGTCGCGAGGACGGTATGGCTTCCGCAAAAGTCGAAAAGCTCTCACATACATACGGGCAAAGCTGCCGGACACGCGCCGTCAGTAAAAGGAAAGAAATCTTCCCGATTTTTCCATCACGCCTCGTTGCCTTTGGGGTGAAAAGGTGGCGATAGATTAGAATGTGAATGATGTGGTGAGAAAAGTTATCAGACATCTGATCAAGTCAGTGGTTTCGGATTCCTTCAGGGTCTCGCAGGATTCATTTTAGCGCGAATCTGAGGTGATGGATTCCATGATGGATCCCGAGTGATGTTTAAATTCAAGGGTGCGTCCATACAATCGACCCCAATACAGCCGAGGGTCTGATGTCCTTTTCCATTGTCCGTTCAACATCCTCCCCCTCATGACCAGATCATGCGGTTCCGAGCGCCCACCTATCCGGCTTTCCGAACTCTTGTCGGAATCAGCGGATTGGTTTGTCCATCTACAGCAATAATCCACTCCTATGAGCGAGGGGCGCGTCTCTCAAGTCCACCAAAGACGGATTTCATTCATTGAAGACAGCTGTCTCATAAGGTTGTATACAAGTCTAAGAATCAATACACCGCAAATGAACTCTCCGAACGGTCGCAGATAAGCTCAGAGATCAGCTTCCTGCTTCCGATATGGCGAATGTCATTTCGGAACTCGACAGTCAGTTGGAGAGTCAGTTGAGCGTAAGTCTGGGTAATGAATCATGCGTGTATTTCACAGAAATAAATGGGTGTTGAGTATGTGCAGTCAATGAATGAGCTTGCGAATTGGAGCCATGGAAGTGCGTTCAGTACGGATTACTCGGACATCCAACATCCAGTCATGAAACGATGTTATTCATCGAGCCATATAAACAACTTTATCCATGATAGAATACATATATGAGAAGATGGAAGGTGAAGAGTTGATCTAGATAGAAAGACAATGAATGCAATACGTTGAAGAAAGATGATGAGAGGGGATGATAGTTGGTTGGATAGCAATATAGGAGGAAAGCATGTGCTTACAAGCGACGATGCTGCTGCATGTATACACAGCTTTTTTTAAGCAAAAAGAAAAGCAATGAAAATTAACAATAATAATAGCAAGCTCGACAGAAGAAAAGAAAAAAGAATTGATGCGAAAGGAAGACAAAAAAGCGACATGTCGACGTCGCTAAAATGGGGGGACAGAAGAACCACGGGCACATGCATAAAAAGGGAAATTTATCTGCCATCCTCGGAAGTCGATGTCGATCGTGTTGGTTAAAAAAAACACCCACGAAAAAGGTAGATGCGGGAAAACAGAAAAGGAAATAAACAGACTTCGAAATATCCGTGGGGGGAGCAGATGGACCAACAAGGAAATGGCGCCAGCCCCGAAATCGGGTCTTGCTCCTCCTAGCCTCGTCTTATTAGATAGCCGAAATTGACGAAACGGAAGAATAACAGGTCCAGAAAGAGGCATTGATACCGTCGCGGAATATGAATGCATCTGTTTTCGTCTCGATCCCCTTTTTCGAATTAGACCAAGAGCATGCGGACGTACACCTAAACGACAAATCGGGGTTGTTTCCACTCTTGATCGTCAACATCAAATAGACAGAATATGTCGTCCGCGTTGAGGATAGCGTGGCACAAAGAAGTCGCAGCTCGCAGCAAATTCGTCATTCGTCTCGTCCACGTTTTAGAGATAAGGGAAGGGTATCATCCACAAACGTCGAAAACCGCGCAAATGTTATGAAGCCTTCCACGCGACGAAGACTCGCATGGCCCGACTCAGCATCTGAGGGGGCATTGTTTGAATGGACGTGTGAGACATGGTTGACGGCGACGACAAGCCTCCGGCATGAACATTCGAACTTGTATCCATTTGATGCCGATTTAAGCTGGACAAGGCCAGGGTGGTCGCAAAAGAGCTCGAATCGTCGACGGTACGTTCAGATGGCACCAGCGTCGACGGCTGCGGACTGCTTGTCGATCTGGCGATTAGGTTATGGTCATGAGAGACAGAGGAATCGGTTGCAGGGAGGACGAGGCCAGGAGTTGACACAGAATTCCTTGAGCGATGGCCGTTAGACTGCCTATAGGGATCCAAAGGCGCCTTTTGCTTCTGCTCTTCAGTCCACTGGTCGTACTTCTCGCAGGCGACATCAAAGGCTTTCCGATCTTGGAGGACAGGCGATGTGAAGACATGCCAATCGAATCGTTCTTGCAGCGCGTGTCCTACAGAGGCTTTATCCTGCATATCCCTATGAAAATGAAGGGAAAAAAGGTCAGAAACAAGGACACATAACAACTTAACAAGAAAAAAAGAAAGAAAAGACAACTCACATCTCGAAATTGTTCAACAAATGATCAAAGTCCTCCCTTGTCATATCCATGATCACACCCCTCGTCAAATCCAAATCACTGCTGCTCGCCGACTCATCCACGCCGGGCAAAAACGCCGGCGATTCAACGGACCCGCTCCTTCCTCTCGCAGCGTTCGGCAGCGTTCCAGCCTGGTAATCCAGCACCCACTCCCACATCGACTCGGAGCACGCAATAATTTCCTTCGCCCTCAGCGCCAAATGCAAATTGAGCGACCGCAAATCAATATGCAGCGTCGTATTCGGGAGTACCGACGGTTGCTTCGGCTTGCCCTCCTTGTCCGTCCTAGTTAGGAAGGTCGCTCTTTTCGACGGCGAAAACGCATATCCACGCGAGTCATCCAGAGTCACATAAGGCGACTGGTGCTGCATCAGAGCCTGCATCGACATCCATCGGTGGTCCTCCATCAGCTCGCCGTTCTCGTAGGCGAAGGGCGCGGGCGGTGTCGAGGAGGAATTCTGCGATTTTCGCGAGTTCGTTGAGCGAGCTTTCTTGGGTCGAGGAACGACAGCATCCCTGGCGTCGTCCGTGTCCACTTCGGAGGAATCTGAAGGTCCAGGCGCTTGTGCGCGCTTGTTAGGTGTTGGTGGTTCATCCTCATCTTCTTCAAGCTTTATGGGCAGTGGAGGAAAGGCATACACAAGAGGAGGATGGGTCCGTACATCTATATGCGCCAGCAAATTCAACACCTGCACCCAACGGCAGAAATGCCGAAGACGTACCTTTAAAATGATACTCCAAGTACGTCGTCAACAAAGACAACGGCGTCAAGTTCACAAACCGCGACTCGAGCATCCCATTCCACACCGCCTCCAAAATCGTATGATCCCGCGGGTTCACAGGCGACTTGTTCGTCAAACTCCTCAGCAAAAACGGAGAGACCTTGGTCTTTTGCGGGCCTGCAGCCACAGCCGCCGCCACCGCCGGACGCAGCCCACGCTGTTGCTGGATCTGCTGTTGCTGCTGCTTCTTCAGCATGTCCGTTAGAGGGTCGTGGTACGCCATGTACCCCATCGAGCCGGCCAACGACACAGTTGAGGAGCCATACATGAGTTCGGCGTATGGATCTGCGCTTCGTTGTGTCTTGACATGGAGCGTCGGACGTGCAGTCGAGCGCGAATGAGGAGCTATTAGTCCTGAATGCGAAGATGAAGAAGACGGGGCGGAAGAAAGGATGTGCATCTGCTGATTCAGGGGCATCTGCAGCAGCTGCTGGGCTCCTGTAGGCCGGAGAAAAGCGGCATGTTTCTCGTCCTCCTCCGGTCGATCGTATTTGCCAACAGCAAGCCCATGCCCATTCGCACCTCCAAACGGCGCATTATGCGTTGCCATCATCGGGGTCTGCGGTTCATCCTTGTCAGACTCGGGCACATCTGCAAGCCTCTCCCTTTCCCTATCAAACTCGTCGTGCCCATTAATGCTGAAGCTCTTCGGCCGTCTATCCGATGACATAGAGTTTCGTCGAGTCGTAGAAGACGCGTCGTCGTCTGTAACAGAGGAAGACATCAGATCACCCTCATCATCATCTTCAGATCTTTTTCCTGGGAAGAATAGATCCTCTTCGACCATCTGTGCAAAGGACATTAGAGACCGTAATCTTGACCATCTCAAGGTGCACGAAACATACCTCAAACGCGCCACCTGGCTTCATCACTCGCGCGATTTCCTCGAACAGATAGTCCCACTATTATAATCGACACATCAGGAACGACTTTGCTTCACAACTCCCAAGAAAGTCCCACCTTATCCTCCGGAACACCAAGTGCTATCCGCTTGATATGTCTACACAACAACCACGCATCACAAAGTCAGAAAAAATTGACGGCACAAAAAATGCACATACACGAAATCAAACTCCTCATTCTGGAACGGTAGCCCATCTAAGCTAAAAACGCGACATCATCATTAGTAAAAGCTCTCAGCAATGCCAACCATACGAAGATGATCCAAGATGGCAGAGAGAAAAAACACGTACAAGTTATACTGCACCCATGTGATTCTGGACGCCAAATCAGGTGAGCCCACGTTCTGAAGGTCGGGGTGGAGGGGCACGATGTCGAGGCCTACAGAAGCATCACATGAACTTCCAGTCCAGCTCCAATGAGAGGAGAAAAAGAGCTTTTGTACGCACCAACGAAATGACACTCCTGTTGTTATTGAGTATATCACGTCCCTAATAAGCGTTCGTTCGTTGAGATATATCTTGCACTGACCTTCCAAGTTCTCGCGCAGTGCAGGATCCATGTGCCGGTACCTGAAAAAAACAAAGAGAAAATACAACGTAGTCGTCAGCTTCTGGGGTTGTCCCTGCGATGATGATGCCCATGAGGCAAGGCACGCACCACATCCGATTTCGAGTCTATAAGAGAGAAGTTAATATATAGTAGCAAAGCACAGGCGCCATCATAAATAAAACGCGAGAAAGAACAGGAAAAACAGGAAGTGGAAGGTGAGTGGAAAGTCAAAAGGACAAGTCGAGCCTCAAAGTCCGACTGCCAGTTCCACGCAAATCCAAGTTCCGTTCCGATGCATCCGAGCATAATATAGAAAATAGAAAATAGACAAGGAAAACCAAAAAGAAAAAAGAAAAAGGGACGTACACTTTGGTTGGCGGCTTCTCAAAGACATGCCACGTCAAGCTCTCGCACATATCCATCGTAAACATCGTTTCCCAGACGTCTCTGCATGTGTAGGAAAAACGTTATCGTGTCAGTAAATTGTCCAGAACCACAGCCGCAGACGATCGAAAAGGAAAGCAAAGCAAGAGAGAAATGAGATATTGCGATCGCGACAACAAAGAAGACAAGAAGGACCACAAGGTGCTGCGGCCGATGTCGAGATCAGATACCCATGGGCATCATGCCAGCACAATGAAACACAAAACAAAACGCAGCACGAAACGAAAGGCGGCTCAAATAAGGAGATAACAACGCGCAACGCGCACAACGTGTCCAAAATACGCAGGGGAAGGGCTAACAATCAGACAGATCCAGCACACGGTACGGGCCGATATAGGACAATCGTCGGTACCGGTCACCACTGGCTCTGCACGCCTGCCCCCGCCTTCCCCTTATTTCCCCGGAACAAAAGCACGGAAGAGGAAAAGAAGCAACTGAAAGCAAAAAAAAATAAAGCAAAAAAAAGACGCACAGATCAACAACCTCCCGCCCATAGCTCCTCGGATACGGCACCTCCTCCTTCGAAAGCGGATGATGCTTCTTCCCCGGGCCCCGCCCACCGCCAACAATAGTATGCCCCACACCCTTCAACACGAACTGCGCCTCGCGCGCCTGCAAGTTCGCCTTGAGCTGCTCGAGAATCGTCCGATCCGCCGTGGAGAACTGTGGCCTTTGCGTCGGCGGGCACTCGGATTTTGCCGGTTTTGAGGAAGAGGCGACCGCGTTGGCGGAGGTATAAGGAGGAGGAGGAGGAGGAAGGACGGGATAGGCGCCTCCGAGTGGCGAGTGCGATGATGCGATGCCCTGTCAAGAGTAAAAATAGAAAATAGACACAGAAAACAGAACCGAGGAGAAGGCACAACGACGTCATCGAATGCAGAAAAGAAACACATGAAGCAATCCTGATCAGCAAAAAGAAAACCACACGCCGCCCAAAAACACGCGACATACATTCTGGTGCGTACGCGCCCTCTCGCGCTCTTTTCCCGTCGTCAACTTGGACCCCCTCCTCGCGCCCGTGCCCCCCACGCTCCCAGTCCCACCCCCGCCCCCGCCCCCACCACTGCCACTGCCCCCACTGCCACTCGCCCCCGTACTCCTCCTCCGCCTCAGCCCAAAATCAGCGAGCGCCTTCGCCGCCGTCGACCCCGCGCCTGCCGCGGACGTCGTGGACTGCCGACTGTGTCCATGTGCCTGCTGCGACGATGGTGGTTCCTGAGCCTGCTTCGATGACGATGATAATGATGACGCGAACACCGACGGGTTGTACAGGCCCCAGAAACGCGAGATGGCCATCCGTCCGCGTGTATATTTGTGTGTTGTGTTGTGTTGTCGGGGTTTGATGGGTGGCGTATTGGGGGTTGTCCAAAGTAGTTGTAGTGGTAGTGTATGCGTTGGCAGCAACGATAGGCGATTATCGAGGGGGAAAGGCAAGAAAAGAAAGAAAAAAAACAAGATCCGTCAGTACAAGTTCGTCCCGTTATCGTCTCATCTGAGTGAGGCGGGTCATATGACAGAAATAGTAATGGGAGAAAGAAAGCAATCAAGATAGTAGGCTGAAGTCTGGAGGCAGGCTGTGCAGCGTACGCCTATCCTCCGAGTACGACACACAACACACGACACACGAACAACTGCAAGGCAAAAAGCGCAGGGCTAAAAAACAAAAAACAAAGAGGGAAAAGACGGAACACCCTAGCAAAACGCCCCCAAAAAAACCCAGCAGCCTAGCCCTGGCCACTATACGCACATCCAACGAGCGGATCCGCGCAGGGTCGATATATATACGCAATAACCAACCGCCTGAGGGTCCAGCCGACGGGCCGTACAACCCAAGCTAACTTGAACCCTGGCCAACCATTTCAAAAATAACCTCGTATCCCACAGACGTAAGTCCTACCCCACCAAGGGTTCGAACTTCAGATCGGAATACCAAAAAAAACCAAAACCCCCGCAATATAAATGTCAACGCGAAACCAGAAAAAAAAAATCCAGAAAATCCGGGTACGAACGGGAATGAGAAGAAAAAGAATTCAAAGAATTCAAAGAAGCAGAACAACCATGTCCAACACCGACAGCTAATGACATAACAGCTCCAATAAATGGATAGGAAAAACACACTTCCACTGAGACCTGCAAGCAACATTGAACCTCGTCCAACCTCGTCCGCGATTCGAACTCAAAACTCAAAACAAGACGCGATAGATTAGTGGGTGGTGGTCTAGATCTGGACCTCGACCCGCCCACTATCTGCATCAAACGCGATCGACAAACGCGATCGACAGACGCGACGACAGACTGCGCACATATCCTCCATCCACCCAAAAAGCAAAACCCAGGCCAAAACAAAGCGGACAGAAACCGAACCAGCAAAAATCGAAACAGAACTCACCATTCTCTTCTTCCCTGACCCTGGCCCCGCACCCGCACCCGCACCTTCCACACCCACACCCGCAGGCACAGGATACAGCTCCCACGGCATGACCTCCTCCAGCTGCTCCAGCGTCATCGATCCCCTCGGGCGGCCCTTCGTCGCCCCCGTCGCATCTCCATCTCCATCTCCTACACCCCCGCCCGCACGCCCATGCCCACTCGCCGACGCCGACGCAGCAAACACACCCGTACTAGGCGTCGACACCGCCGAATAATCAGCCCCATCCACCATCCCCACCACCTCCGCCTCCTGTCCTTGTCCTTGTCCGACGGGATGCATCTCCCACGGCGTCACCTCCTCCCTCGGCCCCGTCGGCAAGGGGCGCGCCAGGAGTGGGTACGCGTGGGTGTGCGCGTGGGTGTGCGGTGGGTAGGGGGTTGTGGCGAGCAAAGTCGAGGTTGTCGATGCCGTACTGGGAGTAGTAGTAGTATTAGTACTAGTAGTCGAACTCGAACTTGCACTTGCAGGCAACTCGGCGTGCAGCTCCCAAGGCGTCACGTCCTCCACCGGACCCGTGCCCGTCGTCGTCGTCGTCTTCTGCTGCTGGTATTGGTGTTGGTGAATCGCCTTCGCGTACCCGCTCAAAGTGCGCAGCGCATTCTGGTTCTGCTGCCGATTTTGGTGTTGATTCTGGTGAGTTTGGTGTAGATTTTGCGTCTGGTGTTGACCAACCGCCCCCCCATAAGACACCAACGACGAGCTCGACTTTGCCCGGCCGCCGAACGCCCCCCCTCCTCCTCCACTCCCACCTCCACTCCCACCTCCATTAACCTTCTGCACAGGCGAACCCACAGGGGCGGGGTACATCTCCCAAGGCGTCACCTCCTCCACCGGGCCGGTCGGCACCACGCCAACGCCAACCCCCACCACGCCAGCAGACGACGCCCGCGAGCGCACAGACGGCGCGTGCCCGCTCGCCGTCGACTTTTTGCGTGGCGCATCTCTCCCCTCCGAGGCTGATCCCACCAATTCCACTTGTCCTTTGTCCGTGCGTCCTTTTTCCAGCCCCTCCTCCGCGCCTACGCCTGCATCCTCCCCCTCCACCTCCTCAGGCAACGCCTGCACCTCCCACGGCGTGACCTCCTCCACCGGGCCCGTGCCGAGCCCCAGCGCAGCAGACGACGAGCGCGAGCGCACCGACGGCGCCGTCGTCGACATCGAAGTTGAAGTCGATGTCGAAGCCGTCATCGACCGCGCACGCGCCGCCCTGTCCCGCTCATACCCCACCGCCACCTCTTTCGTTATCCATACTGCCTATCCTCCCTATCCTCCCTATTTCCCTTCTCCTTCCCCGCATCCGCATCCGCATCCGCATCATAGCGCTCCTCGATCAGCGACTGAAACTCCCAAGGCGTGACCTCCGCCCTGTCTCGGCTGCCGCTACTACTCCCACTCCCACTCGCACTGGTGATGACACTGGGACTGCCCTCCGCCGTGGAGGGCCGGCTGTACGCCCTGCTGCTGCTGCTGCTGCCGACGCCGACCTTGGTGCTGGTGCTGGTGGACGACTGCGACTGCGACGAACGCACCGGGGAAGAGACGAATCGTGGGGCGCAGGGCGAGTGGGGGGTGGGGGCATGCCTGGTTGGACGGACGAGGACGCCGTGGACGTGGACGCGCGGGCAGGGTTGCGCGGGGCCGCTGTGGACTGCTCGCGCCACTGCTCGGGCCAGCGCTGGGCGGCGGCGGCGGCGGCGCCGATCCAGAGGCACCGACACCAATGAACGCCGCTGCGATGTTACTGGACGAAGACGACAGCGCAGGGGCGGGGGCGGCGTAGGGATAGTACGAAGAAGCATACGGAGAGGGGTAATGCGGCAGGTCCGGGACCGGGGGTGGCAGCGACGTTGTTCGGTCCATCATCGACGGGCTGGGGTGGGCATAGCCGTGCCCGTGCCCGTGCCCGTGTGAGGAGCTGGATAGGGTGTACGTCGAGTGCCGCTTCTTGAGTATGGGCTGGTGTTGCGCGTGCTGGTGATGGGGCAAGTGAGACGGTGCACCTGCGCCTCCTAAATGCGACCCGGACCCGTACATAGAGGCAGTGAAATGCAGCGACTCGGCGGATGGAGCGCGGGTCGGGGTATAGTTTGGCGAGCGGGAGGAATGAGGAGGGTGGTGTCCGTTTAGGGTTGGGGTTAGCCTGGGACTTGGGGCATATTGACATTATTATTCGGGATCGGACTCGGGGCATGGTGGAGGAGCGAAAGTATAGTGGTCTGTTGAGTGATGAGGATGATGAGGCGGTGGAGAGTGGCGGCGGTGGCGGAGGAGGAAAGTTGGAGGGGTCGGGCGAGTCTGGCGAATGATCGTGGATATTGCTCGTCATGATAGGGGATGCAACGAGAAAGCGAGGGTTTGCGTCACTCCGGGATGAAAGAAGCAAACGACGAGGAAAGATATCAAGGAAGAGAGAACATTATTGAGAGGGAGAGAAGAAAGGGAAGGCCGTGGGGGAACCGATCATCACATCTCCTGCTGCATATGGCTGTCTCGGAATTTGCCTGTATTTTCCCCATTCTTCTTTCTCGTTTTTCATATGTATTCTCTCCATTCTCTTCGTGATTTAATTATCTACTCTCTTACGCCTCGAATGGACGCCATGACGAACAGAAAAAAAAAGGTCAATAATGCTATGTCCGCTACGCCCGACCCCTTGCTTCGTGCGAAAGAAATAATTTTCTCGCGTACCTATCTCATTAAGTAGCTCCCTCTGGTCGACCTCAACCGACGACCGTGCATAAATATTCCATGCTATCACCAATACGCAAAATATTTCCCTATGGGCCCACAGAAAATCCCACTCCCTCCGCAGCGCCAGTGCAGCTCAGTGCAGGTTCGCGCGGCCATGCCCACGCCCCTCGAGCTCTGCACTCACGATAAATCTTTTTATTAAGAACGGTACAAATATACGACCAAGTTCTCGCCTGCAATATGAATACTTCTAGGTATTTCTCCGTGCGCAGACAGAATTCCCCATGAAACCAACACGGCAACGCCCATCCATACTCATCCAGAACACATACCCATATCCAGATCCCATACCCATATCCAGATCCATATCCTCGTGCCTCCTGCCCAGCCATGCCTCCATGATACGATGATACGTAACAACTGTGGCTGCCCGGCGGCCACCCTCTTGGATTCCCCTGATGATGATAGATATCCCCTGACCTGATCAACGGCGAACACCTCTTCCGAATGTATGTATCAACAATTGCAAGGAATCAGGACATCTTGGACTTTTGAATACGTTTCGAGGCTGCACAAGCCGTAATACCAAATGCTGAGTACCAGATATCTGACGAATAGATACATCATCCGGCTCCGGGTGTTGTCGTACTTCCCCGCCCACGCCCACGACGCCCATAGATCATCCGGTCCCGCACCACCAACCTTCCCACTCCCTCCTTTCCGTGCGCATACCCTCATCCCACACAACAACAGCAAGTACATCCGCCAGTCCCATACACACGCTCTATCTATCACATCACACACGCGACAACCCACCCACACCTGTCCTTCCGTGTACTCGAGCACTGTGATTAATTATTTCCTCCGGCACCGAGAGAGACCACATGTGCGCCAGTTTTTGCCGATTTTCGCGGGTATATGCCCTCGTGCTCGACTTACGAACTGCTGTCTGACCACCTCACTAGCGCTATGTTCGCATCATGATCTTACATATCCACTAGTCCCAAGCACTAAGCTAACCCTGCGCGGCGCCCCTCTAGCCCTATCCAGTCCAGCCCAGTCCTAAGTACCAGTAGCATCTATCCACGGACCACCAGCCCAAACCGACACTCGAAAAAACACCATCACCTCACCTCCCACCATCACCTCACCGCCCACCATCACCCTCACCACCCCCGTGGCCCAAATCAACCTCCATCCCATAAACGAACCCCAACGCCACCCGTGCCGCCATCCGCCGCCTCTCCTCCTCATCCGCCACCCCCGCGATCTCGCTCCGCAAGTCCTGCAGCGCATGCAGGACGCGCTCGACGTCGAAGGGGCGCATGTAGAAGCCGTCTGAGGCATCATCGTCATCGTCATCGTCGTCTAGGTCGGTGGCGGTGGGCGGCGCACGAGCAGGGGCGCTGGGAGGGCTAGTACTGGCACCAGCAGTAGCACTGGGACTAGCGCCGACGCTGCCTTCTACAGCTCCAGACGCGTCTTTATCTTCCGCAGTCGCCTGAGCCGTCGATGTCGATGTCGAGCCCATACCCTCCCCGCCCAGCTCCCTATTAACTTCCGACGCCTTCCTGAACCCACCCCCACCCCCAAGCGACCGTGGCACACCCCCAAATATGCGCGCAGCAGCAGCCACGATCTCGTCCTTCGTCGGCATACCCTCGTCCTCGTCCTCTCCATCATCCGCTTCCTCTTCCTCTTCCTCCGCATCCCCATCGCCCTCATCATCCCACTCCCCCACCTCCGCATACTCCACCCAACTCTCATCAACCTCATCGTCCACACCATCTTCCCACTCCTCTCCATCCTCATCCTCGTCTTCATCCTCGTTTCCAGCCCCGCCCGCATCACCAATCGCCCCGGACCCACTTCTCTCTCCATCATCATCGTCGCCTCCAAAATCGGATACAGACCCCAACGATCTATACGCTGCCATCGTGCCTCGTCCTCGTCCTCTTCCTCGTCCTCCTCCTCTCCCGCTCCCAAGTCCGCTGGAAGGCATCAGCCCCCAGCCGTGTGCATACTACCTTCCCCACCCCTCTCGAAACCCGCCCCAAACCCAAACCCAAACCCAACCCCAACCCCATCCAACGGCGCCCACGCCCGCGCAGGCGCCTCCGCAGGCGCAGACACGAACACCGTAAAATCATCCTCGAACCCAATCTCCACCCGCCCCCTACCCCCGCTATCCGCCTCCAAATCATCATGCCGGCCAAACGGCGCCATCGCGGCGTCCGCATCGACGTCCACAGGCGACGTAACCATCCCCGCCGCCGGATCCGCATGCGCATCACGGGTGGTGCTGATGGTAGTAGTAGTAGTGCTAATCTCTGTCGTCGTCATTGTCGTCGTCGTCATCGTTGAGACCCCAGCCCCATCCGCCACCACCCACGCTCTGTCCTCCCTCTCCTCCCTCGCCTCCTCCTCCTCCCGTACGACGAACCCAGCACCAGCAGCACCAGACGACGACGACGACGACGCCCCGAAGAAGATATGCGCATTGGGGGTAGAGGTAAAGTCGTACGGCGAGAACAGCGTGTCCGCATCCTCCTTGTCCGCGTCCGCATCCTCCTTGTCCTTGTCCTTGTCCGCGTCCAAGTCCGAGTCCAAGTCCAAGTCCAAGTCCAAGTTCTGCTGGTGGTAGTGCTGGCGACTAGCAGCACCCGACACACGCGCGCGAGAGTCGTCAGCGCCCGAGATGCCCGATATCCCAGACACGCCAAGCAGCTCGTCCGCGATCGAGCCGTATTTCCAGTGCCTATGGGCGGCGCTGGCGGCGTTGGATTCAGGGTTAGAGTGCGTGGTGGGTGTGGATCTGGATTGGACGCCTGATAGCTCAGACACACCAAGCAGCTCGTCCGCGATCGAGCCGTATTTCCAGTGCCTCTGGGCGGCGCTGGCTATGGCTTTGGATTTAGGGTTAGAGTGCGTGGCGGGTGTGGATCTGGATTGGACGCTTGATAACCCAGACACACCAAGCAGCTCGTCCGCGATCGAGCCGTATTTCCAGTGCCTATGGGCGGCGCTGGCGGCGTTGGATTCAGGGTTAGAGTGCGTGGTGGGTGTGGATCTGGATTGGACGCTTGATGTCCCAGACACACCAAGCAGCTCGTCCGCGATCGAGCCGTATTTCCAGTGCCTATGGGCGGCGCTGGCGGCGTTGGATTCAGGGTTAGAGTGCGTGACGGGTGTGGATCCTGATAGCCCAGACACACCGAGCAGCTCGTCCGCGATCGAGCCGTATTTCCAGTGCCTATGGGCGGCGCTGGCTATGGCGTTGGATTTAGGGTTAGAGTGCGTGGTGGGTGTGGATCTGGATTGGACGCTTGATAGCTCAGACACGGAGAGTAGCTCGTCCGCGATCGAGCCGTATTTCCAGTGCCTCTGCGCAGTGTTGGATGTGGATGTGGCTTTGGGTTTAGGGTTAGAGTGCATGGCGGGTGTGGAATGGGAGTGCATGGAGGGCCACATGATGGTGCTCAGCGCGTCGAGGACGCGTGGGAGGTGTGGGATGTCTGTGCGGGTAGGTAAGGTGTGTCAGTCTGACGATCATTTTTGACTGAGGAATTTAGGAAAGAAATAAAATCGAGGGATAAAAATCAAGAAGAGGAAGAGGAAGAGGAAGAGGAAGAAAGTGATTGATGGGATAAGTAAAGAGGACGACAAACGAAAGAAAAGAAGGAAGGAAGGAAGAAAAGGTACGCACCATCAGCAGTATCCGTCCGTGCAGGCTTCGCCTCTAGCGATTCACGCGTCGCATCGACGTATTCGAAACCAAACGACATCAGCGTAGTATCGATGTCCGCGTCCTCGTCTTCCGCAGCTGTTATCGCCCTGTCCGTCTCGGTAATATCATTATCACTCTTGTTCGTGAGGGCACCTTCGAATTCTGACGGTACAGCCGCCATTGGCGTTGGTGTCTGTGTTTTTGTTGTCGTTGCTGCAGCTGTTACCGTCGAAGCTGCTGAGGGTACCTTCGGGATCCGGACGGCCAGAGATACCTCAGGCTCGTAGCCACCCACCGCCATCATCCGCGACAGCTCCTCGATGTGTTTTTCGTACGGCTGTAAATTTACGCTTTATCAGCACCCGTTTAAAAGCAAAGAGATGATGTGAAATAGACCGTCAGAAAGAAAAAAAAGAATCGAAGACATTAGGGGTTTATAAGAACAACTTGAACGGAGTTTAAGGGAACAAAAAAAGCACGACAGCCATGAAAGACAACGTCGAGAATCAAACTAAAGGAACTTGAAACCCACCTCGCCTTCGACCCACACGAAAACGACCGCAGGCGGGGGCTTATAATCCGGTCTGCGATCTAGCGCGAACAGACTGGGGTAAAGCGCCTGCATCGCGTACGCTGCGAAGTGGACGTCTGCGGTGTAGTACCGGTTCGCGAGGGTATACGGGACTATGAGAAAGCCCGATTCTTGTGGGGCGGATGAGCCTGAGGGCGGCGGAACACTGGAAGGTAGTACGGATGCCGGCTCAGACCCAGAGAGCGCTTGCAGACCTGAATGTGGGGGTATTTTGAATACCAACTTCAACTTCAACGAAATAAAGAGATAAAGAAATAAAGAAAAAAGCAAAGAAAAAAGAAACGAAAGAAACAAAATCAAGGCTCACGTTCGATGAACGCCGTCGCTCCAGCTAACGAGGCAGATATCGTCAGGATCCTGCATCCTTCATCGTAAAACGGCGTCGGGGTGGTGGTGGTGTCATTGGACATGGCGATTCTCGTGGATTCTAGGCAGTGAATAGTGAATGGGTACTGCTATACGCGCGATCGTCAATGAGGTCGGGAGAGAGGCGAGATGAATATTGAATGACGATGTGGCGGTTATAATATGGAAATGATGGACTGCGTGGCAGTGCGCGATGATGAGTATCAGAATCCGCAGACCCGTCCAGCGTTGCTTTTGTTCCGTTAGCTAGTCGTCGTCGTGGTTCCTCACGACTCCAAGTGACAAAGCTTCAGAATCCAGATCGCGTTGAATGACTATTGAATGACGGGAACAGATGAAACGGAGAATCGTGATGGACGCTGACGAGGTCAGGCATGTGGCGAAGAGGTCACGTGGAATTATTACGCGACGCGTAAATTTGTTACTCCAGAGGTCACTATCTTAGTCTTCTATGTAACTACTTCGTTGCAGAGAATATCTACCTGCTATCTGGAATCTGAGCTCTCGACGCGTTCTGAACATGCTTCAATGCTTGATGAAAAGGTCAAGAGAATTCAAGTTGTCTTGTCTAGGCCTTTGCTGACCTCTGCTTTCCGACTTGCAGTGACAATCGCAATCTTGGCCCATTCTGTTGAATGCAATATGCCACAGTTCTATAACGCCAGGCGATCCGGGGAAGGCCCGCTCGATCGTTTATCGAGAACAATGATTCTGAACGCCAAACGACCACAAGTGGAAAATCTATAAGAGATCTGGTTCAATATACCGCGAACTTGAATGCGCTTCATTTGTCCCCCACTTATACATCCTCTCTGACACCATGGTTGCCCCGTCTCGCTCTGGCCCCATCACGAAACTCAACCGCGATATCCTGTGGTACATCTTCTGCATGAACGCAGACTTGGACGACCCCATCGCCGACAGACGGTCGTCTTGCAAGGCTCTTATCACTGCAGGCCGCACTTCATCAGTCTGCAGGTTATGGAGGGAAATAATGCTGCTCGACTCCGCATGCCTGTGGAGCAAGATAATCGACCTAAATCTCCTCGCAAGGCCGGGTGATGAGTGGAGGCAGGAAGTTCTCGACAGGACTGGCAATGCGCCACTTGATATCAAGGGCAGGGATCTTGTGACTGTCAACGAGGGGAATGCGTTGAGATTCTTCCTTTCGGCGCTTCTCCCTGCACAATGGACAAGGATTCGGAGGTTTGACCTCGAAGTGAAGGACGGAGCGACGGCATCCGTCGACGAAACGCTGTGGGATAGCATCCAGCAGTCGGCGCCTTATCTCGAGACATTTTCACTCCAGTTTGGGCCGCACTTAATCCCTGCAGTCTTGGAATCTTCCAACTCCGTTCTGTTCTCTGACCACGCGCCTTTGTTACACCAGTTCAGGCTCTCGTGCAAACATATTAACATCAATTTCAATGCACACTGGTTATCCCAGATCCATACCCTTGCCTTGGAAGGCGGATTCCAGATTCTTGACCTTCTCAAAGGGCTTCGAAGAATGCCCTTGCTCCAGGATTTGACTATAAGCGCCGGAATGGGTCAGGCACTGGATTTAGACGTAGACGATGGTCATGCGCCTCACATTTCCCCCATAACACTCCCGAAACTCCAAATGCTCCGTCTGCGCGTTACCATTTCTGCAGCTGCATTATTCCTTGGAAATACAACTGCAGCTCCTGGCTGTTGCCTGCAGCTTGACGTACGTTTCAAGAACATCCACTTTCCACTGTCGCAAGAAGAGTTGGGTCCTTTTCACGGTGGCCTACTGCGCTACATGCAGGGATACTTCCTAAGCAACGCCGATAGGCAAAACGAAGGGCTTCGTATGGATTTGACCGACTACAGAGCCCATTTTCGGGATAGTCTTCCTTACGGAATTGAACAACCGTCCATCGACTCCGACTACTTGGAATATCTCGACGCCTTTGTCATTAACATCATTGGGGAGAGGCGAACCCAGTCCTTGTCCTCGTCCTTGATCTGCCTTCTCCTCAACGTGGTCTCGGAGTGCCACTTTCCGTCTTCGATCAAGATGCTCAATCTCAACGTTGGTAATCGCAAACTGTATAGCGGTATTGACGACCTCAACCGCTTCCTTCTTGCACTTTCATCCGTGGAGGAAATGCATACCAGTGTGGATGTCATCAAGGCCATGCTCGATGGTCACGATCAAGAGGAGAACACTACTGCCAACATACCCCTTCGATCACTGCGCACTAAGGAGAACACTACTGCCAACATACCCCTTCGATCACTGCGCACTATCCGACTTGAACCTCTCAAATCCGAAGAAGAATGCCGTACTACCGAGCGTTTCATCTCCTGGAGGCGCGAATTCTCCATGCCTCTTGCTGTTGAGAATTTACGCAGTATCACGAATTTTGACTATATCCGTCGGGGGACGAACTGCACGAACGGAAGACCCTCCGTGATGCGTCTTCGCTCTCGGCACTTATAGTTGCCGTAGACTGGGCATCTTCTCCATGCTTCTCTATAGAATAGTTTTGAAGATATTCAAATAGTTATAATTTATTTTATATAAACCTCATTAAATCGTTGACTTGTTCGGCATTCGACCTATAGCAAGTGCATCTTGAGCGTCCCAGTCCGCAATATGCCCATAATGGTTTGCCTCGTAAATGTCCTTCTTGTCAGTATGTTGATGCTGAAATATTCTGGCCAATTAAGTTACAGAAGGCATGCATCAGGCTCGACGCTGTCCCATCCAATTATCAAAATATACAGCTCAGGTACCCCATGACGAGAGGTTGGTTTGCCCGGATTTCGATCACTGAGCTAACTTGACTCGGCCTCGGCTTGCATGATTTAATCGTTCTACAGACTGTAATCCGTGAGGTTCCGAAGACTCAGCGATACTCATCTTCAAGTTGGCCTGGGTACCTTTCTGCCTTACGCGTAGTACTTATAGGACGCCTGGTCCTACCTGGATCATACTCTTCAAGGCGCTACTTTGACCCTAAACTTATTCGCTGAGGAAGCCGGCTTGAATTGGCTTAAATTCCTCCGAATTTTATCAGGTTACAAGGAACACTCAGCACAGTATAGACCACATGGCCGCATGGTTGCGTGGGTGCGCCTCGAGCTCGGCAATGATAAGAAGCGCGGATGACGTGATTGGATCGGCCGCCAATCATTGACTCTCACATTGCACAAGACTATTAGTATAAAGTCAACCCACCCCCGAACACATTCCTTTATTTCAAACAACCATAAACTGTCATGGGCCTCGTACTTTCACTTTTCAGCCAAAGTTTTCCTCCCAAAAGCAAATTCACCCCTGATGATATTCCAGATCTCTCTGGGAAGGTCATCATCGTGACAGGTGCCAACACGGGTTCGTATATAGGCCAATGTTCAACTTCGAAATTCTGAAGCGATGTTAACTCTCCATCCTTCTTTTTCTTTTTATAGGTGTCGGGAAAGAAACAGCCAAGGTTAGTACATGGAAAACTCCAGCTAAATATACATTGTTGGCACTGCGAGACTGCCTTCGATTCTGTTCTATTTTGATATAGCTGCTAAAGTGCTCATTGACATCTTATACATAACGATTCCATAGGCACTGTTGGCGCACAATGCCAAAGTCTATATCGCTGCTCGAAATCCAGACAAGGTGGCAGCGGCTATCGCTGACCTTAAGAAGGAGACGGACAAAGAGGCGTTATTCTTGAAGGTGGATCTGGCGGACTTGAAGTCTGTCAAGGAGGCTGCAGAGGAATTCCAGAGGTGCGCTACATTTCAGTCTTGTCTTACATATTCCTCTAATTTCGCTTCTTGAATAGCAAGGAGAAGGAACTCCATGTTCTCTTCAATAACGCGTACGTCTTTCCCTCCAATCGAGCAAGAAGTATATCTTAATCCCGTATGTTCCTCGTTCACAGCGGTGTCATGGCACCTCCTATCGACCAGCTAACAGCTCAAGGATATGATCTCCAGTTCGGGACCAACGTTCTTGGTGGGTCTCTTCTCCTCTCCTGACAGCCACGTCCTCACCTCTTCATAGGTCACTTCTATTTCACCAAACTCCTGCTACCCTCCCTTCTCGCTGGTGCTAAATCAAGCCCTGACAGCAAAGCACGCATCGTGAACACCTCGTCGTCCGCATCGCTATTCATCAAGACTGTTGACTTCAATACGGTAAAAGACAGCCTTGCAGCAAGGAAGAAGAAAGGAACTCAGTTATTGTACTGTCAAAGTAAATTGGTATGTTTCATTTTCGCGCCTAGGTATTGTTGCCTCTCACAAGCCCTTTTTATTCCAGGGCAATGTTTTGTTCTCTAATGAGTTGGCCCGGAGATACGGAGACCAAGGCATTGTGTCGATTTCTCTAAATCCTGGAAACCTGAATTCCGACCTCCAACGCTATCTTTCCACGATTGAGGATGCTCTGCTGGTATGCGTGAATGCCCCTTATCAAAGTTGCGGGGCTCAAATCATTTTTCTGCAATTTAGAAACCTATTCTATATGCACCGTCGTATGGTGCTTTAACTCAGCTTTGGGCTGGTACATCTCCTCAAGGCGCCGAGCTGAATGGGAAGGTATGTCTACCGTTGCTTTGTTGCGGATACCCTCCATAATATTGTGGTTTTACAGTATCTGATTCCTTGGGCGCGTATCGGAACCGGGAATCCCGCTGGTGAAGATCCAAAACTTGCAGGAGAGTTATGGAAATGGCTGGAAGAACAAGTCGAGAACGTTTAGGTCGGTGGTTAGGCTTCACCATTCACGCCTGGGATTTAATCTTTATCTATTATGTTGCCGGGGAATTTCTCTTTTTGTTTTGCTGTTTTCAAGTTGTCTCTATTGTGACGTCCTTTTTGTATGAATTTTAATATTACATACTTATATTTCATTTGATGCATGAAGATTCACCGTTAACGTTCTAACGGTCGTAATACTAACAAGTCCGTGCTAGGCCAAATTCAAACGCTATCAATACAATTGTACAACAGTAATCCTCCGAGGCTTCATTGATACGACAGTTCAGCTAAGATTTCGGTATGCTGAAAGAATGGCTTCCTGATTCAAAATTCATCTATGAAAGAATTTATTTAGCACATCTATGAAATTCGAAGACTTGCAGAAATACGTACCACCGACGACGTAATCCCCGGAATTGAGAAGGTCACATTCACGCCAACAGGAACGCCGAGGTCCACGTTGATAGCCCCAGCCTCGTCAGTCCATTCCACAGACAAGTTGCCGAACGGGGTCATTGTCCAAGCACGAGTGAATGTTAACTGGGAAGTGAGGAGAGGAGAAATGTTGACGGTTTCAAATGCAGCAGAGGTGGGTTGAATTCCTGCAACATGCTTGAACATCCAGTCCTCGAATGTTCCGAGAAAGTGCTATGGATGTGTCAGTCAATTAGTGCAATAGGCTCGAAGAAAAGACGGACATGATCTCGAGAGCGAGCATCGATAGACCAATGTTCCCACTATGCCCCATCAACCATCAGTTCTATCGAATCCTCATAACAGAAACAATTCTTCAGCGCACCATAGTAGTAGCCCCATTCTCAATCCAGAATCCCCAGCTAGGGAAAGTAGTCTGCTGAGCAACAGCGAACGCAGTATCTGCATGGCCGTTTTCAGACAACACTGGCAGGAGAAGCTTGGTCCCCAAAGCCCCAGTATTCAGATGATTTCCAATAGAGGAGATATTCTGAGCGATACTGTCTGCGACATGTTGGATACTTGCAGTCGGAGCAAGTGAGAATCCAAGAGCGAGCAAGTTGTGTGTCTGCCTGTAGCCTTGGTCTCCGACGCCGACGTAGTATCCAGTTGTAGAACTGAGGAATGCGCTGTTGAAGGCCATCTTTACGTTTGCGGCTTGAGTGGAGAAAGTCGAGGCGTCGCTGGTCTTGTTGAGGACAGTAGCGATGTTCTCCATCACCGTAAGCATTTGGTATCTGGACGGCATCCACGTGAACTATTAGGAACACCCTGAACATCGAAAAACCAGACGTACAGATAAGCGGTCGCCGAAACACGAGGGTCCTCAGGCGGATTCCCTCCATTAGGATTCGTCTCTGGAGTATCCCAATCGCCCAAGCCCGTATTCGCGATATTATTCGGCGAACGACCAAGTTCGAATTCGATATAGCTCTTCATGCTATCGTAGTGATTTTCGAGGACCCTCTGGTCACCTTTGTAGAAATAAATCCACCATGGAATAAATATAAACGCGGAGCTATTTGAATATGGCGTTGAGAACAGATAATTGGTTCAAGTTCGTAAACTTACTGCCAAGTGGGGGCCTGGTTATTCGCACCCCATCCACTATCAGGTGCAATAACACTCGGAGGGCCCGCCCCTCCCGACGAGTCAAGTCGAGTCTTGTCAAGATCCTCAACGTATTTCGTCAAGAGTCCTTGGGAATCAAGGTTGAATAGCGCCGTTTCCTACGATCATGCCTTCAGTTAAGAGAAAGAAATAAAAACTCACAACTTACAGTACTCAACATCGCATCTCCCGTCCATCCATTCTTTTCGTATGTCGGACAATCAGTCGGTATACTATGCAGGTTATTCAAGAAAGTAAATACAGCCGCAGTGTGGAGCTGGTTCAGCAAATCGCTAGACGTCATGAAGTTGCCCCGAGGAGCAAGGTCATCGTGTACCACTCTGCCAACGATATCTTGCACAGAGGGTGGTGACGATCCGGGCCAGCCTTCGATCTGAACATAGAGGTAACCTTTGTAACTGAATTTTGGTTCGAAGGTCTCTGGCTGTCCTGTTCCAGCCAACCAAAATCGATCTAAACTTCGATATTAAGACGCGATCCAAGCCTCATGAGCATAAAACGCACCTGTCTGGAAGTTATTGGCATAGTAGTGCATGAAATCCTCATACATGACCGTGCCATCGTCCTAAAACCACCAAATAATATGATATCCAAGAGAAGGAATGCTGCACTACCAACTCACATGCAATTTCTCACCGAAGTGAATTGTGATCTGGGTTTTGGCAGGACCAGAAGCCGTAAGTCTTACCCATCCCGATACGACGCGTTCGAACTCGGCAACAAATATGCCTGAAACAGGTTCTTTGATGGAGACCGGAGTCAGGCTTTGAATGATTCGAGTAGGAGGTTGTCCTTGGTTAACCAGTGTCCCTCCTGGGGCAGGCATAATCGCAGCTGCGCTCCATGAAGAATCATTAAATCCAGCTGTGTCAAAACCTTGCTGCTCGAATGCCGCTACAGAAAAAAGGTATTTAATGTGTTTTGACTTATGAGATCAGAAAAAGTAAGTACCATCGTAGTTTTCTCCCCCAAACACATCGTCCAGTCGCGTGGGACCTTCTTTCACCTTCCAAGTCCCATCTGTAACGACGCGTGATGTGCTTCCATCGACGAATCCAAGAGACAGAACCATGATGACTCGAGGTTCGCCGTGCCATGATACAGTATTCCAATTCCACACGCTGCCCTGCGTGGATCCGTAATGACTTCGACCTAGCTCAGCACCAATCGCGTTTGTGCCTGACTTCAAAAGCGAGGCGACATCCAGTGCGATATATTGGATCTCCGTGTCGTATTTCGTAAACCCAGGCGTTAACACATGGTCGGATGCTGGCGCGCCATTGATGGTTATGCTTGCATACCCGCCTGCAGAGTAGTAAAGACGGGCGAATGAAAGGGGTTTGGATACGCCAAATTCCTTGCGAATCAGTGGTGCAGGGTGTTCTTCCAATGAATTGACAATCGTGACGCCATTCTCCCAAGGGCCAACTCCGTATGGACCCTGGGAAGAGGCAAGACTCCAGGACGAATCGTCAAAGGACGGGTTTTCGAATCCTACGGGCACGGTTGTGTCCACCTTCCAAGTGGTGTCAGAGACGACGAAGTCGCTTGATCCGTCCGTATATGTTATCTGAATCGAGGCCAGGAGACCTGCAGGTGACGCTCCTCCTGTGGAAACATCGGGGAGGTTGTTCGCTAAGACAGCAAACACTGCAGAAGTTCCGTGAAGAGTGGCGGTAAACGTCTGCGCATACTCCCAAGTATCGGTCTCCTCTGGGGAACTGCCGAGCCGTATACCATCAGCATAAAAGCTGAATGCATCGTCAACAGTCAGGATAATAAGTGCCGACAGCAAAGTTTTTCCGGACGTCGCGCTGAATGTCTTCCTAAAGGCCCGAGGTGCTGCAGGCGCGAGAGGGGGATTGGTTTCCGTGGACCAAATCCAAAAAGAATTGGCAAATGACAGTTGCGGAGTAGACGCCGCAGCGGGAACCGTAACCTGGGTACCCCAAGGGCCTTGTCCGTAGGGAGCGATAGCACTTGCCGCCGTCCAGCCCGCCACGCTCCCCGAAGGAAGGTTCCAACCATCAGTGATGTTTGTCGTTAAAATCCAACTCGGATCGGAGGTTATGATGGTGGCGGTGCCATCAGAGAATGTAATCTTGATCGCAACGAGGAGGCCCGCAGGACCATTTCCACCAGTAGAAACATCAGGAAGGTTGGTAACGCGTACGGCGAACAGCGTCGAGTTGGCTGTGTTCAAGGTGAGGTTCAAGAATTGTGCTTGCATCCATATATTCGCTGTTTGTGGGGATGAGCCCATAGGGTTTCCGTCCACATACATGGAGAACTGATCATCCGCAGTGATTAGAATATCGGCAGAAGTCGCGGTCTTCCCACTAGGAGTGCTGAGTGTCTTTCGGAATGCTACATCTCCGGGTGGGGCATTTGGAGGGCTCGATTCCGAAGTCCATATCCATGAGGCGCCTTGGAAGGCTGATATGAGGTCGGGCGGAGGTCCTTGAGTAGGCTTGCCGATCCAAACGCCCGGGCCCCAATCGCCGGTTGAAAGAAATCCGGTGGTAAATTCCGAAGAAGCTGTGGAAGACCCAAAGGTGGTAACCACTTGGACGCTCCAAAAATATCGAGTGTCAGATTCCAGAGGTGGGCCACCGTATTCAATGAGATACGATCTCTTGGACGAAACGACGGCGCTGTTCCATACCTCCGCGTTCCCAGCTTTGACTTTCGAGACTTGCAGGTGATAAGATGCCTGAACATCTCCATTTTGAGGGGAAGAAATTATCCAAGAAAAACGGGGGGTAACGTCAATCCCTATGGGAGCAACTTTGTCCTCGACAAGCAGGGAAGACAAAGTAATTGTTTCGCTGGCAAGGAATTTATCTGCAAATAATTGAGCTTTTTTCGCAGGAAAAATCAAAAGATCATACCTATAGAGGCAGCTGAGCATATGCATGTTTTAGCTGCTGCAAGGAGCAGGAAGAATAGGAGGTAATCTGAAGAGTAGGTCAGTGCAAAAGTTCCGTGGAGCAATATCGTACATACCTTGCATTGGGAAGCAATGTAAATGGAAGAAGACGAACCTATGCAGATGTCCCAATATTTATATTTCTACATCATATGTATAATCAAAATTATCTTGGTTACGCCGCGCATGGCATCGCTATTCGTCACTCGACATCTCTGCGCATGGCGGGCGAAAACTTCCTCCTCTCTCAACAAGTTCATGAGAGAGAGAAGGGAAATTTCGCATGTGCAAAGACTTCGATGGTATACATCGGGTCACGGGTGAGAGCCTTCATGTGGTGTTTAGATGTTTGTTAGATGTTCTGGGATGTGTTCTGAGGCGCTGGTGACTCAGTCACGCGTACTACATTCACCAACAATCTATCAGTATCCCGGTCCGCTATTCAATTCGAAGCGTCGATGATTCATACCCACTATCTGATTCCAAGTCTGGCGGCCCCATACCGGGCTTCAAGGCTCCCTCGTAGCAACTTGCAAGTTTCGCGTCTCAGCACTCTCTTGAACTGGTCGGGCTTGATTACCCCTTTGTATGAGCTTGACGACGGCGAATAGCGTCACGGGCCTTTGCAAAGAGCCGTTTAAAGAAGAGGTTAAGTCGAAGTTGTGATCCAACTGCATCTTCAAGAATCAAGTTCAACTAATCACCGGAGTGGTCATGTGATCGTCAAGCAACGCGTGTCTTCTTTGAATCTTTCTTCTGCCTTCTTAGTCCGAATCTTTCCAAGTTCTGCGCATTCCGGAATTTGCCCTCGAATAGTGTAACCGCACGCGTCCTCATAAGCCGAAAGAAAAAGAAAGGCCCCTTCAACGGACGTTGGGAACATGAAAATGAAATATAGGAATTATCAGAGGTTCCCAGGAAACACAGGGGGTGTCTTTTAGTATCATCGATCCCCCGACCTACCAGCAATATCTGGAGAACTGCAGTTCCGACTGTGCAACAGCATCTCTTCATTCCGCGAACGTCGAGACCTGGAAGCTGAGATTGGACAGCCTTGGGTCCAACTTCTGCACCAAGCCATAGCAAGCCATCAAGTGGTCAATTCGAGGCGGAATGCGCCAGCTTCTGCTTAACGAAGGGCTAATTGACGAGGAGCTTATCTCTGACATCGACGGGCTGCCTAACATCAGATTTGAGGGCGGGAGAAGCCATTGCTCATCCATTATTAGCCGTTCTTGGTTGACCTGCGAACCGGGCAAATGACCGTGCAATTGGCGACTCGGCATGACATTATATCGTTCGTCCTGAAGCGCATATTCAAGATCAGAGAGGAAAATCAAGTCCTATATACTGGTGAGTCTGATGTCTTCCCGTCCAGCCTTGATTTTGTAATGATGTATCATGGATTAGGTAAATTGAAGACAGTTCCACACTGCCTCAACCTTGAAGCGAAACTCGGGCCAACGTTGGTTTTGCGATTCCTCGAGGTGCTCAGCCCTGTGCAGTGTGTGGCACTGCCAAGTGGTAAGACCTCCACTGTTCTACCGAAGCCTGCAAGCCTCTTGTCGAAAACCAAGGGCCGAATTACTAAACCGGAGTTGAATAAAAGGCTCTTGGGGAAAAGATCTTGAAATTCATTGGAGAATCATGAGGTGAATATGATTATCTGCACTGGGTACGATACTGATGCACTTTTGGTAAGGTCAGGGTATCTCGGATTATCCTCGCTGGATGGAAAGACAGTGTATCTTCGTATTTAATCCAAACATACCCTAGAACATCGCAGCTTTGATGGTATATATGCTCATCTATTAGGATCTATTAATTGATGTAGCTTATTCTATAGAAACCTCTCGAGGCTAAGCCGATTCTTTGTGGATCTCCAACCCTGGAGGGGCACCCAAAGCTGAGCATCACAGCGATGCGATTTACTCAGTCTAGGTTCTCAAAAAGACATGAAAAGGTGCAAATGCTTACCGTCTTTGATAGCACCGTACATTAGGAACTGCGACGAGACGAGCCCGGCGGTCATGATCATCCTTGGACCGAGACCTGCAAAGAGACCCTTGAAACCCGCTTCGCGCGCGAGAACAAAGAGACGGTGCGGCATGGATCCTGTTGGCCCGTGTCCTTTGTTAATTTGAGAAAGCAAGGTATCTGCGGGCTACAGACGGAGAGTTACGTGTGAGACAAAACCAGTACGATGGCGACGTTATGAGATAAACTTACGTGGCTGAGGATGGCAGCAGCGAAACCGGCGATGATACCGCTTCCTAGAGCTATGCTATACTTCAACGTCGCAGATTTCGAGATTTTTTGTTTTGACTCTTCCGTGATGGAGCGGTACACAAGTTCGTGGCAGAATTCATTCACGGTAAATTGCCCAATAGCGTAAGGTATTTGTCTGTGCAGAAATGGACAGACATTCTGTTGAGTGCACGAACAACCGTATAACAGTCGTATGTCAGGCTAACTTACTTGCATAGAATTGGCAGGAAACCAGCGTATAATTCTCCAATGCCACCTTCTCTGGCGAGTCGCGCAAAGCCTGTAACAAGGCCTTTTGCGTATCCTCTCTCAGACACGAGTCGGATTCGCGTCGCTTCTAGTGGGGTCAACAAGATATCTGCGAAGAACCTTTTCCCATGCTGTCAGACCCAGTTTCAATTTGAACAAATACGGAACAGCTGTACTCACTCGGCAACACTTGCTGCCCCAAGATATATTACTGTACGGTTTTGAACCGCGATCTCCTGACTTCCAGCGATTTCGACGAACTTCGTTTTCCAAAATTCGTATCCGGCGAACTTGGCTCCTCCTTGCGCGAGATAACCAACTGCGGTTGGGCCAAATCCTGTGAGTAGCCCTCGAGGACCTTCTGTAGCGATGACATGTCGTGTGCCAGAGATAAAGGAGAGTGTTTTGAACGCTGGGTCGATCTGGATGCGGGTCTTGACAACATCAATTGCTGAAGAGTAAATTAACGCGTTCATTGTATCTGCAATGGTTTAACATTGACATCGAACGTACGGGTCATAGCCCCATGGCTTATCCTATGAACTGTGAGTCTAGAGATAGCAAAGCAAGGGAGTGGCAGTAGACGTACGTTGCACATAGGGCACCTGCTAGGAAGAAAGAAGAGTAATCCTTTCTCGTGAACTGTGGAACGACGAATGGATGGGAGGTGGTGGATATCTTTGCCTCGGTCATTGGGCAAACTAGAGGGAAGCGGAGGAGATTATGCCATGCATCAGCATGATTGAGGCGTCCTTTATGACTGCCCATAAACGAAAATACACTGCTCGCTGGGGGATTGACGTCATCCGTTCTTGTCGGTCCGCTCAATGTCGGTCCTGCAGAAATGAGTTATGAGTAGATGGAGATCATCACACCGGGCGCGATAGGCTCGGATAAGGATCCAACGCGTCGTCAACTCCTGGCCGAGTGAGTCCGAATGATATGAATTCAGATCTATACGTACTCGGCAGAACGGTTTCACCTTGTGTACGACATATTTGGGCCATACAGGGCAAAGCCGTGGAAAAGGTAAAGGACGACTTTGGTCAACGCCATGCGTCGAGCAAGGACATTATTAGGATCGAGGTCGATGCGCGTCTTGGAGAGCTTTTCGCTGAGCGACGCCGGAAGACCACTTCGCGACATTCGCAAGACCGCCCTTTCTCGAGCATGAAAATTGTCCAATTTATTTCTTGACCAAACGTCCCCATCGCTATGACCAAGAAGCGGAGGGACCTAAAGGGATGTGAATGAGTTCCTGCATCCCTGGCGAACAGATGCATTGTTTTAGTTGATTGCGTAAAATTGGGGGTCGTATATGCAGACGGATCGGAACAAACAGTGCAAGATTGTGGTTGGGGATGAGGCGCTTCAAATTGACGGAACATCCGAAGAGCATCACATGAATATTGAATAGACCGCATGTACGGATGGAAGAGACAATGGGAGCAAGAAAAGTAGGGGTTGGCAATCCTCTACGTCGACCCGGACGGTCTATCAGCTTGCCGCCGTCTTCTGGTTGAACGCTGCTGGATGCTCTGTGTCCGAGGATAAAACCACGGCGTGTAACGGTTGTGGATACAGTTTGCACATCGGGATGATTGTTGGGGAAATCTACAAACACTTGCGATGTGTTGGTCGTTTGATAGCGTAAAAAGGGCGTTTGCACTAGAGTACATCTAGAATGACAAGAAACACTTGATGTCAATATGAAGAAAGCAGAGAAGATGAGGTTTTGCGTACAAAGCGATGATGCGTTCCCTTCCTTAACGTTAGGCACAACGACTTCCTCTGGGCATGATCGACATGGGAGACTACGGTGTCACATCGCATCGAGGCAGGGGGTCGACCCGTTTGAAGAGTTGAATATCGAATTATGTGCCCAGTCGTGTATTCCGCATGGCGCTGTACGAGCTGGTACGAGTACAATAGCCACGCTGCCACAACAATATTCGCTGAGAATGTGTAGTATTTCTCTGTACGTGGCTCATGCTAGATGTTGGAGGCATCACGACAGTATACGGGCGACGTCTGCAGTTATGCCAAATGAGTTCCGGGTATGGAGGGTCTTCAAAGCAGAAGAGGGAAACAGTCGGGATGTCCGCGGCCGGAGGAAGAGTATGAACTTTTCCGGGCCGGAGGTTCCGGGTGGCGCCTGCGGCTTGCTGGCAATCCACTACCTCCACTGCACTGAAACGTTTAAACTTTCAGAAGAAAGAATTCGAGTAGCTCAACCTAATGGCATCCTCTATTTCTCCATACATACAATTGTGCTTCGGTTCTCCGTCCTTCATTGCTGATGCTCTGGTTGGCGAGAAGTGTACGACTCGGACGACAGGCGACATGGTAATGGTATGTCTTCGTGTTTCCGGTTTATGAGTGTCCTTGGCTAGAGAGATATGTTTTAGGTTAACGAAGAAATCACCTCACGCACCATGGGAGACATTTCCAGGCCCCTTTTCATGCGTATGATATGAGTTGGGTGGTTGCATGAGTCCATGCAAGCCTTGGCCTCGAGGCGTCGACCTTAACTATACTTCCGGCGAAGATCAAATCCCGGAATCGCCAATAGGCAGTAAGCTCCATACAGCCTCGATATGTTGACACACTCCAACTCTTTCCGTTATCTTAAAGGGACAAGTTGGCTCGGCCCTTGTTCAAAATCGCTCGTTCAACCAAGAATCACAATGAACAACATAGGCTTGCCATTTCAGAAGAAAAAGAGGACATCTTTCGTCTACTCTACCTTATCAGTGCGATCATGTTCTAGATATACCACCCCCTGCATCAATACACGCCGCATCGCGCTCACGAAGTTGGACTCTGAACACACGTGGGTGCTTCGTGTGTCTTTCATACAATACTGCCATGTACTGACTGCATCCTCCAGATCCCTTTCACTACATTTCCCCCGGGTAGACAAGTTGGCGTTAATAACGTAGCTTGAGCTCACTGGCACCTCGGCCTCGATGGTCCATATCTACGTCCTCAACCCTGCGCACAAGCTGCGTTTTCTTTCCAGGCTGCTATTGAAGGGATCAAAACGCATCTTGAGACAAGTTGGCGCTCCATCGCCGGTCGAAGAGGTCAAACAGACGAGAAAACCAAAGATTAACGTCTTTCATCTCATCAAATCCGATTTACGTCACGCTCCTCAGGAAGGCTTGACTCGCAATCCGGAGTTCTATAGAGACGAATCCGAAGGTGGATTCTGTGTGTTTCGCGTTGAAAACACATTGTTCAAGGTAGCAAATCTGTCTCTTGTACTTTGCGGATCTCATCAACGTTAGGTACACAAATGCTATCTACTCAGAGAGCAATCCGCGTTTGGAGACATGCTTAGTCTTCCAATCGTCGAGGGCTTTCCAGATGATGCGCCTATCCCTCTTTTCGATACTGCAGAGCAGTTTCAGGATTTGCTTTGGGCATTATACGCGCTGTACGTTTGTGTTTTTACAATACATCATTTGTCCATCTATTTATCGCGTCGCCCTTCCACAGTCCCAGCCAGTTGGCTTCAACCACCGAGCCCGACTCACCGTCTCTCGACCGCTTGCTCAATGTGGCCGAGCTGGCGAACAAATACTGCATTGCATCATACGAGACATGGGCGCTCGAGAAGATCCTCGCATTAGCACAAAACCCCATGGGGTTCCTGCGTTATGCAACACCCGAAGCCTGTGCACGCGCACTCAACCTTGCCGTGTTGTGCAACCACCAAGAACTGCTAGACGTCATCACGCAACGCCTAGTCGCGAGGATACTCTGGACAGATGTAGACCGCCAGCCGATCTTAGAAGTCGCTGAGAGCCGTGGCCTGCGCAAACTGCAAGGCGTAGCGTACTACAAGGAGCTCGTCGCGATTGAGAAAGCGTCGGGTTATGACGACAACGACCTCACGCGGCCCGTCTTTCCCCCGTCCATGAGCGTAGAAAAGCGCATGCTGTTCCTTGCTGCGCACCACTCGCTTAGCAACCTCTGGGAATGCGTGCGCACGACTGCTCCAACATTCATCGCCTCTGGTTGCACGTCACACACAGAGTGCCTTGGTTCCTGGACGGAAATGTGGCAGAGCGCCGGCGTGGCGAGCCAGACAATGCGACATGGGTCTGCGGATGTTCTGGGACGGCTGAAGGCGATGATGATCCTGTTAAGGAAGTCCATGAAGGAGTCGAGCTCCCAGGTTACACTGGACTGTACGCTGGCCGCGCTGGAATCGATTACGACGGCGAGAGATGATATCGTCGCTGGCTTGATGGATCATTTCCAAGGGTACTGAGTACTCGACAATGGAAAGTTATTGTGGTAGGTCAACAACAGCTTATGGTTTTTGTTTTGATAACTGTCGTATATTTAGATTGATCCAGGATCTAATCGACTTAGATCCATATCTTTATTTGCGAAGCCGATATCTAATCGGGTTAGAGTTTAGAAGGACCGCAGCCACGAGATGGAGAGGCGGTTCAGTGCGTACTGCCGCCGACGGTGTGCGATGACCTTACTTCACTGCGGACACTATGGAGTAACTAATGCATGTGCTATCCGATGCTCTGATTTCGATGAATACCAGAAAGACCCCGATCTGAACGTAGTAGAAGAGCACCTTGTCTATTCAACCGGGGTCGTCTTTTAAAATAGTGAGTTTGTAGACATCCTTCAGTGATGTCCATTTCTGACATTGTGAGAACTCGAGGTTCTTGCTGATCGTCATCTGCTGGTTGTTGAACTCAGCCACTATCGTTGGCATACTGCGGCTACTGCCAGACTCGGCTTGTTCACTGTTCGTTTGAACCTCGTTCTCATCAACGATGGTGTGTGTACATACTGCTGGGCGGATTGTTGGGTTCGAATCGGCAACGATGCTCACGTCATAGTCGGACGAATAAAGGTCTGAACTAGATATATCATTCGTTGTCCGTCCGTTGATTACGGCCAAATCAGCCGTTCTTCTTTCCCCCGCGGCTCTTGAAGCGGCAAGTCGTCCCGGGGGTTAGTAGAAATCTGCTTCTAATGTTTCGAGGCTGTACGTCTGAACTTCGGAAGTCTTAAACGTATATGAGCATCGGCTTGCAAGTCTGCAATCTTGTAACTCCCAAGTGGCCGCCCGTAATAACTTGGACATGGAGGACCCACTAAATCAACGAACAGTCAGCCCAAGCAGCTACTGAAATGAGTGAGTACCGGTACCTCTTATTGTCTGCGCTGTTATCAACGTTCCAAGCTCAAATTGACTGATACGGCTGATTGTTAGAAATAATGAATGTGTCGAATAATCCCTCGGGATCGACGACACCGGGACATGTCACATGTTGGAAAAGCTTCTCTACTGCCTGGTGGAGGTGCCGTTAAAGTACGTCCTTGCAATAATAAAATTTCTGTTTAACACCCTCTATTTTCCCTTTCAAACATTTACTTTTTCAAACATGATTGAACTTTGCACTTTGCACGTTTGACAGAACCGTTTCATTCGTGCCGTGAAAGGCTGTCTCGGTTTCGGTAAGTGCCCTGTGCCTTCTCTAGACGTATAGATTCGTCAACCCGAACTGACCGCCACGCTCGTTTGACAGAGGATTGCGCGGTGGGTATTGCCTTTTATGCTTATGGCGCGAACGCGGGGATTGTCCTCTTGCCGCTTATTAAATCGCATTCAACCATATTATAATTAGGTCCGATGCTGTTTATGTGTGGCGAGCAGCATGTGTGAGTCGCATTGTCTCTTCATGATTCAAGTAACTTATACTACTTTAAATACTATGAGGCATCGCCTGTGAATTCTTCTCAGGCCGTTAGATTACGGAGGGAAAAGTCTCTTAGCTCACACCTATTCCGGTGCTAGCTTTTACATCATAGGACTTTCCTTTACTCTCCTCAGTCTTATTCGGATAATTAACATGCAGTACATAATTACATTCAATTAATACTAATGGGCTCCAGATATCGATGGGAGAGGTGATTACGTGTTATCAGCCTGCGATGGAGCTTCCCCCCTTTGGTCTGCCATACTTATTTCTAAGTTTCGGTCCATTTTGATTAGTTTTGTATTCACAGGTGGTCAGCAAGATCTATGTCTGAAAGACTTGAATTACACTCCTCGACGCTGTCCTCCCACTGACACAAATTTACCATAATAAGTAAAGCTTATTCACAAGATAACGAGGCTTCTGTGCGCACCCGGCTTTCGGGACTCCAATCATCAATTAACGCACTTCTTAACGTATCGTGCCCACGAGTCTTGAACACGAGATGCCCCTCGTCCCAAAGAGATCGGACCAAGCCTCTTTACTCCACCTTGCATTCGCATCCCAAGACCTCGAAGATTCGGTCCTCAACACCGAGCAATGGCTATGGCCATGCGTGTGGTAGTCGTGAGCATCTCCGGCTAGGAACTGAGGAAGACCAGCTCTGTTACTATCATCCCTTCTTATACCCACCGAATCTGCGTGATTTCCGCCTAGCGGCCTCTAACGGCCTAGGGGTCCGCGCTCCTCAAATTGAATTTGATATGATGCAGTCAAGATGCACCATGCCGTCCGAAAATACAAATATTCCCAATGACACAGCCCAGGCTGCCCAGCAGCGCACAGCAACAACGGCTGGCAGCTGCCGACTGACCAAAAATGCGGAGTTCTAAAAATAGAATAGGAACGTTGTTGGGGTTGAAAGACCATGGAAGGCCTGGGTTTCCTGTTGCCCTATATAAACTCGCTGCATTTTACCCACCTCCCCTTTTCCTGCCCCTCAACTCCTACCGTCGCTTTGACTTTTCTCCCCCAGATAATACCAATTTCACAAGTCGACCATGGACGCTACCGCTAAGACCACCCAACCCCAGGCTGCGACCGAGATGAGTGCGTCCGATCCTTGCGGGGGCTGTTAAACATCGTACCATTGTTCTGATTCTTTCTTGTTGTCTTGGTAGAGGTCATGAATGTTGGCGAGGCTGCCGCTCAGAGCCCCCAGCAGGTGCATGACCACCACCACCACAAGGCGTCACGCATGCGTGGAGGAGGAGCTGGCAAGGTTCGTATCTCGTACTACTCTCTTCTGTGAAAGTGGCAGTCCAGGAACCGCATATACGTCACTTTCAAGCGTCATCCTCCAGAGCCCCACCTTTTTGGCCACAGCTTTCTCGTTTTAAACTTTGGCGCCTATTCCACGTGGACATGTACTGATATGTCGTCATTTCACAGGATTGTTTCTTGGGCCTCATCGGGTGCTTCCTGTGCTTCGGTAAGTGTCATGGTTAAATAAAAAATGTTCTTGCTAATATGTTGGAAATAGAATGCTGCGAGGTGGGCTTAATTGGCTGTTCTTTACCTTTTCTAGGCATTGACCATTTGACAGGGGTGCTGCGACTGCATTGGCGACATCATCTGTGAGTCCAAGCTATTGAATATTCCTTCGTGATAAGATTCTGATTACAAATGTCATGTAGGCTGCCCATGCGAGATGTGCTGTTAGAGAGCTATTTGACGTTGCAGTATATGATATCTACGTTGTGCCTCAGTGATGTACGAACTTTCGAATATTCCCTTTTACCGAATACACGGCCTTGAATTTGTGAAAGTCTTGTAAGGCTGGCAGGCGGCCATAACTATGGTATGATGAATGGGATATTGTATAAGAGGGAAATTCGATTCCAATTTCAGCCTAGTACAGGTCCGGCGGTGTGCGGTGATTCAGTGATTCATGGAGCCCCTAGTTGAGAGTCGACGATGCACCTAAAAGTAATTTGCAGATCCCTTCGAAAGACGATATGGTCTTCGCTGGATCAAAGATCCTAGGAGGTACGACATTTGGTGATTTGGAAAAGGCAGAAAGCGGTCAGATGCGGATATCAAACCGGCGGTTTGACGATTCCTTTGCTCAGTTTATAGTACACGATGGACGCGTCTTGAGAAGTGATGGCGAGGTACAGAAAAGGAGTAGTGGAGTCTGCCGGCGTGTTGGTTTCCGAGGTGTCCGCTGACGAGGGTTTCGGGAAAAGTTGGGCGAATGCATCTTGTAGCCTGTAGGGCGGTAAGCTCTTGTGGTAGAGAGATTCATATGGCTACGACGCACCAGGCAAAGCTCAGAGTTTCTGCGAGGGCGCAAGGTACTACATATAGCGTTTCTTCCTAAATAAAATAAAATAAGTGAAGAGTGAGGTCGGGTTATGCTATGAAGGCAACTGCTGTCACGCACCGTGCCTGCTTTCTTGCCCTTAATGGCTCCCCGCGAGCAGCTCTCCAGATCTATTACCTCCACACCATTCCATTGTTGAGCTAAAAACAGGCATCCAAGTGAGTCATCGAAGATTTTTTGCGTGAGATGCGGCTCGTTTTACCATAGACGATGTCGTTGTACGCCTGGACAAGACTTGACGATGCTCGAGGGTATTTCGCAATAAATGGGGAAAGAACGGGGAACTGGATGGAAGTGAGTGGTTTGGAAGCTTCACAGGGCTTTAACTGACTGATGTATGTGATTCCATGGCTTTTGAAGAGATGGTTGTGCAGAGAGAAAGGACTCGGACGGACGACAAATATAATCTAATCTAATCTCAACAAATACTCCCACAAGCATGTGACCCGCGGCAAAAATAGACAACTGTCACTACTACTAGCTGTCACCGTCACCGTCATGACGCGCCTCTTCCTTGACTCCAAAGTTTGACGACTCAGACTGACACATCTCTTTCTTGACGTCGCTATTCTAATGTTAAACTCTTTGAACAGGTGTGGAACTTACATATTTCGATAATATCTGGTCATTTAGGAGGGCGTTGAACAGTCTAAGGCCGCAGCAGGCCGCAGCGTCAGCGTCATACGGGCTACAGCCTCGATCCGAAGCCTGTCCTCGTAAATGCTCTAATAACGCGACAAATAAGCTGAGACATAGCAGGAGCAATTCGACGCGTCATATCGAAATCAATATGTCATACTCCGTCATTGCCTGCCCCCAGGATCCATTTCGTATAAGAACCCCTCGTTCGCTGGTGGATCCTCTCAAATTCTCCATCCCATACAAAACACACTTGAATTATACATATGTCTTCTTCTTATTCGCAAGAAACCACCGACCCAAGACTCGGCGGTGTCAATCCCAGCAGCGGCTTGTCTGGCCCTGGGAACACGGGTGAATCGCAGGCTCCTGCCACATTTGAGTCCGAAGTTTTTGGAGGCCAAGGCGGCAACACTGGCAAGACGTCGTCGGGGGCTAGCCAGGCCCCACGCGACGCCGATGTTTTGCGTGACTCTACTTATGGCCACTCCAAGCACGACCCATCCAGTCGTGAAACCTCCAATCGTGAGCGCCATGACACTTTTAAAGAGTATTTGACCCTAACCATTAATTCACGTACAGTTGGAAACACCCAGGGAAACAACCCTTCCTCAGGCATAGGCCACAGTTCTGGTCAGGGCGACAATTATGGCCGCGACACTGCTAATCGTGAGTTATACGCCTGTTCTTGTTAATCCTTGAATCTGACTTGCGACCATAGTTGGAACCACCCGTTCTCTTCCCAGCGATCGCTCTGGTCTTGGCGGCACGGGGATGGGCAACAAATCTGGCATGGGCACAACCGAGATTGGGACCGGCACTCATCACTCTGGCCACCACGGTCATGGTCATGAAGAGAGGAATGTGGAATGTCAGCGGCGACCCTACGACAGGCGTGAACGCTGGTGCAGGCATTCATGCTCAGCAGTATCATGGACGCGGGACTGCCGCCGGAGAGGGCGTCGACACGACCCCTATTATGTCAGAAGGTGGCGGCCATCATCACCAGCACGGATCCGAACATCACGGTGCTCATGAGCACGGACACCCTCTTGGCGAAGGCAGGAAGCACGGCTGTTCGACATGCATCGGCTCTACAGGTTAGGCGTTACTTCGTACTCTCATTTATTTGACTAACGGTTTAATTTTAGGAGGCGCTGACCAGACTAAGATGACTACCAGCACCGGTACCAGCATCACTGAAGGACAATCGCCACTCAACTTAAAACCAGGACAGGCCGTGGTCGAGAAGGAGACCAGAGTTCATCATGGCGGTCCGACGGCTGGTAGTGGTCAACAATCCAACTTGGGCAGTAGCCAAAATACTGGACAAAACGTTGGGACAGGAACTGGTGCAACGGGCGGCAGGGAGCGAAGCTTTGCCGAGCAGGACGTGCAACACGGCAAGCCATCGTTAACTGACAAGATCGTTGGTACGTTTTCTTCTGTTGTGCTTTTTGTTGGAATTCTGCTGAACATGTTTTTTTTTTGTAGGAGGTGCGGAGAAGGTCGCCGGCAAAATGACTAAGAATCCTGAGATGGTCACCCGCGGAGCAGAGAGAGCGGTAAGTTGTTCAGCGCTCGGCACCTGTGAAGTTCCCTTTGATTTATTTTCTACTTAGGCGGGTGAGTCTGAGGTGTCGAAGAACTAGAAGACTCATCTGTTGTTCTATGCAAGACCTTGTCTTTGTTTCTCGAATTAGTCCTTTGTACTATCACATGCCCACAGCGAATGTACGATCTTGATATTGTTGTGATTCTTTCTTGTAACATGCCCTCCTTTCCCTACGAGGATTGATTATTATTTTAAAAGACTGTATATACGATGGTACCATATTGCAGCTCTTTGAGCTCTCAACTGCTGCGTTAGACGATTACCGGCAGGAACGTTTTACTTCCGAATGGTCTGAGGGAATGTTGCCTTCGTGCAAGAACGACCCCTCGTGTATTGCACGCGCTGGAAGAACGGGGCCACATATCCACCTTACGGATCTCTTTGATCCTCGCCTACCATCCGCTCGGAAAGCTCGTTGTCCGGAAACCCATAATTATCGTCCAGGCGCGAGATATTGGATGAGTACGTCAGTGGATGAGTACGTCAGGATGAATAAATCCAAAGGTGATTTGGAACATTATCAGGAGCTGGTCTTGGAGTTCTCGAACGTCTTTTTAAGTCGATAGTCGCTTGCACCTGCTTCCAAGTCCTCCAGAGTCGGGACGTCCTGCGAAACCCTATCGTCAGTGAAGGACGGCAGCCCCACGGATATGGGTTATCCTGCAGCTCTGCGAGATCTCGGTAGAGTCGAGCGGACGGCGAGTCGGTTGTGAGGATGTCATTAAGGAATTGGTACCATTACCAGCAAGTCTGGTCCTTGGCGATGTATGATACTCGAGTACAAATCCAGCCTTTCTTTCCATTTTGCGGTTTAGACAACCTGAGGTTGTCGAAGGGTTGCGGAACCGAAGTTTGGAAATTCTCCATCAAACCATAATCCGAGTCCTTCGTGGTTGGAATCAAGATATGTAACAATGTTGGCTCCGAGTTGTCAACGGTGTCTGTCAGAGAGTGTCACTTGCACGTTCACGAAAAAAAGAAAGAAAAAAGAAAGAAAAAGGCTTGCAGCCACGTGATCACGAGCGCTTGACCTAACTTTGCTGATCATGTTTTCAGCGCCTTTCAGCAGGTCCTTATCCTTATCAAACTTTCCACATTCGGTTTGTTCTTTGCAGCTATAATACATGAGCAGCCGTTTAGACATTCTATCCCTTAATATTCCCCTTCCTGCCAAACCTCCGTGCTACCCAGTGACCACCATACCACGTTAGCACAATTATCAAAAAGGCACCAACGATTGCAATTCCTATGTACCCAGATTGGTCTCCGGCCTTCGAAAATTAGAGAGACGAGTCAACCAGGATATTTAACGTCTAGAATTCAGATCTTTACCTTCGCCCATGCCCTCCACCAACGACCAGCGAGCCCTCCTCCGTGTCCATCGTCGGCCACGGCTGCGGCGTGGCAGGAAGCGCACTGCTCTCCTATGAGGCCCATAATCGTGATCAAGGAGATACTGCACACCGCGCATATTTTAGATTTTTAGATAAGTATTCCTCCCAAGGACGAGCTAAATCTGACCGAAACTGGGAATACGAACCTGAACGCGACCAAAATGCTCATAAGTGTCAGGATGATGCTTAATCCGGACATGACATTCATCTTCGCGTGTGTGTCTTGCATTGCTGTATTCATGAGGTCACTGCCAGGTCCTGGATGGGGCACTGGTGTCGTGTCGGCAACCGCCTCTACGACATCTTGGGCCTGTAATTTCTCCGGGTCCTGGATATTATTCTTCGCGACAGGTTCGCCCTCAGAGTTAAATTTCCCATCTATGTCAGGAATATTTGGAGGCGAAGCGATACCCTCTTTGTCCTTCCGTTTGGGTCGCCATTTTCGGGTGAAGATGGCGAACGAGCTTTCAGAAAATCCAGTGTAGGAGTAGAGCATCATAATAGAGTCGGCAGAGTCGATGAGGGTCATGCCGGCTGTAAAAAGAAGCTTTAATTGGATGTGTAAGTAAAGCTTATTGTTGTGAGTTGAAGGGGTCCCAACGCACAGGAAGGATGACGATGTGCGAGCTAGGAATGGAAGATCCATCTGATCCTTTCTTTGCAAGGGCAGAGACAGCCAGGAGTGCAATGGAAGATGCAGTGTCAAATCCTACGACGATAATCACAAAGAGGATACTTTATATTCATGATTTCGACTCACCGAATCCGAAAAGGACGCCTACGGGATACATCTAAAAATATTATATCAGGACACAGAGGCGACTTAAAGGATGGGTTCATATCGACCTTCCAAGGTCGGTTTACGAAGGTGATGATGGGTCCCAAGATTCGCATCATAATCATGTGGTTTTCCTCGGGACGATGTTCGACGTCCTCTGCGCCTGCTTCACCATTAGCCCGACGCCGTGCACGAATTTTATTCTGGCCAGATAATCTGATAGTCAACTAACATCGTAAGATGGATTATAGAGTTAAAAAATACCTCACGACGACGCCTTACGATCTTCCAGAGAATGATGGTGTTTGCAAGCCCAATAATAAATAGGAAGGACCCGGAAACAGCAGCGCCTATGAAACAAATATCGGGGGTAAAATAGAGTAAGGAGATAAGGAGATAAGGAGATGTAATAAATTGATCTCACCGACGATCCCTCCCACCTCTCCAACGCCATTTATTTTTTCGTAGATACTTGAAGAGATGGCGATGGCTACTGTCTTGAAAAACAAGAAGGTAGAGCATCCGATGAGAAGTGTTGCGATTACTGAGTATTGTCAACTTACCACTATCACGACGATAGAACTATGACCGAGCGAGAAAAACAAACCACAAGTGACCGGAAGTTGTCCGAAGTTAATCAATCCTCTGGTGGCGTTATCGATTGCACTTTGACGCCAATGGTTAGAGTGGACGCTCGGGACTGAGAAACGCCATATCAGTGAAGTGGACCTCCAAGCGATCGGAAGATGCGGACCTTTTCGAAGCTATTCTAAGGATCACCTAATATGATCTGCATCCAATGCTTTGAAGTTTCACGTTGATAAATGGAAATTTGAACTGGTTGCTTGATCTGGACCTACCATGTCGAAGTCCTAGAGTCTAGTAGAAAGAGGAAAGTTTTGATTTTAAGTAGGTGTGATCTTGTGTTGCAACAGAGTCGGCAAAAAAGGGACATACCCATGCCAACAAAGACAAACCTAACACGGGTCGAGTATCGCTATGTTTACCGAATAAGATGCCAGCAACAATCCAGCAGATCGCATTCGCTGCCAGCCTAGATGTTATTTTCACCTTTATTGAAAGATAATTCCAAAGATAACCGTCGCTCACTCGCAAACTATGAGCAGAAGCGATCTTCCGAAGAGAGTCAATCGGGGAAAACCCATCACTTTCAACTTTCCTTCAAATCTGCTTGAAATAATTAGCGCCGGCGAAACGCTGGCCAACTTTCTGCAGTGGGGAAGGACAGAAGAGCCTGATCCATCGATTTGATCGGCGCCCAATTTGGCAGATACGCCGATGCCGCTGACTCAGCCGGTTTGCGTTCAGGTTCCAGGCCACACTCCTTCATCAAGAACTTCCTCCTCCTTGACTTCCTAGAATCCTTGATCAAGCTTTTCCCCAGCGTGGGCACACCCATGGGCGGATCGCCTGGCAAGCGAGGCTAGTAAAAGAGTGAGCGGCTTCAGCCTCCTCATTTTCTCTCATTTTAAATTTCTCAACTTATGCCGAATCTTGTGTAGTAAACGCATTGCACCGTCGAGGTCTGGATGGAGGAATGGTTATACCGCCTGTTCTGAGTCCAACAAGGATAATACTCGTTCCGCTCGCAAGGAAATTATTGTAACGCAACTAATCACCGTTATATCAGAGGAATATGTATATTAATATTGTTAACAGTAGCACCTTAAATCTTACATACCAACTAACAAATCGATCACACCACATCGCCCTCGAATCCCGGAGGGAAGAACAAGAACCGCACCGTGCCTTCATTTTGGCCGATCTTGTCATTGTTGTACAGCGCGCTAGGATCAGCATTGCCAAGGGGCTTCCGCCTGCGGGGCAGGTGCTCCGTCTCGCGCATGGCGATTTTCAATCGGATGAGCTGGTCAGCTTTGTAAGGGTACTGGAGCTGCTGGGCTGCATAATGTCGATCCCGTGTGGGTAGATTTGGGGACGGAGAGGAAGGCGTACTAGGTGAGGTGTTGGCAGAGGGATTTTGACTGTATTGGATGAGCAGGTCGAGGATAGTATGTGCGAAATCTGCGCAAGTGGTTCAGACGGAATAACATAGTGGTGACTCCTAGAGATGCACCTTCGAGATCCTCAGGTCTGGTATGGTACCGACCTTCCCATCCTCGGCCTGTGTGCGTGTTCAGCGTTTTGGCGAGTTCGGGACTTGATATTTCTCCACCGCGTTTTGGAGATGGGGGTTGTTCGAATGATAAAAGCAAAGCTGCCACAAATATACTCCCAGTGCCATTGTGTGTGGAGGATAAATCAATGGAAGGAGGGTCCGATAGCTGCAAAGCACGATGAGTACGGAGGGTAATGGGCAGCCCAAGTCTCAAGTAGGTACCTGTCAATGGCTATCCGCCATGCGAGTTTGATGAGTTTCTTGGATGCTATATGTGACGCGGTTGAGGATGACATTCGATAATGCAAGTAAAGAGTGCTCGGCATACCTTTGAACTCTTTTCCAAGCTTGATGACATATGGGAAAGGCATCCGAGCTGTAAAGTTGAAGCAGATTGTTTCGAGGATGAGTCGTTCCACGGCCAAGAGACGCTGTCGGTCGTTCTCAACCAACTATTCCGGAATTTAGCTTCTGTATTGAACGTTGAAGAGAAGCCAGAGTCTTACAGCCGGGTCCATCGTGTCAAGGTCCACTTCTCCTCCTGGGTTTTTGGACTTTGCAGCAAGCTCTGGAAATCGGACAGAGTAGGACACGGCGAGCAGCTCGCGAGGTTTCTTCAGCGTGTCATGTTCCTTCGTCGATACATAGAGGGCTGCGAGGGCGACATCCTTTGCGCGGGCGTCGTCATAATATGGACGTGAGACAATAGGTGAGGACTTACGTGGTACTGGAAATCTTTCCGTGGAAAGAATAGGTGAAAGCGGTGGTATAGCGCTTGGGCTGTGGCTATTGTTCGTCTTGGGCTGTAAAACCAAATGGTTCACTTAGCGTCGTACAAGAGGTACCACCCAAAATCAACTCACAATCCAACACGCGCTCCAATCGTCTCCAGGAATGTGCAAGCGCTCTGTCGCACCTTTTCCTCCTGCGTGACTGACTGCTTTCCGCGCTGCTTCTCTGAGAGATACTCGATCTCAGCAGGTGTGAAGTATGGGTGGTAGTATCGAGACGACGATGCTGGCATTTGAGAGGAAGGCGCGTGAGCTCTGTTGGACTCTTGTGGGTCCGTCTTGATGTACCCTGGTGGAGATCGCATGTCGGGTGTGAAACTAAAAATAGTTGTGGAACTGGTGGAACGACATACTGCGAAAACTCCGATCGTCCTCCGGACTTATGTTGAACAAATTTCTAGTGACTATAGCACCCAAATAGCACCCACCCACCTTCATTATGTTGTGGCAGTCACCTATCTCCCAATGACCTCTCAAAGAGGTCCATCACTCGCCGCATACGCATTCGAGTCATTCCTCCAATCCGGATACGTAGCCTGACTCGCACGGACTATAACAAGACGACTTCGGTTCCGTAAACCCTCGACTCTCCTATTCAACCCCAAAAAACAGACCAAATAACGGACGTCAATCGATCAGTATATAAGTAAAACAGCTAGATACATCCCTCAAGGAACACCCCAACAAGTTTTGGCTTGCTGGTATCGCTTCCTTGGTATCCGCAATGGCGATCTCTCCAAACCGTCGACTGCTTGCTCGACTCTACCAAGATCTTGCAGAATTACAGGATAACCCATATCCTGGGGTTGCCGTCTTCACTGACGATGCTAACCTTAGAAAGCTCTGCCTTGTGTTGACGCCGAGTGGACCGTGGAAGGATTTGGCGCTCCATTTCGATGTTGAGCTGCCTGATAATTGGGTACGTTTTTTTTCCTAGTCGAAGAACGGGTCGCCAATTTCATCACCGACAGCCCACTGTCCCACCCAAAGTGGCGACTAGTGTAGACGGCATTAAGCACCCCAACTTGTACGGGAATTACATCTGTTGTGATCTATTAAAACCTCTCGAGCATCTTCAAAGAGGATACACTGGAGGGTAAGTTGGCCACCAATATTTCTCTGACCCTCATTACTGAATGTCAATATTTATTAGTTATACCCCAGCATTGACTCTTAGAGGTCTCTTTCTCCAGTTCTTGACATTCTTTTCTAGTACCAAGGTCCGTTATAATGTCTTTCCAGATGCATAGATGTCTTACAGTATTGTTGCCAGGTTGACCAAGATTACGGTGACTCAATCGAGATCGGAGATGCTACTTGTGTCAGCTACCTGTGGGAACAGGACTTAGAACAAGATTTGCCCCCAGGAGACTGTAAATGCAAGGACCAATGCCCGTGCGCTGACCTTAGTATGCAGAAATCGCTGGCGGTAGTATGGGAGAGTGGCAAAGCGAAGGAAGTCATGGTCCAAACTCACTCCGCCGGAACAGGACACAAAAAGAAACACATGCGGGCGCAAGATCAGTTTTTGCACAGGCTCGAATGGCCTAATCCTCGAAGGATATCGACAATCATGATGATTGCTAACTGGACATGCAAGATATGCCCTTACGGATCCCCTGCCCTTCCGCACGACCGAACGACGCTTGGTTCTACAGCAAACGCTACTAATGCTGTTCCTTCCATTCTTTTGCAACCGCCTTCCATCTGTCAAATACAACAACTCAACGACGACACTCTGGGAGCATTGGCGTCTCACCTACCTTCCGAGAGTATTATCACGCTGTCAATCGCCTACCCACGCTTCCGTGACATAGTCGCATTTCTTCATGTTCTTCGTCAACGAGAGCTGACGTGCTTCTTCCTTCGCTCGTCTCTCCGGCAGACGGTACTTGGAGTGGGAGTTGCGCTCGATGCTGGAGCTCGTACTCTATCCTCCGACTTCGACTGGCTCAGTATGGAGGCTTTCGATGTCTTCAAAGTTCGGAAAAGTATCCAGAAACGGCCTTTTGACTTCTTCCTTCCTATAGCTTTCAACCGCCCGCACTTTAGGAAGTCTGAACGCGAAGTCTGGAAACGCCTTGCTGTCATTGAGACCGCCCTTCGTACAGCGGAGGCGAACATCAGCAAGAAATCTGGCCATCCCTCTAACAGACGCCTCGACCCTCCGTTGAAACCCCATCACACGGTCGACGTTCTTTATCGGATGATGAATAACATCGTCGTCTCGCTGATGAAGTCGTGCGATGATAGTATGCAAACGACCAATCGGTACCATGAAACACCGACTCTACTCCGTGCTTCCGAGAAAGCCGTTGTGTCTTACTGCCACCTCTTCCACCTCCTCATCCGTCTCTGCGCAACGACGCCTGCGATCTTACATGACGCCACCTGGAAGCTGAGGACGTTCGTTATGCGTCCCGAGGCGAGGCTCAAGTCGCATACACCGGACATGGGAGAGCTGATCGTAATTGTGATGCTGGTCCTCATCCTTCCTCCCATCGACGACAAGCCACCTATGACATGGGAGCTCCTCTGCGGAAAGTATCTGGAAGAGGTCATCACGCGTAATGTTCGCTGGGTATTAAAGGATGTCCCGCACCTCGAGGTCTTGGAAAAAGGTCCAAGCGACTATCGGCTGAACAAGACGTTCGCATGTTCCAAGACCAGTCTGCGTTTGATGATGTTCCAGATCACTTTTTTGGATCTATTCATCCGCACGTATTCATCGAATATCTCGCGCCTGGACGATAACTATGGTTTTCCGGACAACGAGCTGCCCGAGCGGATGGTGAGCGAAATCAAGGAGATCTACAAGGTGGATGCGTGGCCCAAGTTTTTCCAGCGCGTGCAGTTCGCGAAGGGTCTTGCATTCACGAAGGAGACGTTCTCCCAGATGCTCAGAGATTGTGTTCAACAGAGTGCCGTTCGTCGATACCACACGCCTGCGGGTAATAATCGCTTGCAGCAGTTGACGGACCAAAGGGCGGCACTGGAGAATTCGAAGATGGTGACTGATTAAGACTACTGCTATTATAGAACCTGTTTTATAATGATAAGCCCTTCTTGCACCAGTCAAATCAAACTCTAACATGAGAATGTGAGGCTAAGAAAGCCAGACATCAAGTTGCACTACCGAGTTGTTTAAATAAAAAGTCTTTCACGATATTAAATTTCTCCCCCCAGGTATCTTCTGCATCCGGTTCATAATCAAAGGAATGTTCCTTGTCTTGAAATTCAACGAGTTCAGCGGAAACACCTGCCTTTTCCAATAAATCCTGCAATAGCCGTGACTCGTCCACCGGGACAGCGGAGTCGGCAGTGCCATGTAACAGCATTGAGGGAGGCCACCTGGAATCGACTTTAAATTGAGGAAATAGATACCTGTGCCGTTCAGGTATCGCTTCTTCCAAGTCCTTTGAGCTGTAGCCCTTCTTATTGATGATGGCACGTAGAGTTTCGCTGAGACCGGGATCGTGCATTCCCGTGTAGTAATCGAGGAATACACCGAGTTGGAGATAAAGACGGGCGAGCAGCATGCGTGGATTGGCTGGATAACCGGGAATGCGATACGTTTGCGGATAATAATCAAGCGGGGAGTCAGAGATAGGGAGTGTGTCTTTCTCCTTGAATGGGTACAGGTACTCTAAGAATTCGGACGGGTCGAGAAGCTCCCGACCACGAAAGAAGACCTTATCCTTCGGGCTGAGGTAGTGAGGACTCTGCACGCGCTTTTAATAGAATGCCCAATTGCAAAAAGCTGTTGGGCGTACCAAAAAGTTTCCACCCATGCCATACATGCTGAGAACAGCTGCGGGCTGCGGGGAGCAATGCATGGCTGCTAGATATGCACAAAGGCCTCCGGAGCTAGACCCCGCAACTGCTATCTTATCTCTATGTACTTTGAAGGTATGATCGGTGACTTTGAATTCGGTGTCGGTTATGAAGGAGAAAAGATCCTGGATGTCTGTGACAATATCGTGCCCCGAGGCAGGCGGGATAAGTTGGTAGTCTGCAGATATAAACACGTATCCGAGTGAGAGAACGCGATCTTTATCACATTTAGAAACGTGTCGATAATCAGATTGAAGTATGGAGTAACTGACTGTACAACCATGAAGGGAACCAGCTTTTCCTATTTCCCACCGTCAGCCCACCACCATGGAAATAAATCACGACGGGAAAACGCAGCCCGGACGGCGTTCCATCGTTTGGCGGTGTTGGGCGCGGTAGATAGATATCAAGGCATACTGGACGGTTCCCGGGCAGCCTTTTGTAACAATATGTTGTGGCCTGGTTGCTGTCCATAACTACGAGAGATGTTTACGAACGTGGCGGGGATGCTTTACTTCAGAAAAAGAGGAAGAGGGATCTAGGGAATCGTGAAGATAGATGGAACAACAGAATCAAGGTGACTGACTTGAACAACTCGGATGACCTCGCTGACATCGCCGGGCCGCTTGGTCGGTAGTATCCGCCGTCCTGTGGACAAACGCACTGTCGCGCACATTTTTCTTTTTAATATTTGGAGAAAAAAAATGAACGTATTTACTTGCACGCCTTTGAGACTTACGGTCTCGATTGTGGCTTTCATAAAACCCAAATGTAGACTTGTAGTAATAAAAGAGCCATAGGTGACATTGGCAAAAGGCAGGCTAGTAACAGAGCTACTGCGAATGATACTAGTGTGTAATGATGATACATTTTCTTGCAGAAGCACAAAGAATTCATGAAGTCCACAAGAATAATCAAGAGTAAAGAAATTGTCCAGAAATAAAACGAGTCGGCAGAATGTCCCTGGCAGTGCCGTAAGCGCGCGCTTATACTACGTTCACTGTCACGTTATTGAACTCGAGAATGGGAGCTGGCCCAGCCTGTAATAGTCCCATACGTGAGCTTACTCTTCGACCTCTAAACTAAATATAAACGTACCCCGATTAAATGGAAACGAGCAGTGAGCACTTGTGCTGGACCAACTAGTGTGAAAGCGGGAATCGTGACCGTGAAGTTCTGATACGGCTCTGCGGGAATTTCATGTAACTGGGGATTAAAATGGCCGTTGAACAAGACAGAGCCGATCTGCCCATCAGGCGGTGGGCATGTGGTAGCTGTGGTGCACGGGACGAATCCAATCACCATTCCGACCTCTATAGAACCTTCCATTTCATTCTACAAGAAAATGGAGGGTTTGTGATCATCCTCTCGAGCAATCTAGTATACGTACAGGGCGGACGAGTTGGACCTTCAGTTTCCCTCCTGGGGTTACATTGGTCCCCTCGGTAGGAAGTCTAAGAAAGCTTCCCTGGGCGATAACCCCCAAAGCGCACATTGATGCGACGAATAGAGTTGAAAGTTTCATGAGGAATCAAAGCAGTCCGCGTTAGTAGAGGTTTAGGTTGACGTTGCTGCGGTTTTCAAGTTGGCTGCGTCCGCTTTTATGTACTCGCAATCGAAAGGTCGGTACCTAGATTCTTGCTCGTGCTAGTACGCCTGTCACATTTGTTAGCGATCTGGATATGCCATCGAGGCTTTATGTATGTACATACCTATGATTCCATTACTGAATAAACGTGCTGGCCTAGGCCTCATGACCAACGTTTAAAGGTAGAACACATGCTTCTGACGTTCATACTTACTGCTCGAGGATGAAGCTATCAGGCTCAAAAGTAGGGTCGAGGTGGTCAAGTGCTCCATCAACACGGCAAACATTGCCCGAAGTGAACGTCGTAATGCTGCTGGTGCGAGTAATTCGGCCTACATCGGTGATGGTTATCAAAGCTATATGTTAGGCATATTAGAATGAGCATAAAGGCAAGTCTACTATCTAATACACAACTAAAGCCATCACTGTAATATTAACACAGTATACGAGGTAAAATATCCGATATAGGCTGTCCATTCAAAGTCTGGAGACAACGTCCAAATGGGCGTATAGAAACTACGAAGTACGATTAAAGAATATTTAATGTGATGTTTTTTGTCTCTGTGAATGGCTCAGGTCCGGCCTGGGAAAAGGTTATTCGTCTTTGATCCGTGATAAAGAAACAAAATGACTTACCCCAATTAACGAGACATGGAAAACAGCGAGCTGAGCACGGCCTTTCGCAATTGCAGGTGGTATGGTGACTGTGAAGTTCTGGTGTGGAGGTTTGGAGGCAGGAGCGCTCGGTTGAAATTGTGGATTGTAAGGTCCGTTATACAGGATCGAGCCGAGAATATCGTCCGGTGGGATACAAGTTGTATTATGGCAAGAATTTACAGCAATTACAACGGCGACTTCAGTCGAGCCTGACAAGGTATCCTGTGGAAGACGAATAAGACGACAATCTAAGGTCCGAGAGGGATAGTTGAGCATACCGGTCGGTCAATCTCCACCGTGACATTTGATCCTGCGGCGACAGAGGTTCCGTCAGAGGGGTACCCGATTGCAATACGCTGAGCGAGCGCTGAGCCCACGAAGAAAGCAGAAACGAGCGTCGAGAGGGCGAGTTTCATAATAAAGTATGAGGTTGAGGATGTGTTTTGGCAGCAGTGCAGCATTGCTTGGCAGACTTTATACTAACCTAAAGCTGGAACCAGAATGAGCCTAGAGAGGTTCTTGGCCCATCGAATGCTCCGAGGATAAGAATAGAGAGAAGTTGCCAGTCAAATCGTTATAGGATGTCCAATCATCCGGGATCGTCTGGCATCGTCAGGCTACTGAAAAGGGTGGGGGCAATGACATCAGCATACCTTCTAGTTCCGAATCCATTTATAGACTGCAGATGATCCGACACGGCTGTGCATACAGTGCAGTTATTAATTGCTGAACGGACAGTGACGGCCGCGCTGACCAACATTCCCCGCGATCCAGGAGGCAGGACAAGGCGAGACTGTATGGCGAAGACCTAGTAAGTAAAGAATAGCAAGGGCACTAGAACCACGAAGATCCTTTAATCGGGTGCCAGCACTGGCTTCGAGCTTGAATGATCAAGGCGACGACTTCGAAAGACTTCGAAGAAACATAAATGAAAGACACGTTGAGGCCGCAGTCAACGGCGCGCAAATACCGTGGGTCCGTGATGTGTCGGCAAACGCCGTGGGCCCACTCATTCGAATTTCCGACTCGTTCGTGACTTGAACTTGTTCGACTCGGACTTTCTATCTCTTCCAAGGAGCCCAACGAACGTGCGGACATGGACAGTCCAAGTCGGACCGCCCAACTTTTGTATGAAACAACCTACCCTGTCCATGTCCATTCTAATCTATGCCCAAGGGTTTAGATGGTCATATAATACAGTGCAGCAGTACAAAGGGAATGGGGCAGGTCTCTCAATGGCTCTTCTTCATCGTCAGCAACTGGAAAAGGCATAGCAATGCCGCTGTTTTCGTACCTCACAAATTCGGGTGGAAAGCACTGGAATGGCGTCATGCGGAATAGGCGCAAGTCTTGCCCGACTGCTGCTGACTATAATGTCTGTTTCTGCGAATCTTTCCAGTTGACTGCTGGTCTCTCCGGCATTTCTTGGTTTCTTGAACGGCACTCTTGTCTTGGCCAGCTTTATCTTTCGTTTCATGATTCTATTGGCAAATGGCCGGAATTATGAGGAGAATGAATGGCACGCCGTCAAAAATCAGAAGTCCCGCCAAGGACGCAATATCGATTTGAGATCGACAGCAAAGCATCTGGCGGTTGCATTTGGCGCTGCTGACCAAACTTTGGAATGCATACAAATATTATCGTGTTCTATCTGGTCTGCAAAGGAGACCCATAAACAGTAGAAATCGCCGAAGAGGACAACCATTTTCATGATGTCGCCAGCATTCTTCGGCAACCCGTACAATGCGGAAATGCCGACAAACCCGAACGCCACTCATGCATCTTGGGTTGAACGACTCAATGAGCGTCTCGAGTCTGTCTGTCTCCCTGCCCTCCCTCGGGCTTCGTCTGACATGTGATGCCTTTTGTTGTTTCGAAGGGGGAACTGGTTGCGGCGCAGCGAAACCGCAGCCTTTATCAGTGGCCTCTGAGTCGCAGTCCTTCGCACAGCTTTTCCCGTCATATGGCCCGTCCCCCAAATTTTGTCGAAGATCCTTGTCATTATTTCTATCACCTTTATGACTTGGATAGAGCTCTCGCTTCCGATACCCTGTGGTCTTCTCTGTTATCTACTCCCATTCTCAGAAATAATGAGGACCATGTTGTGTAATACCTTCAACTCTTTCCCCGACGACCTCGATGGATAATCTCGAAGATCCCATAACAGTATGTTATAAACGACTTGACGATTCTACCCCTCTAGATTGCGATGTCTACTTGCCACGGACCACCGCACCGCCACGGGAGAGAGAAATTGTTACTGAGAGCGATCCGCAGGTCATTCCTATAGTTATCTACTTTCACGCTGGAGGTCTGAGCGTTGGAAATAAGGAGTGGTTTCCGACCTGGTTATATAGTCAGTGAATTCCTTTTTATTCTTTGAGATACATCTCTTACCTCAATCAAGGGCGCGTTCGCTCGCTCGGATATGCCTTCGTTTCTGCGAACTACCAGCTCATGCCACCAGCCTCTGCACACGATATTATTGCAGATATGCAAGACCTTTTCTCGTTCATAACCCAGAACGAGATCCAAGGCACCCAGCAGACTTTCAAAGGGAATCCGAACATGGTAGCGGTCGCTGGATCTAGTGCTGGAGGTCTCTGCGCACAGCTAGCTGCAATGCACTGTTCACCGAAACCAAAAGTTATTGTCAGTCTTTATGCGATGGGCGGTAACTTGTTCGTGAGTAAACCCTGTTCCGGTAATCAAACTACGAATCTTGCTGACGTTCTTGAAAGACTCCTCATTACCTCAAAGCCAAGAATGAGGTCTTCTTCATGGGTCGGGACCTTCTTAACCGAGACGATTTCCCAGATTACCTTTACCCGTTTAAAAGAGGGGCTCCATCCCGTACATCTGACTCGCCTCTCGTATACCATCCAGTTACAGGTGATCCTGCCAACCGACGGATATATCTCCCTCGACTATATCTCCAGCTCGGTTGCTTCATTGACTACTACACGGGCATGCACGACCCCAGCCTCAGTAATACATTGGGCGCGATCCTTGAAGACGATTTTATTACAGAGACGGAACTCGAGTACAGGGATAAATTCGAGCGGGCGATACCTGAAGCCCATCGCCTCCTTTTCCCCCAGCTTGGAGTTGACTCAAGCTGGCCACCGACGATACTCTTACATGGGACAGGCGACACTGCCATCCCCGTGGATGACTCGCGTCATATGCAGGCTGTGATCGAACGGGCCGGAATTCCTGTGGAATTGATCGAATTTGAAGGGATGGAGCATTTATTCGACTTTGCTCCAGACGCAGAAGAAATCTGGGGAGAGAAGTTTGATAGAGCGAAGGACTTCTTGCGTAAGTGGTTAGATACTCCCGATCCTTGAAAGTTGAGGATGTGTTGGATGAGCGCACTGAAGGAAAGTTTTAACATGATTATACTCGAGTTCTGGATTTCGTCCAGAGACACACGGAGATCGTCAGAGAGGAGGAATTGTAAACAAGGCAAGGCAAGCTCGAGGACTCTTGAGACCAGTTTCTCGATTCAGCTATGACATGTTCTGATTCAGACCTTCGCAGAGATGTGTCACGGCTGCTTTATTTCCAACCGTTACCGGTTTACCCACAACAACAAATTGAAGGGCCAAATGTCCACGTAGCTAGATAAGCAACATTGTCCTAGAAAAGAGGCAAACATCCGAAGGTTCGATCAGCTCTGAGAATTTTCTGGTATACCCAAATTTCATGGGTATCCTGCGGCCACGGTACTGATTCGGATAAGCAGCAGCAAAACAGCAAAACATCGCTGCCAGTGGCCACAGCTCTTGGCACAAGTTGGCCAATCTCCATGTTAAGCATCCTGGCGCTCGGGGGAGATAAACTTAACTCAAATTTGATGAAGAATCTACAAAATAGCAAACCACGAACTTTCAACCGGTGGACTGTGGTGCTCAAACAGTTGACCACTGAGTTCTTTTTTTAAGGGCTTGTTGGGGTCTGTGTGAACAGTGTATGAATTCTGGTGCGATACCATCTCATTCATAACAACCGTCAACACGCTCCTTGGGATCGGCCCGACCAGTACTATGTAATTTCTGACCATTGTTCGACGATTTGCAGCGCAAAAGACTTGCAAAGATGGCTAGAATGGAGGCTCGAGCATGCAATAGCGGGCAAAAGTGAGCAAAATCATACTTGTTTTAGGGACTGTTGCCTTCTTCTAGTGCTCGAACTGGAATTGAAGGAGCACTAAGTTCGTGTTGATTACTGCTTCTTCGATCTTCCTCGATGCTAGAATAAACCGATGACCAATTACAATTGCTCATGGCTAATCATGTTTTTTATAACACAGACGCCTACGTCAGAAAATGTTCTTTTTCACACTGAAGATTACTTCTCGGGTTTTGAGAGTCCGAAGATACGACAGATCCATGCGGTAGGCCATGAGCTGTGTGAGTTGGTCATCACATCCTCGTACGACTGCTCAGACAATTGGCAAATCTTCGCTTACGTCCGACGCCATGGACGCGGCATTGGCACGGTGTGCATAAACGTGGAGAAGAGACGGTGATGCTATTGTATTCAATGCATTGGTAAACATCAGCATGTGAAGTCCATAAAACCCAGTGTTCTAATCTTGTAGGATTCAAAGCGACGTACCGTAGGCCATTGGATAGCAACTGAAGTCCCGATTTGCTGCTGAATCAAAATGGAGTACTTATACTCTCTCCTCCAGAGGCTGCAGTGAAAAGGAGCTCCGTGCATGAAATGAATATTGTCAAGCATGTTGCTTGTCGACCCTCAGGCCTCAGGTTGAGAGTCGCACGTCGTCTGGTCAGCCGACCTTTGGCTGGGCAATTGATGTCAGATTTGGTTGCGCCAAAATTGGCTGACGTATAAATATTGCGCAATTGGCGCTGTTTACGGTCGATTCGTACTACCGCGTGTGGGTATTTCGAATTTTCATCCGCCTTGGTACTTTTCACGCTTTTCACGCTTCGCAGATGACACGATCGCTCTGGAAGGTATTTGGACAAGCAGTAAGACCAAGTTATTTAACCTTGTGCTCAACAGAGTGGAAGATTCAGAGCGACGCGTCGGTGTGGGCATCTGGAAGATAAATGGATTCAAAATAAAGTTTCGGAGTCTGAAGGGTGTCCTCATTGAACGCCACTTCCGATCGGCATGCAATTTGTGGCCTTTGTTTGGCAAAGTCTTCGCGACCCATGTGTCCATTCCGGACTCTCCTTCCACATATTTATCGGCATAGAGAGACACATGAAGTACCCAGGAGCTAAGGAAAGGATGCAGGACAGAATTTTAATCTGACAGGAACATGAGGCAATTATTTATATTTGTTTGCTATTCATGGCGTTATGATTGCATTGTTTGGTAAAATTTGGCGCTGTGCCTTCTGTGATTTGCCCCGTTCTTGATTTTGTCGAATTCCATCCAGTATTTCGCCCATCTCGCCCATTTCCCTTCCCATACCGCTACCATTGGTTCATTGCCTGTTATTTTCTCCCTCTCTTTCCGAGCAGGCCTCGCTTGTTATTCATCGCTATGGCTCCATCTACGGACAGAGACGACGTTATGGGACCCCCGCATGTCCCACCTCCTTTATCATCGGGCCACCCTCAAACCCAGGCGCAGCAGGAGATCGTCGAAAAATACAAGAACTTAAAGCGTCGTTTCTTTGAGCTCGAGGAGGTTAGTCTTGACCTTTACTCCTGCTCGGCCAGGGGCAGAAAGCCGGGCATACATGAGTACTTACGAAGATACGCCAGGAATCTAGCTCAGAAACTCAGCGTTCAGGCGAACGTAATGTGCGAATGCGCGAAGAAAGAGAGTACGTGTTATCTTTACCTTTTGTTGAAGTCTATTCTGTCGCGTTCCCTTTTCTTTGTCGCCTTATTTGTGTGTTCTGTTTCCTGATGTCCTTTATCTATTTTTTTTGTTAGCTATCTGCTCGGGGAAATACAGGAACTCGAGAAAAAAGCCAATCTCGGCTCAAATGGATCCCCTGTGCTAGGTTCAGCATCGTCTGATGTCTCTATGGCCCAGCCTGGTTCAAGCGCGTTACCGCGCTCTTTACAAAGCCCAAAAGCGCGTACCTCATTTGTGGCAAACCTTCGACAAGCAATTGCCGAAGATGACGCCGATGCTGATTCCAGCCCTATACTTACCTCGAGACATCGTGGGCCCCAGTCTAGAAGACACGAAGAAGAGAGGAAGGAACGCGAAGAGGGAGATGTACGAGAGGGGCGAAACAGGCGGGATTCCATGTCATCCTCGGGCAGTCACGCGGGCAACTCTCCGCGGGTGCGCGCCCAAACATCTGCAGGTCAGTCACAAATATCTGAGTTTAATGATCTTATCTGACCATTGGATTCTAACGCTTCTCTGCCTTGATTGCCGCCCCATGAAATGTCTTCGTTCTATTCTGACTTGCTGCAACTATCGAAAATTATTTTACCCTCACCGATTACAACTATTGCCTCTAGAAGATCGTGAAACTTATAATAGTCGTCCTGCACCTGATGGCGACATGGACGTTGATATGGAGAATGGATTTGGCCCAGGTTATAGCTATTCTCGACATTCCTCGAACTCTTCTCGACGCGACCAACAAACCCTTGAGCATCGTGACGCCGCCCAGGCCGATGGTCAGCATAGTCCCAGAAGAGCTATCAGACAAGCTATTGCCGCGGTCGCTGCGGCAGCGGCTGAAGCAGAGGCTGCTACCGCGGCACAATCTGGGGAGCGAATACCTTCATCTACGGTAAGAAAAAAAGTTACCTGCCCTGAGTTATTCTAATCTTCTTGCAACAGACATTAGCATCGGCAAACAACGCTTCTACTGGGCCGGATGCACAAATCCTGGACAGGACAAATTCTAACGGTAGAAATGGAGCCAATCAAGCTCACGCTTCGTCCTCTACATTAGCGCACGCACTCGGTCATGTCTCATCTACTCCTACGACGAGCTCTCCAGCGCGGTCCGCCGTAAGCGAGTCGAATGGAGAAGTATCTAACGCGAAAGAATCAACATCATCAACGCCTTCTGGCTCCTCGCATGCGCACATTATCCAGCACTCGCCGTCAATGGAAAGTATCCTGAAGGTTGCTGAAGCAGCTGTTGCCGCCCAAAATGCTGCTAACCAAGCAAAGTTGGCCGCAATGTCATCGTCTTCTCAATCGAACTCAAATGTGAATCCAAACCTCGACCCAAGCCTTTTCTCCCATTCGGGTAATTCAGGTCCTGCTCAAGCAGCATCGAAAAATGGCAATACCGTGACGACTTCAAGCAACAAACCTCCTCCAGTCAATACTTCAACCACCGGTACAAACGCGACAGCCAGCAGCTCTAGTGCGACCCCTACCAGTGCTGCAACCCCAACCTCGAGTCTCAGCAACAACCCATACCTTAGTTTAAGCACGAACTTGCTAACACGAGCCAGTCCGGGCTCTACGACTCCGACTGGCCACCCTCTGCTTATGCATCCTTACCCTCTCTTCTACCCGCCCGGTACTCCTGTAACACCTAATAGTCCCAACTACACCATCCCTTACAATCCTTATTATTACCTCGCCGCTCCCATGCCCGGTCCGAATGGGATGTATCCTCCACCTGCAAACTTCCCACCTCCAGTGCAGCAGCGGCCGCCGCCTCCGGAACAGCAACGCCCAGCGAAGCCAAAACGACTAAAGGCGCACACTGTCACAACGAAGAGCGCTAGCATTCCTATGGTACCACGTGACAAGAAGGGCAAGCCGATGCTGCCGCTAAACGTGGGCATCATGACGGTGATCAGTCTTGGTGAGGTGTGTATGCGCGAGCATTTCCATACGGAGAGATATATCTTTCCAGTTGGGTATGAAGTAACGCGGTATGGCGCTGACTCTTTGAGTGTGTGGATTATTATTTTCTGACAGTTTCATGTTTTGTTATCCCTATAGACGATATCTGTCAACGGTTGATCCTACGATTGAAGTGGTGTATCATTGCACCATTCTCGACGGTGGCGATGGGCCCAAGTTCCAGATCATCCCATCGGATCGACCAGACAAACCTATCATCGCCGGTACCGCCACGGGTGCTTGGTCGAATATTGTCAAGCAAGCGAATGCTATCCGTAATCGCCAGCATTCCAACTCTGTGTCTGGTCCTGACTTCTTTGGCCTTGGTCAGAACACGATCAAACATCTTATCCAGGAGCTACCTAATGCTGATCGCCTTCGTGATTACGTCTGGCAGAACTTCGTGGAGGGAGGGTAAGTCGACCCATTACATATAAATGAAGCGTTTATCTTCAACTTCTCCTATTAGCCCTCTTGGTGGAAGGCATGCAGCTGTCATACCAGCATTGCCAGAAGAGTACGATGCGTCGATGCCCATCGGTGCCTATTACCCGAAGCGAGATGTGACCACCGATCCTAATGTGCCAAGAGGAATGTCACACTATCCTCAACACATCATCGCCCAAGCAGAGGCTCAGAAAGCTCAAAAGCTAGCTGCTCAACAGCAGAACCAACAGCAACAAGCTGCTGCTGGGCCGTCAGGATCAGGTTCTGGCGCGTCATCTACTATACCCCAACATGCAAACAACTCATCACAGACCGCCCAACACGGTCCCGCGCAGATTATGCTGAGTCTTGGAGGCACGACGGAAGGTCTGAATATCCAAGAATACCAACCTCCGCAAAATCAGGGTCAGCCTCAGTCTCTCTCTCAGGGACCTGAGAAGCGGACTACGAGGAGCAGCGGAAACACTACTGTTTCCGCCCCGCCAGCCTCGACCACTGCTCGTCATACTCGCGCCGCCTCTAAGGGTAACCAGCAGCAGCAGCAAGCGCCTGCGCCAGTGAATGGTACTGGATCGACTTCTCTCAATGCTGATGGGACGATGCCTACGACTTTTGCTGGCATCATGAACGCCTACCCCGCACCGGGAATTGCTGCTTCAATGCCCGGCCAAGCTACTACGTCCACTAGTTAAGGGTGATGTCACAGCGGGTCGGCCTCTCCTCCCGTCTTCTCGTCCTCGATTCTCCATCTATCGTCTCCTCTTTTCATCGCAAGTTTTCCTCTCCACAACCGATTCATGAATACGTCGGCTCATTTGGACTATATCAATCTCTGCACATACTTGTACACGTCATGGCTTGTGGCATCCATCCATCTATCCTTTATTGTTTCGCCCGAAGTGCAGCCCTCAAGAAGGCCGTGTTATTCTATTTCTCCTTTCACTTGTTCTTTCTGTTGTTCTTCTAACATTTCTTTCATACAGCCCAATGTAGCGAAGATCGTCTGCAAATCAATCTTATGTTCACACCCTCACTTCCTTCGGTCATCCGTCTGATGTTTTTCTTGCTTCTTCGGTGATATTGCATTTCAGCCCTTCCATCTGTCCATTCTGAGGCGCCCGTTGGCAAGCTCCACCTCAGGATGAATGGATAAAATGTTGTCGCGGGATGGGAATGACTTGGACAGTCGCTTTCTGTTCACGTAGTTGACGAAAGTAGACGATGACTCCAGCACCTGTTTTTCGACGGCAACATCTCGCTCATAGCGATGGGGCAATAGCAACCAAAAACGTAGAGTGGTTATCATACGTGCTTCTGTGGGGACTCCTTCCGCTGCCAGGACAGTGCCGGATAATCGAGTAGTATATGAAGCAAACATTCATTCCTATCTTTCCGTTTCCTAGATACAGTTGATGATACAGTTGAAAATCGATAGCAAAACATGTCGCAATTGTCCGTCACGTATCATCCAAAGCAAGCGCAGACTCCAACGATCACAATCCTACGATCTTCTATAACTTGTTGTCTGCGGGCGGCGTTTCTAGTTCCTGCTGTTTGGCAGGAACTGCATCTTCAGATTTCAAAGGAGTTGCCTCGGGTTCTCCTTTGGGTGCATCATCGGTGGTTGCTGCAGGAGGCGAATCGGATAGTGATGCAGGATGTACACTTGCAGAAGCCTTGTCCTCCGAGTCCTTGGTAGCCATCCCGGCCTGCTCCGCCGAGGCTGAGCTTGCTGCCGTATTTGCAACAAGAGGGGCGGATGGAGCCAGCATACGTGCACCCACTTGCCCATGACCTTCCATGGGGCGATGCCAGAAGACTTTTACGAACCGGTTACCGAAAACCGCGTCTTCTGACTTGCAAGCAGCGTGCGCTTCATCGTGATTCGAAAAGCTGACCAAGGCTTTGGCATTATTGGTGTCGATGGCCACATTGGTCACAGTTCCAAACCGCTTAAACCAACTGTTGATGCTCTCCAGGGATAGTTTGTCTTCTGGGATCTTCTCCACCACCAAAGTTTTGTCGTTACGTGTTTCTGGACGGACGTTCGGAGCGACTGACTCATTGGTATCCAGCGTGAGTTCCGCGAGTTCTTTTTCTAATTCCACCAATTCATCAGGTTTCTCTGGCGGTTGGCCTGCTTTCTCTGTTGACTCCTGAGGGGCCGTAATGACACTGTCTGCTGTTTCGTTCCAGAGTCGGATGAGCTCCTCTTCCCACCCAAGCTCCTTGCACAGATCCTTAACAATGTCGTCACATTTCCCCAATAAGATGACATCATCTGCTCTCGACCCAAAGTCGCCTACGCGGTCAAGGTTGATTAAGACACGGGGGCATGAGTCGTCAACCATTCCAGCGAGAGAAGCGAATGGGTGCACAGTAAGTGATGTTCCCATGACGATCAGCAAGTCGGCTTTTCGCAAGTTGGATATAGAGTGTATGAAGTTGGGCGGGAGCTGTTTTGTTTTATTGAAATTTTCACAACGTTAGCTTGATTGTACCGATTGGGGAAGCAAAAGCAAACTGACATTCTCGCCAAAGAACACAATATCTGGTTTGACATATCCACCACAGACCTCACATTTGGCGATTTTTTTCTGGTCAATATGCTCCTTCATTTTTTCATCATCGAATGGTCGGCGACACACGATGCATCTCTGGGTGGCAAAACTACCATGAGCCTCGACGACTTTCTCTTCAGGGACACCTGCACGCCGTTCGAGGGTGTCTATGTTCTGCGTAAAGCAGGTATGAAGGAGAGACTTTTCGGCAAGCAGACGGATGAACGAGTGCGTAATGGTGGGGCGGAATTTTCCTGGGTACAGTTCATGAGCAAGCGTGTAGACTATAAAACGGATACTTCTGTTAACATTCCACATGGTCACAATAATGGTATAGAAAACTCAATATGTACATGGCACTGGATTCTTTCGGAAGAAATTGATTTCGAATACTGCTTCCGGATGAGGTAGATTCAACCTCGCAAGGTTTGACTTGGTGGTGTGAGAATAAGAGATCGCTGCACACGTTGAAGGAAATATCACCCACGTAAAGGCCTAGTGCAGGATAACGCAAGATTGAGATGCCATTCGCGCAGAAAGTGTGGAGAATATTACTTGCCAGTCTCAGGTGACCTGAAATCGGGGATACCTGCAGAGGTGCTTACACCTAATATCGGGAATAAAATACGTTAAGCAACTTTATCTAGTGTATCTGACCATGGATATACAAACCTGCACCCAGCTATTAGAGAAATCGTCGTAAGATGAATATTGTGAGACAGTGAGAATACTGAAGTTGTGACGACTCACCATCACCATTATATTTTTACAATTCTTAGACTTGATATACTCGGCAAGAGATGGTATATCCCTTCCTGGTAGGACCTTGGGCTTGCCCGGGTGATTCTGTCGACGGCTGAAACCGAAGTTCATGCTGGGACCGTGACGTCAACTTCGTGAGTAGTCTTGATGTGGTGTTAGAGTCCTGGCCTGAAATTCCAAGATAGTCAGCCGATGGGCAGTCAAATGTTAGATCCGCTTAGGACTAACTAAACAATAACTTCGTCAGAAGTTGGAAGAAAATGGAAGAAGCGAATCGCTTGTACTGTACTAAATCAATCAATTCGTCAGTAGGTGTGACCTGTGACCCAACTGACGAAATTTTGAATTCGTCAAATTACTATATTTGGACGATTTTGATAGATTTGTAAGCTTTTTGATGCCCGGAATGACTGTTCCGGGGGGATTTTGGGGATTTTTGCTGTGACCTCCGTGACCTTTCGTCAAATCGGGTAGGCCTGTGACCTGTGACCGCCGAATTGATTGATTTAGTACAGTACTTGGGAGTTCAAAAGAGCAGTCCGGGCGCTTGAGCGCTTCTGGTTTTTCAACGTGGGTAAATCACTAGATAGATGACAAATGCACTCCCAGTGAGATAAAGCGCAGCAATTGATTGGCAATTGACGTCCAACTGCGACTCCAAAGAAGAACATGCACATTGCTAAAATTAGGTTAGAGTGGCTAATCCACTTGGTAATATCCTTGTTTAAGGAAAGTTGTCGGAAGACTGAAGTCACCCCGCTTCGAGCTACTGTGTCCCTTTTTAAACGGAGCTCCAAAGTTTGCAGAACACTGTTCTCCGCAGATTCAGACAACGGCACGGACTGCCGACGTAAAATTTTATGATGCGCTCGCGGTGGCGCCGATCATGGGCGCATCACTAGAAAAGCTCAAATTTCTTTCTCTCTTCCCCCGCCCATGCTCGAGGTAGTCCTTCGTCTAAGGTTGTCTTGGATTCGCTGAACAGTTTGCAAACCAATTTTGTGGACCTATCTTCCAACGGACGACTCGGACGAGATGTCCTCCTGGTTGCCTCCTGGCGACTCGGAGTCCAGTACGCGTCGTGACATCCCTTGACTTTCAGCAAGAAAGTTTGCTGGGAGATAAAAACTTCTCTCTTCGTCGGATCATAAGCAGGAGATTCTTCAGCCACTGAACATAAGGGAGAAGCCGACAAATAACATGTGACACATGCCCAACTTCTCGAATTATCATTGGGGACAGGCAATGCGTAAGAATCTGGGATTTGGAAACACCGGCGTCGTTCACCGGTGGTGTAGGCGGCGGCAACCCCCGAAGATGACCAAGCCTTCCCTAAGCCTCGTCGGCAGATCGGCAGATGTCCAATTTGGCGTCGCCTGGTTCCGTCAGCCGCCCGCCTCGCCCTGCCCGTGCAGCGCTTGTAGATTTGACGTTCAGCGGGGGGATTTAATTGTTCTCGCCATGTAGAAAAGTTGCCGCTCCAATGTAGTAATGTAGCTTCAGTGCCAATGTCATTTTTTGATATGTTTCTAAACTTTAAGGGCATAAAACCAACGATGGACTGTGATACTACCCAAGCTGCAACCCGCCCACCCATCGCTCGGGCCTTCAAATGCTCTTCTTAAACTTCCCCGCCATATTACTTAAAAAACTACCTTTTTTTTTTTTTTCTTTAATTCAGTGTTTATTCTCCGGTGTGGCTGAGCCATATGGTAGAGATATATACAGCAAATCTTTTTCTATGCGTCCGTTTCTACCCCAAACCCTAACCTAAATACACCACCGAAGCCAAACCCCCGAATCCGAAGAGAAGGGACTTACAAGGTGAAGGGAATTACGTACATAAGCGAGTCCATTGTGTCTACGGCGCTCCGGATCAAGTAATGTATATGTAATGTTGTAATTAGTACTCCGCTTGCTATGTTATTAACATAATGCTACCACCAAAAATCACAATTGAAATTGTATTTTCCAGTTTCATTTGATATAAAATAAACATCCCAATTACCAAAATGCATCTGCTGGTGTAGTACCTCTATCTCTGCTCTACGAAGCTCGGTCATCGTTTGCAACGGCGAGCTCACGCATCCTGGCGGGGACACGTGACGCGGTATTTGCCGCCGGTGTTTGATGGCGTCGATCACCGCCAGTGTTTCCAATATACGGATGCCCTCGGCAATGCTCTGCTATTTCAAACTCCGACCCACCACTGTCGAAACGGCCTTGCTGCATATCTTCACAACCTCAACAGATACAGATTAGTTTGTAAGAGGAAAAATGCTTGCTTTGATAGTTTAAATAAATTCTTCGGAACAGATTTTTATTTTGTGGGTCCAATCTTTCAATATCCTTCATATGTAGCACAGATCTCAGAAACTAGACACAAAAAAAAATCTGCTCTGAAGAATCTCATTTGAATTGTAAATTAAACAAAATGGCTTGTTCACTTTTTCTCTCCGTTGTGGCTGGAAGCCAGCACAGAAAGGCCGCAAAAACGTGTTTTTGGCGTTCAAAAAGGGCAAGTCAGCATGGCTTACCTTTTTCGGTAGTGGCCACTTTTACTGTCACGCAAAAGTTGCACAGGTTGCCAGTCCCCATTATCATGAGCTCATCTCTGTTTCTGTTACACAGGGTCCGATACACTCCATGTTTCTCGATAACTTTAATGGCGACCTCTGTTCTTGCGGCCCCGTGTCTAGCAACAATTCTGGTAATTGATCCTGCCGATGGCTTTGTATTATGTTGGACAGAAGCACCATAATAAATTCTTCATATCGGCGCTTTCTCGTCTCGAAGGCTCTGATCCAGCTATACGCGCATCATCTTCACGAGGATTTAGCAGGCTTCGAGAACTATCTTTGACTGGGACAAGCCAATCTTGACCATGAAAATAAATGTATGGAGTTTTTCCGTGCTCAACTTATTGACTCCTAGCTTCGAAAGCCGTTCTGAACCCACATCCTCCACATGCACTGCTCATTCAGTTCTCTTGCTTTCTCGGACTCTGTTCGCCACGATGAAGGCCAAAGCCAGTTCGAAAAGATATAAAATTCCACCAACTTCTACCATCGTCTGTTTTTCTCAAACGATTTCCCCAGTTTACGCGCCGCCATGAAATTCGTCTTTGTATCTATCTTAACACTTGTCTTCGTTCTCAATGTCTCTGCCGTTGCTATCCCTCAGGATGACATCTCCAACCCAACCGTCACAAGGATTACAGTCACATACCCTGGCGGAGTATTCACCAGCACAATAACGTACCCTGCTGTCCCCACCCGTAGCACCCTGCCACCATTCATGATCGTCGGGTAAAGGGACCATATACTTATTTTCTATCCATCTGCAGATTGTACGTTGCTTTTCTTTCTCGCAGCTAAGTATAATGTCTGACAGACCGAACGAATAGTAGTAGTATAACCGAGATACTATCGAAAAATATTTCTTGGTTGTGAAAGTAGCCTACGTTGGAAGCGGAGATGAAGGAGGAATCAGGGAGACAATCTGCCACGGGGTTGTAGTTACTCGACATAATATGCTCTTAGTTAAACTGGAAAAAAAGGACACAAGCGTGTCCGCTTTGCCCTCCACATCTCCGCACCCGCGGTCAGGCTCGAGGGAAGACTGACGGTGCTTCGACTGGCCGCCAAGCCTCAAGTTTGTTTAACGATGCTTTGGTATGTCTCGAACGATGGCTCCTACCAATTCCTAGATCAAGTAAATAGAGACTGGTTGTCTTTATACGAACGTAGTTTGGAGGTGCAGAATATATGACCCAAAAACCATCGATAATGTTCGGAACATTTCTTCGTGAATCGGAGATGGTCCAAAAAATTGTTGATGAGATAACTTGAGCGTTCCGGTTAGAAGTGAGAGAGATGGAAATATTTGAATACTTTAACGTAGTCAAATATTTGGTGACACGAAATTCGTGGGTACGAATAACGTGTTTGTGCCTAGGGCTTGCCCAGGCTCCTCGATTTTGGATCGCGAAAGGCGAGCGGGATTGGCCGAAGCGTGGGTCCAATCACACCGATAAGATTGGCCGGGAATGGCCGAATCACGTGATCCTGAGACTTGCAGATTTCGATCTGAAGTTGATGCAAGGAAAGCCGGGCAAGACCTGAGCGTCTGGAGAGCTCGGTTGTGGCAAAACATGTGCCGAAAACCAAGCGGCTGTACCGATCAGAGTGTAAGCTCAAACCGGCAGCTTGGTGAGGCACAGGTGAGCCAAACTGGCGCCCCAGTAGAGCGTCACTCGGAAATATTGGCTTGATAAGTTAAATTCACATGTCTGAGTTCGCAGTGTATGTGACGGAATTTCAGGTTAATAATATGCCAGTTAGGTTACATGATAGCAGGCTATGGTAAAGCAGGTACAGTGAGGAGTATAAAGGTAATGCAGCAGGACTTAAAGCTAATGAGATATGTAGAACAATGCAGAGCGACGAAATAATAAGCTATAATGCAGGAGGCAGTGATCAAAGCAGGGATGTCGTGATCTAATCGGAACAATTCTAGGTTAACAGGGATATGCAACGAGGCTAATCTACAATTCAAGGCTGTTGTCTGAGGCGGCGAGAGCGATGAGGGCGGAAGGGATGTTATGGTTGATACGGAATTGTTCAAAGATCGATGCCAAATTATCGATGTGAGATTTATTGTAAGCCTTCGACGTGCTCATCAGAAGTATCTCCTCCATGCGGCGCCAGTAGAGAAGGAAGGCTAGAGACGTCCAGCCACCAGTAGCCGCGACGATTTCGGGTGGGACTCCTGCGAGGAGGAGTTCGACCGCGCCGCCTATGCGAAAGCTATGGCCTAGGACGTGGGCCAAGTCAGCAGATGACCAGATGCCCGTGACAAAACTGAGGAATTCGTGCTTGAGTAGGTTCTTGGGTAGTCCAGAGGGGGATGTATAAGCGAAGAGAGCGGACGACTGAGGTATAGAAGCGTTGACGTCGAGGTGATTACGGATAGCCGTGACGGGGCAGAGGGCGTCTCTTCGTGCGGTGATGATAACTGTGGCACCTTCTTCTTTCGTTGTCTTGGTCCACGGAATGCGAAAGCTGGCGGAGCGAGAACTGTCGCGTTGGTGACGAAATTGTACAGAGGCAGAGCGGAGTACGTGGTATTTTTCATCAAAATCTGCACCAACGGTAACTGTTGTCTCGCCTAGACGACGGCATCCAAAGAACGTGCAGACGGCGACTGCCCACACAGCAGCGTGGAAAGGATCGGAAAGGTTGATGGCCCTACGTAGAGCGGAGAGGTGTTCGATTGAGACGGGGGCGCGGAGTTCTCGTTTGTGTTTAGTCCCTTCCTTGTTGGCCGATACGCGGGCCATGTGGACCCACTCGTCATCGCCGAACCAGGTGGCATGGTTGATTAGATGCCAGGATCGAATACCTGACATCCATGACTTGATTGTGCGGCCTGATTGCTTCCCTCTATGCGCGCCGATGAATGCGCACAGGAGAGCGTATGACGCGGGCATCCGCAATTCCTCGTCGATGCCCCATTTGTCGCAGAATTGGGTGAACCGCATAGGGCCTGCGCCATATGTACCTTTCGTGTTTGGTGCGAGAGCCCCTCTGATGGACATCAGGGCCTCGTCGACGAGTGGTTGGGGAAGGAGTGTCGTGAGATGCTGGCAGTGACGAATGCCGAATGGTGTATCCCACGAGAATAAGCGGTCGGCGGCGGCGACGTGAGGCCGTAGTGGGTTTGGCTGGATGTGGCGGCCACTCTGAGGTTTCCGCGGTCGTATATGACGCGAGGAGGAGTCGAGCGAGCGGGACGGCAATCGATCAACGTTTTCGGAGGTTTGGGATTGTGGTATTGGTATGGTGATGAGGGTCGTAGCAGGAGACGGAGCAGAGACGCGAGCTGTAGGCAAGGTAGTAGTTGAAGTCGGGACAGGTCGTTTATAGGGATGGAAGGGGTTTCGAAGTCGTATGGGGCGCAGAGGGGCCAAGTCCAAAGACCCTGCCCCACCCACAGACTTCTCGACGACACGTGTCACCGGTTTGAAAGGAAAGATAATTCTAGACATCAGTGAAGCAGCTACGGAGCTCTTCAGGGAGCTCGAAGGAGGGAATAAGCTGCTTTCCGGCAGGCCCTGGTTCTCCGCGCGAGATAGGGTCAGCCGGATTGGCGTGAGACTCGATATAAACAGTTTGAGTAAGAATAGAGAGGTCCATGAGGACCAGATGAGTACGTCGAACGGCTAGGTTGATGTGTGTGTTGCCGCTGCGTCCTTTGTCGAGTGCACCGATAGTGCCCTGGTTGTCAGAGTGTAGGAGCGGGTAGCAATCGTGAATGCCCCTGCACTCGAGGAAGTAGATGAGGAGCTCGACGGCAACCGTCTCGAGCCAGCAGATGTCGCGACCTGGGATTTTCCACGAAGCTGAGAGGCGGAATGCCGCCCACTCATCGCCGATGACTATACCGATACCCCAGGAAGTTGAGGCATCGACATAGAGTCTGAGATCCACCAGGGGTCCTCTTGGGCGGAGGGTTCGCGAGACGCCTGGTTGCGAAAGCCTCTCGAGCCACCACTTCAGGTCCGTGATCATGGAGTGAGGAGGGCGCCGTGTTTGGTATTCGTCGTTATGGAAGGTTGAAGCGAAGTTGGAGAGGGAAGGGAGGTGAGATCGACCGTCGAGGTAGACGAATGCGACGTGGCACAAGGAGCCGTGTATCTTTTCGATGTCCAGCAGCTTGCAAGGTTGGTTGCTGAAGCTTGCGAGGAAGCGACGGACCCGTTCTTCAAACTTCTGACGTTTTGCCTCTGGAAGGCTGACTAGTTTCTGTGGGATGTCCCAGAGGAAACCAATAAACGTTGTAACAAAAGTGAAAGAGTCGTCGCCCTTCTCCTCATGCCATGGAACGTTGAGAGAGGAGACGCGCCGGAGCATCTCAGTGCGATCGTACTCGTAATGATAGTCTCCATCGACGAAAGGGCCATCGGGTGTAGGGAACCTGAAGGCTTTCAAGTCGTCTTCGTACTTCGGCACCGGGTGGACTCCTTCTGCATCCCAGATATCGACAACCGCATTCGCGATCATCCCAGCGTTGCTGCTCGCGCACGCCGCGCCAAAAGGATGTGCGTGGTTGATGAAAAATCTCCCAGGAGAGCCTTGGACGACGAGCCAAGGTTTGTGAGAAGGTAACACGGGGCAGGTCCTGTGAAATTTCTTGATGTCAAGGGTGCAGGCCTGCGTACCCGGAGGTGCCATGGCTATCTGTGGTATAGCAGGAGGATAATGAGAAACCATTTTGATCATGTGCCATGTAGCGAGAAGGAATAGCGGAGGTAAAAGAGGTATGTATATGCTCTCGCGCGCTCTGCATGCAGAGTGAGTATTCGCGCTCGATGCTCGGAGCGGGTAGTCAACGCACTCGACGTGCGGAGTGAGTAGTCAACGCACTCGACGTGCGGAGTGAGTAGTCAACGCACTCGCCGTGCGGAATGTAGGTCAACACACTCGGCGTGCGGAAATAGGGGACGTTAAATGTCTGGGGTAACGCGCATGGCGCAAATACCCCAAGTCGTATGAACGACGAATAGAAGAAGGTGACCCCACGCACGAAACGCAAAGGGGCGCATAAAGGACGGTAGAATGTGTGGGGGAAGAGGGGTACATGAAGTGGGGACTCACGATTTCGGCGACCTTGGACGCTGTGTCGAACCTTGTCGGGAATTCATCCTTGTGGATATGGGAGTTTACGGATGCGTGGAATTTGGTGGCTTTGGAGAGATGGTTGCAAATTCGAATCTTGTCGGGGGTGTTTGGTTGTTGCGATTGCACGGACACGATGAGAGGAGAGGATTGGAAGGGTCCGCGCAGGATGAGTTCAGCCTCCTCACGAGAGAGAGGGCCAGACATCCTGCCGGCCAGAACTTCCTTGCGCAGGTACTCGTCAATTTCGTCCATATGTGAGATCGTCGAAGGGTTATTAGGGAGTATAACAGTATGTAAAAGCGGGGGCATGTGGCCTAAAGGGAAACCGAATCGTAGGTTATGAGGAAGGAGAGGGTAACTAGATAAAAGACCGTGTTTGCGTAGCAAAAATTCAAAAGCATCTGGGTTGTAAGGGTGAATAATACTATCAAAAATAAGGGAGTCTTCGGGTGATGAGTAGCTAAAAGGTAGGCGAGGGATGATAGAAGGTGAAAAATCTACGTATGAAAGGCGAGGAGGGCGAGCCGTGGCAAGGAAGAGGTCAATTGGGTGGTGGAGGGCGGCAGGACCAGGAGAGGGCGTGGTGGTCTTTGCTGCCACAGAAGGAGCAGATGTGGGCGCGCTCATCCTTGCCGTGGGCGCAGACCGAGTTGCTACCTCTGACGTTCCAATTGATGCATAGGACCTGGTTGTTGGGAGTGACGAGCGCGCGGTTGGCGTACTTGGCCCATGTTGGTTTTCCGTCCTTGAATTTAACGGTCGCGGTGCTACCGTTGTGGACGCGGGAGTCGTGGCCTCTTTCGCCGCAGATGAGGCAGTCAGCAGGCAAAGAGGAGGACCTGTTGCTGCCGGATGGAAAGGACGAGGAGGACGAAGAGGGTGGGCGGTCGGAGAAACGAGGACGAGGGGGGTACTTCGAGTTGGAATTGGCCTTGGGAAAGTTTCCGTTGTCACGACCGGAAGGAGGTCTGTTGGTTGCCATCATGTCGCGGATTTCTGCCATCATAATGTGCTGTTTCTCGGATAGCGCAAAGGCCTGATCGTATCGAGATCCCGTGAATTCCCCATAGTTTGCCCAATGCTCCTGACGGAATTTCAGCTCGTCAGCTTTCCACGCGTCGTACAATTTAACCTTCGTTGTCTGGGAATGATAGAAACCGAAGTGTAGATTATACCATTCGCTGTGCACCTCCTGCGTGTTGGGCTCGTCCCGTTCCTTCTGGAACAAGTACATGTTACCCGCAGCTTCGGTCCATTGGCTGCAGTCCAGGGTCAGTTCCTTGCCAAACCGTGCCGAGAGCTTCTCGATGTCAAGGATCGAGATGCCCTTTGTCTCTCCGGGGTTAGGATTGGTTTTGACCGTGGGGAGCGTGGAAGCCTCGACGTTCAGAATCTGTAAGTTTTCGTTGAGGAAGAAGGAAAGCGGAACCATAACACAGCCTTCTGTGTCAAATAGGCTCTGGGGGAAGCTGGCCTGCCACGGCTCGCCTACAATCCAGGGAACCATTTTCCTGCCGTTCATGCAGCGCCGCTTTGCGATCCGAGCTTCATCCGGAGTTAGTTTGGGTTCGTCGACGGCCTTACGCTTGTTCTTGACATCCTCTTTGTCTTTGATGTCTTCATCGGCGATCCATTTGGCTAGGCTAGCATAAATGAAATCGCGGAAAGCCAGAGCGAAGGAGGGGACCCTGAAGCGGTCCAGATCTGCAGGGTCCAGGGTGACAAGAGACGCTACTTCGGAGCCAGGGTCCGGGAAAGCTACTTTGTCTTGCGTGTGATTAAGAGTTTTCAGAGCTCTCTCAGCGTTCTTGGCCTCGATTTCTTTGTTCTTTTGAAGCTTAGAGATCAAGGGTAGAGATTTAAGTAACTGTATGATCGTTGGATTAGTGTGAGTGCGAGGTAAACGAGGAGGAGTTTGTGGGTCAGGCTGTGCCTCTGGAGCCGCCCCACCGGGAACAGTAACGGCATTGTCGGTCATTGTGTCGGCGAAAAAACGGGAAAAGGCAGGGTTGTGTGGAGAAAGTTGGGAGGAACTTGTTCTGGATGGTTAGACCTCGAAAAAATTCACGGAGAGCTGTGAAAACCCTTTTTTCGCGTCAGAATCAGATCCTGAGCGATGGGGAGAAGCGCTCCTTGTCGAGCGGTTAATATTCGTATTTGTACTTATGATGTACAAACCCGAAGGGGTCTGATTCTGACGCCCTGACGTTATCTTATCCGATTATGATCTTGCGCTCGTACCTCGCGCTTGCTCATCGCGGAACTTAATAAATGTACATACGATCCGTTCAAATAAAACCACAAAGCAAGTACTAGACACTAAATAAATTGTCCTCTTCCCTAGAGCTCCGTTGTATCATCAATACCGTGCTCAACGTTCCAGTCCCTTAACCATGAATTCACAAATGTGATCATCTCCGCATGGATCTTGCGAATCTCGGCAGGTTCCTCGAAGAGGTTGGCTAAGCCGTATTCGTCGTAGTGGTGCACACCATCTGACAGAATATCTCAGACCTACGATAGATTGTTGATAAATAATACAAAGCTCACCGGGTATAAGCTTGAAGGGACGAAGGAGGGTGTCTTCACGCTCTTCGGCATCATCGCTATGTGGGGTATCGGGTCTCCATGGATCGACTGAAGAAAGAAGGATTTGTCATCATGACTCCGACTCAATTAATGAGAAGAGGCAGATTGACGAACCTTCACCGTCGATGATGGCCAGCCGATCAGCTGCGATCCAGAAATCGCCCAGAGCATTGACGGCCGTTATATTGGGCAAAGAAGGGACAGAGAAATGCTTGCCGGGTGGGAAGGCCTTTGAAAATGTGTCAGTCACTTAGTAGTTCGAACGAAATAATGGTGAAGCACGACTAACTTGCTTGCATATCTTGGACTCGTATCCGAGAGTCAATAATTTGGAGACGATTCGAGCCATATTCTGATCAGGAGGAGCAGTCTTTCGAGGGTAGGAATTAGCTCGGCCGGTAGGAAAGACAAGAGATGGCGAAAATATAACATACAGTGAAATATCCCCATTCTGTGCAGACCTGGAAGAGCCAGAGACGCCAGTCTTGGTCAATGCCGATGTCTTTGTATTTCTCATCATCGAAGGTACCAAAACACTGGAAGGACAAGCATAGGTGCATTGGTCAGCTTCAGATGCTAAAAACTAGTCGGCAGTGTTATGTGCTCACGTCTTCCACCGAGAAGTCAGAAGGGCAACGAGTGACGACATGCTGCGTTGTATGCATATGTCAGAGCACTCGAACAACCATGCGATTCACAGCAAGTATTCCGTACCTCTTTGACCCATTTTCCGTAGTTTATGATAGCGATATCAAGCGCGAGACCATCTTCGAGGAACACCTTTCTGTCTTCATGTCCGAAGGGAAGATCCAGAGCTGCGGTTGTTACCCTTCCAAATGGCTTGTCCAAGAAATCACAGAAATCATCGAACCCCGTGCTGCCGACCTCCGGATCCCAACATTTGGCTTGCCACGAGCCGAGAGGACTCTAATTGACATCAGACACGATAACATCGATATGAGGTTAATGGCGCACCTCCAACACCGATACAAAGTCCTCGTCGTGTTCAAGATCACCGAGGCCAAAGAGCTTCTTTAATTGGTTCTTGAAGAATTTATTGCCGCCAATAAGCACATCGTCGATGGTATTTATCGAATTGACAAGATGGTCAGCGCACTTCGAGTCTGCTGCCTCCCGAATGACCTCCATGTATTGCCAATTCTCCAGAGCAGCATGTGTCACGGCTAGAGACCGATCAACGTCAACAAACTCTGCCTGCTTAAGTTGCGGTGGAGGGTACTATACCACTTGATGCGATCGCTCCCCAGACGATGTCAGGATATAGAACTTTCATGTGTGCCGCACGAGCGCCGGCGTACGAGCCCTACTTTAAGAGTCGAGTCCTCTGAATTGGAAACAAGTTAACAAGTGATATTGCTTACCCCGTAATAAATCCATGGAGTACCAGGAGCTGTCAAGTCCTCATCGACACCGTCAAATTTAACGTTCTTCATAAAATTGGCGCTGTCTGCTGCTGACTGGTCGTTGTTGAGAAAACTACATAGAATATGCGTTAGCATCGCGCAAGGTGCTTACGATGAGTGTACGACATACCGAAGTGCGTCCGTGGAGAAATTGGAAACCGGAATAGATTGTCCTATCATAAGGAATGAGGAATGCCTATGGATTCTTGAGTCTTGAACACCGACTCACCGTAGTATCTGTGTTCCAAGATGACTCCCACACCTCCTGTTGCGCGAGTTAATATCTCGACAATTCCAGTATCTAAGAAAGGAAGGCGGTCCTGTTGAGTCATTGTTATTTGCGTTATGCCTGGAGCACGGTGCAAGATCCATGACTAACCTCTCCACTAGTTTCTCCACCATCCAGGACAATTACAGGCGCGCCAGGTCGGGGCTTGTAGTGACGCGTGCTGACCCAATAACGTTGATGGAAAGAATGCTTCGAGTTTTTGTCAAAATGGTCCAACGGTTGCTTAAACCATTGGGCAGGAAAGTCATAGGTATCATCCGCCTTGAAAGTTTTTTGAGAGCCCTCTTGAGCGATGTATGTATTTTGGGCGACCTTGTCCAGCATCCAAAGGTTCACGCCTTGCGGTCCAAGAATGCGAGCTTGGTCGACCTTGGACAGTGCATTTGTCGTGCCAGCTAACCAAAGCACGGCAAAGACCAAGGAGGTCTTTCCATGCATTGTGTCGATTGTGGGAGGTTGGTGGGAAGCGAGTTAAACGTTTGGTTGACAAATGGGAGCTGCGCCCGTATTAGGTTGCCGGACTGTACCGAACTCTGATTCGGGCCGTCATAGACCGCTTCTCTACCGCACTTTCAACATGCACCTGGTGCGCCCAGACCCACGAGAAAAAGAAAACACGCAATTATTCATGTTCCACTGCCAGCTCGCAGTGGGCGCATCCTCTCTTTTCCCAAAGGCCACATGCCAACTTTTTAGTTATTTAATTTAATTTGTAACAATACCAAAAAATAAATCAGAAGTGCTGACAACAATCAATTAACACCGAAAAGGCAACACACATCAGACAAAGGCAGCTGATGCCATCATTCCAAAATAGGAAAGTTGTTCCTGCGGTATTCCAAGCGTAACGCTTTTTTCTGCGGAGGGTTGGGTACAGTCATCCCCCGGCCAGTGAGACACCCAAATAGAAACTGTGGCCGGGAGAGATTCCAAATGGGATTTTGGAAAAAGTGAGTCGTGACATTTCTTTAGAAATACCTTGACTATGTCCTGCCCAAGTCTGATCAAATTAGAATCAAGAATTGAGGGAGAAATCTAAGGATCAGTGCCAAACTGTCTTATCAGTGCTAACACCAGCCAGTGAGACAGTCACTGATTTGCCTTTTCGAGCACGTCTGACCAGCGAAAAAGTGTGATGTCACACATCACAGTTCTCCTCCTCATCGTTCTTCACGACATTGAACAAGACACAACAATTGAATTGATGTAAAAAGTGATTGGAATGTATCTATGAGTAATGCAAATTGTAAATCTCCAAAAAGAATTACTCATTTTGAGCGCATTCTTGAGAAACGGCATTTGAGACACTTTTCTGTCAACTGATCATAAAATAACTTTACATCAACTAGTCCTATGAGTGCAAGGTCCTGTAGATCTATTGAAAGGACTAATATACAGAAGCTGCAAAGAGGTTGAGACCAGGGAAGGTCATGGTGGGCCAGAAAATCGAAGTGTCTCACTGACCGGTGGTGTCTCACTGGCCGGGGGATGACTGTAAAAAGGACGATTCCTATAAATAGGACTCGTAATTTACGCAGTTTCCAAATCGATTATGCACGATATCATCATATAGTATTTCGGCTCATATCTGCTCATATCGATTGGCATAGCATGAGATTGCTTTTGATTCCCTTAATCCTCACTCGACTAGACACGATATGGCACGATGAAATTATATTTAGCATATTATGGGATCGGGTAGGATACTATAGCATCGAATATAACAAATTCCGCCTTCACCAGGCTTCCTGAAACCAACCCCAAACACCGTCCTCCACGTCAATGTCGTTGCTTGATACCACTGGTTTTGCGAGTTGCTCGGCCTGGTTTCAAGGATGCGGCGGACAGGGACTTGGATTTGTTAATAAAGAGCTGCAAAACGGAATGAGAAACGACCATAAAGATAAATCAAAGCTCGAAAATGTACCTGTTCCTCGGGGGTTCCCTTCAAGCTCTTCCAGTAAGCTGCACAGTCAGCATTACTCCGTCCAATATTCTTCTTGGACCAGTCGATTTTACACAAGTTTCTGAACAAAAAATAGTGAGAAAGATGATGTAAGTTGCTTTAGTTCGACTTACCGTGGAGTCGTAGACTTCAGGACGGGATTTTCGCCTGAAGGGACGGTGTCGGGTGGTGTAGGCTGTGTAGCAGACCCTGCGCTCACGGTATTCAGTGTCGCCTAACTGAGCTGGTGCCATCGAAGCCGCGGCGAGGTTCTCAGTCGGAAGAGCGAGAGGCAGTGCTGGTGTGAGATTGGGGGTGTTCTCGCCCAGCGGAGCTGCTGCCACTGTCGACGGCCTTGTGGATGCGGCGGTAGTGAGTTCACTAGTCAGAGGACTTGTCAAGGATGGAGGTATGCCATCCACAGAATCTAGGTCAGTGCGCGGAACCACAGCAGCAGGTGCAGTCTGCGGTAATGATTCAGGCAGTGAGACCGTGACAGCTGCATCAGGAAAAACACTTTTTCCCCAGGTTTTCCCAAGGAACTCCTAGGGCAGCCTAAGAGTGCCAGGTCAGCCAGGTTGCTCATATGCTCTTGGGCGTCAGTTAGGAGATAACTTTTCTTTAGGGTAACCTAGGACACCCTAGGACGCACTGGAGGCAACCTAATGGTTTCCTAGATTGCAGTCAAATTTACTCAGAGTGTCCTAGGATAACATAATGGGTCTTAGGATTGGGTCAATTCACATTTCTATTGCCCTGTGGTTCCCTTGCCCTGCCTCTAAGCACACTTTTCCAGTAGTTTTAAATCAATATATATTATTAGTACAGTACAGTGCATGCCCCTTTAGTCTTTTGTAGCTCTCAGAGTCTCTGGAATAGCGCAAAATATCATATGATTCAGTAACTATATACCACTGAATAACATAGAAAGGTGTGCTAAATAGTAAAATCTAATGAGGTCACCACTTGTACTAGTACTTAGAAGGGCAATACAGATGATAGCATTGCGGGTTACGTGGTTTGGGGTTAAACAGAGGGCAAGGCAGCAGCCTTGAGGCCTGTTCTGTACAAAAAAGGGGTTGGGGGTTGTCAGTGGTGTTCTGAGGGCAAACAGATGGGTATGGAGTAGCTTAGCAGTTGGGCGCTCCCGCAGCAGGTCTATTTGGGGCCTCAGTGAGCTCTGTTCATGTTTGCGGGGTGGTTCCGTACCTGCAACATCATAATCTGCATGAAATGGGGGTGGTGGATTAGCTACAGTGTAGGGGGCAAAAATGATGGAGGCAGGGGTGGCTTACCGGCCTGGTGATCCCATGGCGCACCATTTTGGAGTCATTGGGGTCGTACGTTGGGGTTTGCAGTGTTGTCGTATGGGTGTGGGTGACCCATACCCTGTTCCGATGTGGTTCGCAGCTGTTCACAGTGCTGTCGGGTTGTGTCAGCACATGTGGGTTTGTTATCTGCAGAAAAATGGGGTGGGGGGAGGGGGTTTAGCTGTGGTGTAAGGAGGGTTGTCCATGTACCTGGTGGCACCATCACCCTCCTCGTGCCCTTCCTCCTCCATGTCATCAGGCATTAGGGTGGCCCCCTCCTCGCACACCGCCATGCCGTCAGCATTGTGTTTTGTGGCTATTTGTAGGTCGTGGTGGGTTTTGGTACATGCAGTGTTGTCACCTGCTTGAAAAGGGGGTGTGGGGTGTGGCGGGTTAGTGGCGGTTAACGGCAGGGGAGGGGTGGTCTGCGCCGTACCTGTTGGCCATTGTCTTTGTCTTCGCGAGCTTCCGCAGTGTCAGCGTCATGTTTTGGATCGGCAGTGAGGCATGGCATGCAAGGTGGCATGTGAGGTGGCTGTTCCTGCGACGTGCTGCTGGCGTTCGGGGGTTGTTGCGCAGTTGCGCAGCCGTGCGGTGGTTTTGTGGGGATTTGTGCACCCACGGGGCGAGACAACAGCCTCAAGGCCTGGCATCTGCAACACAAAAGGGGGGGGGGGGGGGTTAGCGACATCATGTGGCATTGTTTGCCACGTACCTGGTGGCCTTTGCGGCCCTGGGGATATGCACTACCTTGTCTGGTCCTCCTCGCACTTCTTCAATTGGTCATGCTTGTCATACAGGAGGCCCTCACTGCTGTGGGGCCGTGGACCATGGTGGTCGAGGTAGGCGGTGCGGGCTGTGGCTGGGATGAACAATTGGGGAGGAAGTCGAACATTAACGTTGAACGTTGAACTTCAGCATGTGACCATGTATTTATAACTCCGATTGAAATGACTTGGCATGATTTTGAGACTTGAGATTCAAGATCGGTGCAGTCATGTGACCAGACACGTCGCGTCTCACTGTCAGTCCAACGTGAGTCAAACCTTCGTTTATTCTCTGTGACAGATTTGCGACATGCATGTCGCAAATCCGTAACGCCTCGCTGGATTGGAAATCGTAACTTACCTCGCTGGATCGGCCTGCTCGTCGGTGGTCGCAGTTTCCCAGTCGTGCTCGGAAACTGCCGGATAAAGATCAACGTCGTTGAACGTCGTTGATCTTGATCTCTAACCACCACCACTAACCCTCTCTTGCCTCTCCCCCGTGCGCGGTGCCCCTCAAGACGCACGAACGAACAAGTTGACGCCGTCGCGTGCTCCTCCGATCTTCGAAGGATGTAGGGTTCAGGTGGGCAGCGAGGGGACTGAGACCAAGGGCAGGCCCTGGTAGAGGGGGATCCGCAAGGTACGTGAGCGGAACGAGTCGGTACTGCCGACTCGTTCCGCTCTTCTACTTCAATCCACACACAGGGACGCTCACATCTCCCCACAGCTTATACCAGGAGACGACGAACGGCCGTTCGTCGTCTCCTTAGATTCGAACGTCGTCTGATGCAGACGACGTTCGAATCTGTGCTTGAAGCCTCAGGTTAACACCCCCACGGCCTTACACCACCGGCAAGCCCATCCGCTGTGCCATCTAGTCACCAAGTGCCGTCCACCAGCTACGCTGTTCCAGCAACAACACCACCACGACCGCCGCCCCCGTTACAAGGACGACAGCTGGCGAGGATGGCCGACAGACAGCGAGGACGGCAACTGACAGACTGCGAACACAACCGACGGACAGGGTGCATGGCTCGAGGTGGGCGCAGCGAGGCGAGGTGACGGCAAAGGGGCGGGCGGACGCGGTGACGATGAGGCGACAGCGGGATGATGCCGCCGCCGCTGCAACTACGCTGCCGCGGTAGCGGGTTCATCGACGACGCCGCACCGGCAGGTGCATCGACGCCGCAACAGCGCAGCTGCAGGTGCATCGATGCCGCAGCAGCGGGGGCTATCGAAGACGACCCCATGAGGCCGCGGGTCCAACGACGACGACCTATGATGCCGCAGGTGCATCGATGACTACCCGACGACACTGCGGGTGCATCGAAGACAACCCCACGACGCCGCGGGTCCAATGAGGACGACCCACGACACCGCAAGTGCATCGACAACGACTCACCATCACAACCGCCTTTCAGCCAAGACCCCCCTCGTCGCCGTTTTCGACGTCAACGAGCTATTCGCTCACCCACACTCGCCCACACCAACCCGGACACCCCACGCGCACATAAACGACAGCACCTCCGGTACCAGCTCGACGTCGGTGCATATGGTATCCCAAAACACCGCAACACCGACCCGTCCCGCTCCTTCACTCATCGCAAAGCCCTCATCCCTCGTCCCAACCTCTGCCAGCCGCAGCAGCAGCACCACGGATGTAGCACCCAAGACCGGTGCAGCCACAACCACGCCGCCGCAGCACAACGCCGGCGGTGCAGGTGCAAGCACGACGACAACGCCGCCGAGGCAGGCAAGCGCAGCAACGCGGGGTGGGCGCAGCAACGTGAGGTGGGCGCAGCGAGGTGAGGTGACAGCAAAGGGGCGGGCGGGCATGGTGACGGCGAGGCGACAGCAGGACACTGCCGCTGCAACGACGAAGCCGCGACGGCGGGTGCATCGACGACAACGTCGCAGCTGCGCGTGCATCGACGACCACCCCAGGATGCCGCGGGTACGACAGACCTCCACCCGCTGCCGTCCAGGACGTATTACGAAGCCCCTCTACCTGCTACACCATCTCAAACGCCCACTCACCTTTCCGGTTATACAGCGCACAGAGTGCTCGAAGGCTGCGAGAGTTAGCCAGTGCTCTGTCTACTGCGGCATTGCCTACACACCCAGAACGGCCACCACAAAGCAGCTAGAAGGCGATACGCGAGAGACGGACCTGCGGTCATGCAAACACTGCCTACAAGCACCGTCGGCCTCTCCGCCTCCATTCTCGACATCCTGCACACCTTATCAATCGGCGATCGGTGGGTCGTACGCGTTCGAACAGCGGTGTGCGGTGGGCGTCGATTTCGATGCTGGAAGGGATCGGGCGGGGTCTAGGTCAAGGTTAGTTCAATGCAACGCCTATTAATGAAGTTATAACTTATGTTTACGCGTCTACAGTGCAGCAAGCCTCTGGACACAGAGAAACACCATCAGAACAATGCCAGCAGTGCGAGAAGAGGTTAGAGATGCCTACACACTAGAAACAACACTGCCGCCTCCGCCATTTACCCTCCACGTCGTACAGCATGTCCGTGGGCCGTGATCGAGGGCTTCGGCCTTGGGTCAAGGGGTTGCGAGCAAAAGGCGATATCGCTACCTTCGAGATCCCACCCCCTTTCACTCATTGTTTGAAGGGCCGTATATGTTCGACTTGCAGCAATACAATGATGGGTTTCAGCGCTGGAGGTTGCGGGGCAGGATCAATGGCCAAGGTTAGTTCAATCCTATAGCTACAAACGAGATCCTGACTTACATTCACGTCTCTACAGCACCGAATCTCTAGATACGAAGCAACTTGGTCAGAACGATGGCGGACAGTGCAAGAAGAGGCCAGAGTTACCTGCAGACTGGAAATGGTGCCGACGCCGATGCCATTCACCTTCCTCGGCGTGGAACGTGTCTGCGGGCTCGTGGTCATCAGCGGGTTGCTCGTGGGTGGAGGATTTGCAGGTAGGGGGGGAAAGCGGATCTAGATGGGGCGTTGTCGAGCGAGCTGGCAGGTAAGTCCATATCTAACAAGGTTCGTGCGATACTTACTGATAAGTTCCAGTAGGCGGAGCCCATCGACGTCGCGGGTGCATCGACACCAGGGATGCATCGATGACGAGCCCGCGACGTTGCGGGCGCATCGACGCCATGGGTACATCGACGCCACGGGTGCATCCACGAAGAGCCTGCGATGTCATGGGGCTCATCGACGCCGTGGGTGCATTGACGATGAGCCCCACAACGTTGCGGCCGCATCGACGCTGTGGGTACAATGACGACGACACCGCAACAGCGGGTGCATTGCGATGACCCCACGATGCCACTGGTACTTCGACGACGATGGCACAGCTGCGGGTGCATCGATGATGACCGCATGACACCGACATCGCAGGTGCATCCACGACAACGCCACGACGCCACGGGCTCAACGATGATGGCGATGCTGCAACAGCGGGTGCATTGATGATGATCCAGCAACGATGGCTAATGTTTTAGATACTTTGGTAATATAATTTTACATTATGTAGCTATAAAATGAATTATATTTGGAAAACGGCCACCTAGATTCTTAGACTGCTCTGAAAGTGTCATAGGTGATACAAGTTCCTGGGAAGTCTCCTGGCATCACAGGAGTGTCATAGGATATATTAAAATTGATGGAACCTTCTGGGAAGTCTCCTGGCGTCACAGGAGTGTCCCAGGGCACATATAATGCCCTGGGATGCCCTGGTAGTATGTCTTCCAGCCAAATTTTCCTAGGATGACCTGGGGCAAAAGTGTTTTTCCTGATGTGATCCATGTTGCGAAGGTGCTTGAGGAACAGATGCAGAAGCTTGAACAGGAGGTGTTGTAGACAATGGACTTACCGAGAACCTATGAAAGGAGAGGAAATTTAACGAGAAGGAAAGAGTTTGTGCTCACAGAGTGCCAGAGATCTTTCATTTCGGAGTAGAGAGTTTTCTGAATGAATGAATGAGGAAATACCATGAACTGGACGACTTACAACAATGTCGTGTTTGCGTACAGGATGAACAGCTGACAGGAGATCTTTTGAGACTATAGAATCCGGTACCTTGGGAATGTTGGATCCTGCGTTCAACAATGTGGAAGGAGTGGGGGCATTAATGCCAATGGTGGTTGAAACAATGTGTTCAAACTTTGTTCTAACAGGGTTCTCGGAGATATCACGAAATTTCCCAAAGTGGATGGAAGCACCATTTCCACCAACAGGTGAGATCTGCAGCTTGCACGATTTGAGAATATGGGGTCGATATCACAGGATCTCACGTATTCTCAACAGACGCGTTTTTCACTGGGATTGATTGATTAGTTTCCTTCAGGCATCACATCCATCGGATGCCCTAAACAAATTCCTCTTGCAGAAGGTAGGGATGCACTGTGCACCCCAGACCTGGCATTAATGGCTGGTTAAATGACAGGCAGGGCAGGTAGAATATACTCGTTAATCTGTAGAATATAACTGGTTTACCTGAGCTTGTACCCGACAAACCGGTAGTGTGAATTTGGCAAAATGTACCAGAATAGCCAGTTTATATTGCTGGCATTTTGTCTCCCTTTACTAGTTACAACCGGTAATTTTTTTGACCGGTTCACGGAGTATTTAGTCATGTCTAGCAGGTAAATAGAAGAAAGCTATATGGGCCATGAGGCAATGCTATTATACTCAGAGAACTGGGGATCTTAGCATATTCATACCGGGAAAAGTCCCTTGTTCTCAAGGGAATTTTTTCAGGGGAAACTGGGTTAAATTCCACCACTTAGACTGGGAGTATTCAGAGACTGAAAAACATCGAATTATGAACAGTAATTGATACAAACTAGTTAAAGATATAGAACGAGATGTAGCTACAGAACGAGAGATGGAAAAATATGAACAATTGTACTTACTGAGGGTCTGCTGAGGTTGTCATCAATTCTTATGAGTGCGTTTCAGAGGGCGTGCGGCTTCCTCCTCTTCCTCGTCCTCCTCGTCCTCCTCTCTACCTCCGCCTGCTCCGGATAGACTACCCTCGCCTCCACCACTGCCCTCACCCTCGCCCTCACCCCCACTGCTGTTGTTGTCATTTCCTGCCTTGGCAGCTTCTTTGTTGCGTCTTGATCGCTGCAGCGGCTTTCTGGAAGGACGAGGAGGTGAAGTCGTCTTGCACCTGGCAGGAGATGGAGTATTCTTTCACAATGTTCTCGGAGGTGATGCCCATGGGGAGCAAGCAGTTCTTGGCAGCTTGGGTGACGAGCACTTCGTCTGCGAGGTTGCTTAAGCTGCCCGGGCCATAGCCGAATGTCATGGACTCGACACCCGCACCTGGAATCAAAATAACAAGGACCGCTGAGGTAAGCATACAGCGTACAGCGAGTAGAGAAGCCAGACTATGTGTATAGTTGGGTACGCACTGATGCCAATATCGATTTGCCCCACACATGACGCGGATCTGGTTTGCCATTTGGTTGATAATGGTCAAGCCAGATGAGCACTGGCGGTTCACGGTGTTGACAGATGCTTCGACAGGAATGCCAGCGTGCAGCAGGCCACCCGGGAGGCACTGGAGGCAGCAGGGAGAGCCGAGAGAGGGAGATGGAGGTGTGCGATTTAACGAGGTCCCCGTGAACTGTGTGATAGCAACAGGTGGCGGACGTGCTACTTATCAGAGGCGGACATAGACGTTGCAGTGAAAAAAACAAGCCGGATATCATGCCGAGGCCCGACATCGAGTTTTGCCACAAAGTCACGTGTGGCAAAACTCGATGTTGGGGTCGGACCGCATCTACGCTAGCTGTGCAATTCAACAACACATGGACACCCCGAATTGTAGTAATAGGATGTAGTAATACTGTAATAGAATGTGGTAGAATTGTACACAGAAAATATATACAAATCTAGAAAATACAATCACTGTCAATATTAATCAGTCAAACCCACTCTATAAATTACTATTAAGTACCTGTTTAACAAGTATTGAAAAATGCCGGGTCAAATCTGGTATATAGAACCAGTTGACTTTACCAGTTAATTGGGCACAGAAGCCCAGTACTCGCTCAACATGTAAAAATCACCCGCTAAGCTGATTACCAGTTAAAATCAGGTAAATAGAACTAGATTGGGAAAAAATGCGAAAAGACTATATAATTGCCTGTTAAAGGGGCAATTGCGACTTTCTACCGGATTGACCAGCATCAGCAAACCTAGATTTTTCCCATAGCCTGTCATAGTGTTCCTTTTGCGGCCATAGTATCCCATAGTGCCATAGCAATGACAGGGCGCTACGTAGCACTTTAGCACGCTATGCCCCTTACTCAAATATCTATACAGTTGTTTCCAGTATCGTAAGATCGACTACAGAGCGTTATACTAAGAGGCTCTTGCCAGGTAAACAAATTCACGCAACGCGCGTCCTATCACGTGAGATGTTGATGTCCGCAAATAGAAATTTGTGGACTTAAACGAAATTCACTCTTTCCTTCTCCCACCATCATCATGCACCAGTCCACCGTCAAAGTCGCCCACCAACTTCCACAACATCCTAGAGTGCTATTCACCTCATCCTCTATTGTACTCTACCCCGTCTGTCGCCACCCCCCTTACACCTTGGTTAACACCCAATAACGTCTCAGTGAAGATCAACATCGTTGCTTCTCCTGTCAAGCAAATACCACCTGTCAGTGCGCCATTGCATAGCAAAGGTACGACCAAGGCTCGTACTCACCGCCTCGGCTCCTTCTGACCCCCCATTTAACCCCAGATTCCCTCCATGCAACCATATCTCTCAGTACGTGGTACCCGTTCGCCTCTCCTCCTCGCCCTCGAAGATCCTGCGCTGGGTGTTGTTATCGACCATAGGATAGGTTTCGAGGCATAGACGGACGAAGAAGGATGAGAATTGGTGTGTAAGGTTCATAAACGGTCCTGGAGATGGCATCAAGAACGTCGAAGCCTGACAATGTGGAGAGCTGAGGTTCGGCCTGCATCCCCCAGCTCATTCGTATGCCTGGCCAGCGACCCGCAAATCGGCACCGCCCACCTTCAATCGACCGGAGAGCTGAATTAGCCACCACACGCCCAGTGCATGTCAGCCAATGTACGCTCCCGAGCCCTCTCCGCTATCATCATCATCGGACTAGCTGCTCCAAGTCCGTCTTGCCCATGCTCGCCCGTAGTGTCAAGTTTATAGCCCACTTGTAAGCGCCTCGTTTCATTCTTCTCCGCCCGCTTTTCGCTGATGATATCATATCTAGAGCATCACATTACGGTCAGCAACTGTTCTCATGCACGTAAGTAAGGCTTGCTGCTCACCTTAGCAGAGACTGATGATCCATCCTGTCAAGCAAACGACCCATCGGCGTGCCATGGCATAGCAAAGGTACGACCAGGACTCGTACTCACCGCCCTGGTTCCTGCTGACCCCCCGTTTAAACCCAGATTCCCGCCATGCCAGCGTATCTCTCGGTACGTGGTATACGTTCTCCTCTCCTCCTCGACCTCGAAGATCTTGCCGCGGGTGTTGTCGTCGACCATAGGATAGGTTTCGAGGCATAGACGGACGACGAAGGACGAGAATTGGCGCGCATAAGGTTTATAAACGTTCTCGGAGATGGCGCCAAGAACATCGAAGCCTGACGACGTGGGCCTGCATCCCATCACACCCACTGGCACCAGCACATTCGTATGCCTAGCCAGTGACACACAAATCCGTACCGCCCACCGTCGATCAACCGGAGAGCGGAATTCGCCACCACACGCCCAGCGCATGTCGGCCAACGTACGTCGTCACCTCTCTCCTCACCTCCTCGCATGCTGACGACCCACACTCTCGCCAGTCTCCGCTACCCTCTTGCCGCCTTTGAACACCCTGATCTTGTTTTGAGCAGAGAGCAGGCCCATTGCCTAGCCCTTCTCTCTGCTCGTTCACACTTATGCTCAACACCTGACCTACCACCACCACCCATGCACACCCCACTGCTGGCACCGCTGACGACGCCAAACTCCCCTCCACCTTTCACTACATGCATACAGGGGTATGACAATAGCGCAAACTACCAGGTACGTGGCCAGACGCCCCTTGTTTTACGCCGCTGACTGTGCACCTGTAGGCCGTGTGGGGATGCGAGGCATCTCTCCAAATACCGCCCATCGACCGCTACCCCTTTCGTGCCCCGGGAAGGATTTAGCCTCGCCACGTCACCAGGTCCACCACTACCATCACCCCTCTCTCTTGCAAGGCCCCACAGAATCATGTCCATATGCTGTTGCCTTCAGCCTCATATTTACATATGTATTAGTAGTTCAAATATATTATTGCGTTGTTAGCTATCCAAACAAGTGTGAATCTGATACCCCAGTGTGCCATAATTGAGTACAAAAAGGCCTGCAGAGGAAGCCCAGAATAGCACTGTAAAGGGTTGACCTCACACTGCATAGCGATCTATAGCGCGTCATAGTGCCCTGCCCTATCTATATATAAACGTGAGAACGCTATGTAACACTACGCATTCGGTACCCTACACTATGACGCTATGGCACTATGTAGCGCTCGGCAGCACTCTCCCGCGTCCCCCAGGTTTGCTGATGAGGTATTTGTCCCGGGACCGGAGTCCACAGTGGATGCTTTGTACGGAAAACATGCCAGTCAACATCAACGCGTCCGGTCTTGAAACAGGTTCCTAATGCAAAAATGGTGATCACTCAGGATGAGGATTGGTATTCATTGATTGGTTCGGAGGTGACTGGGCCTTTTATTGATGTTGACGAAGCTGCTCAATCTACTTATGTATGTGCAGGATGGCACGGTTTTACCTGACTTTGAGGAACTATTCGAACGATTAATGGTCACTCATGACATCCGAGAAGAAAACGGCAAGCACCTGGTTTTTTATTTGTCTTTCACGAAACTCTTACCTGTGTTCATGTCCAGGTATCGTATACATTGATGCCAAGATATCTCGCGAGGTATATCCCTTAGATCTTCCTATAATGTACCACTGAAAGCATGCATCAAGTTGCAATACTTCGCAAATCTAGAACGATTGGCCCATACTCTCAAAGTAAATGGTTCAAACCTAGAGGAATATCTTTACGACCCCCTGAACGATGACCGCTTTCCTCGACTACGCGAGATGATATTCCTCCTTCAGTCGTGTTATAGCAATGTGGATAACCTGACGGGTGACAAGGAGGAAACAACTTCTGGAGGCTCCTTTGGACGCTTTTCTTCTTCTAGCGAGGAACACTTAGACGACCTCAAGTCTCTGATCAGGTTGCTCCTTGTCCAGGAATTTCCAGTCGAAGGACCTCCCTTGCTTCGTTTGATATATTCCCTGCGCGTTCGAACATCTGCAGATCATACTGTCACAGAAGACGAAAAAGTGTATCTCTTCAACCTACTCGCTGCTGCTCTCCAACAATCAGCGCTCCAGTCACACCAGACTGGACATCTCCATGAAGCCATCCGGTCGTCTACAGGTAGGCATGTTACAGTGTACCGTATAATATGGTACAGCGAACGCATACAGTGTGCCGTGTGATATGGGTTCAGCGAACGCATACAGTGTGCCGTGTGATATGGGTTCAGCGAATTCGCTGAACCAGTGAATAATGTACTGTCCATAATAGGTAGTACAGTGTACCGTATAATGTGATCCAGCGAATTCGCTGGAACCTTATTTGCATGTATGTCTGATGGGCCCAATACACGTACATCGGCAATGCCGACGCGCCCAAAATGAAATCGGCAATGCCGACGCGCCCAAAATGAGATCGGCAATGCCGACGCGCTCACAATGAGATCGGCAGTCATAATGTCCACTAAATGTGGTCAATACAGTGCTCAGGATGCTTGGAATTAGATCAGTATTGCAATGTAGTTACGTTGGATCGGCGTTGCTGAACGTTGGCTGAATTTCATCAGCCTTGCCGATACTGGCTAAAATGGCAGCACTGCCGATGTGCGCTAAATCTCAGTCGGCACTGACAAGGTGACCCAAATTGGATCAGCTGAGCTGCTATTTTTATTGAAGGTGGACCTTAGGTGTGCACGAATGGAAGGGTAGGACAAAATCTTTGGACTATGGTGATAATGTACAAAAAATAAACTACTCGGCATCGGCATCGGGAATGACCTCGGCATCAGCCTCTGCGTTAGCTTTGGGATCTCCGAACTGCGCCTGCAGGGTTTTGAGGGAGGTCGCGATGCGACTGTCAAGGTTCTTGAAGGCCTTGTATGTTTCATCGGCAACTTTGAGCTTCTCGAGTTCTGCCATATACAGCCTATGCGAGGCATCTTTATAGGAAATGCCTAATTTCTCTTGTAGTGCGAGGACCTCTGCGTGTAAGGTGAGGCGCTCATGGTCACTTAATTGCTGTTGGGGAGTCAGCCGATATATGGTCAAAGCAGTGATGCCGGCCTTACTGGGTCTGGTGGAAACATGAGCTGTCCTTCACCTAGAAGACCAGAAAAAGGCCGATTCATCGCCTGTGATGACTGAAATGAATGGTAAGAAAACGTGCGAAACAATAGACGCCCGATCAACACAGCAAGTGCCGATCAGTCTCACTGCCGATCGGGCTGTCGAATGCCGATTGTCACTTTGGATGGGCGATCGACAGAGTAAGCGCAAAAATGAGCACTTACCCCCCCTGGTGCATTCGAAACACCCAAATCTGCTTTACTCTGGTACGATGCAAAGGCGTGGTCCAACGCCGGCACCATGTACTGTGGTACCAGGTATTGTTGGCCATCGGGCCCGGTGCCGATCGTAAAGCCTTCGGGAATATCGCTGATGGTCGTTGCCAACTTGCGCTGATTGCTCTGTTTCTGCATGGTGGTGATGGTCGTACTGAGGCAAGGGTAAGATCTATGATCTCTACTATCTCATCGGTAAATTGACAAAAATAGACGTTTGGCACTGTGTACACTATCACGTGATGGTTGATTTTCGATTTTCATCGTTGATCGATACACGACTTCGTCCTACGTCCTTGCTACTACACCTGCCGACGCCGATCTCTCTACACAACCACCAACGCACCTCTTTTGCATCACCGAAATGCCTTTCACCACCATTGAATCACTGCGCGCTGCCCTCAACACTGCCGATGCCGCCATTCGGCAGTCCATTGCAGATGACAACATCGAGCCAGTTTTGCGCGGACTCGAACATGATATAGTGAGTGCGATAGATAGTACATGGAATATACCACTAACAAACAAAAAGAGTGAAATTTTCAAAACATTACAGACGGGCCAGTTCAAGGCCGAGTTCGATGTCAGCCGGTTCTTCTACCGCTTTGTGAAGAAGTACATGCCGGCCAGAGACCGGCAAGCAATTGATCAAGAATTCCGGGTACAGCAAATGAAGGCCCTTGCAAAGTTTGACAAGGAGCAAGCGGTGGAGGCGGCATCAGGATCAGGGTCAGCTGTGAGGGGGGAAGCGCCGATTGTAGCATCGGCAGGACGATCGGCGCCGATGAAGGAAGTGCCGGTCAGAGCCCCAGCTACTGGATCGGCTGCGAGGAACGAAGCGCGGACTGGAGGTCGGGTGCGACTACCGACTGAGGAGATGGCGAACCTGACGGTTAGCCATCAGCAGCAGCCCGCTGTAGTTCCTCGTCCCATTAGCCGTCACCAACAGCCCGCTGCAGCTCCTCGGCCCATACGGCGCCTAGGGTCTTTGGAGAGGATGGAGGTCGACGACGACCGATCGGCACCGGCACCTGCAGCTGCACCCAAACCCAAACCAGGACCCACTCGGCAGACGCGGGTGATCCAGGCTCAACGGCCACCGCGGGTCATGCCAGCCGAAGTCGCCAAGCGCAAACGGGAGGACAGTTCGGACGAGTATGAGGAGGAGGAGGAGGAGGAGGAAGTGGAGGAGGAGGATGCAGAAGTCCGAGCGCCGTGACGAGGAAAGGAAAGCAGAGGGCGAAGCCCATCGGCACTGGCACCTACCACGACCCGCGCTGCGACCGTTGCCAGCGGTTGGATAAGGCATGCGAGAAGCAGCTCCACGGCATTACCTCATGCCTGAACTGCGGGGGGCACAAGGTGAAGTGTGTGTGGGGCGGAGAGCGAGTGCAGAAGTCGGCAGCGACATCGAAGCCGGCAGCGACGCTGAAGTCGGCAGCGGGGCCGAAGAAAAAAGCGCGCACCACCAAGCGTGCACAGGAACCCAAGAGCAAGGAAGTGGTCACAGACACGGACGAAGAGAGTGGCCCATCAGGTGCGGTCAGTACGCCGAAGCAGTCGGCAGTGACATCGGCCCCGGCACCCACATCGACGATCGGCGGTCAGCCCAAACGCGGGGGGCCACGTAAAGACAAGGGGAAACGGAAAGGTAAGTGTTCATTCTGCAGACTAATGAGCATACTAACAAATGGTTTACACGATAGCGACTGAGGCCGACTACAATGCGTGGCAAGCCGATGCCGATCGCGCGTCTCGTGCGCCGATGCCGATGCCGACTCGCGCGATGGAGGACAGGATGAAGGCAATCGAGGCGAGGTTGACGAGGATGGAGAAAGCGCTCAATGCCCAGGCTGCGAAGGCGAGTACAGAACCGGAGGACACGAAGGGCTGGCTGGGGAAGGTACAGTCGGCATTGGTGTACCTCGAGGACAAGTTGACATCGTGGACGATAGGTGGCAGGAGCTTCGAGAGGAGCTTCGAGAAGAGTTGGAGCAGCAGGAGGAGAAGCGCCTGAGCATGGATGTCCAGTTTCAGGAGCTTCGAGAAGAGTTGGAGGAGAAGGAGGTGAAGCGCCTGACCCTGGAGGACCGGCTAATTGGGTTGGAGGACTACTTCGGAATTCCGAGGACAACCCAACAGAGCGTCGTCCTGTACGCAGGCCTGCAAATGGATCGTGTCTACCAGGTGAGGCCAGATGCCCTCCGCAAGTATGTAGAAGCTGTGGATGCTGAGGAGGAAGAGCTGGAGGCAGAAGCGGAGTTGCAGCTCGCGAGGCAGCAGCGCGCGAGTCGGCAGCACCTGAGTCGGCACCTGAGTCGGCAGCAGGCGAGTCGGCAGCACCCCAGTCGGCCACCCCCAGTCGGGACCACAGTCGGCATCGGCAGCACCGCGCTCCCATCCAGTGAGGCTGGTTGAACCCCCGACGGTAATAGCTACTGCACGACCACAATGCTCGCATCAGGCCCCCCCACAGGTGAAGGTCATTCCAGCCACACCGCAGTCGCCACAGACAGAAGTAGGTAGACCGGCTGGTCCCTCGTCACCCCTGCCGCACCCACCTCCTGGTCCCGCCTCATCACCACCACCATCTCCTCCTCCTCGTGCAGCTCCATCACCACCACCTCCTCCTCCAGGTCCTCCGCCAATGCAACCACCCCCACCACCTGGTCCGCCGCCTCCCAGTGCTGCAGCACTGTCGGCCCCTTCGGCCCCAGCAAATATGCACCTTGCGGTCGTCGACAGTCATGTATCACGATCGCCATCTCCTCGTGCTCGTCGACAGCGTGTTGCATCTCCAGGTCCGCCTCGCAGGTCACCTCGACTCTCACCGGCACCGGGACCGGCACCTGGCAACAGTGGCTCGGACATGGACATGGTCATAGATGGATAGGGTGACGTTTTTTGGACAGTTTTTTTTTGTAAAGATGATTCTTGTTTGTATATACATATAGTTGACAGTATATACAAAAATTCAGTATACGACAGTTTGGTGTTCTCGTTGTGATCTGAAGTTTCATCGGCATCGGCATCGGCATCGGGGCGTCTTCAAACTATTCTCTCGTTCGGCGCACTCGTTCTCTTTTACCAGTGACAGCATATTTACTTGCTTCAATACGAGCTAGCTCATCAGCAGTATTGACTGGTTTCCTTGGTGTAGCTTTTACATGTGATTGTTGGGGACCATGGTCGCCGACCCGGCTGACGGATCGGCAGTGTTCTGAGCGGCAATAGCCAATGCCGATGCTGCGTGCAGCACGGGATCAATGAGCTCATCTGGGATTTCATTGCGAAGTGTTTGCATATGATTTGGATCGTGGTCTTCCAGTGGCCGATTGATCAGCATTTGTGGTACATTGGCGCTCAATATCGGCACCTGCAACGTTTGTCAATCAGCATACTATGTCAATTACATACAGTAAGGATGACTCACGTCGTGCTCCAATGGCCCACTCACATTGCTCTGGTTAACCGCATTTGATTTCTTTTTCGGCTTTGGCTTCGGTCGCGGACGGGGTTGTCTGTCTGCATCGGCAGTACCTGTGTCATCGACATTTGCTGCCGCATTGGCATCTTGTGTTGTTGATTGGATTGTCTTGTCAGCTGGTGGGTCTACAGCTTGATTGGTTTTATTCTTCGTCTTGGGCTTCGGTTTCGGCCGCGGGCGAGTTTGTTGTGCATCGGCATCGGCATGGGGTGGCGGATCGGCAACCTCTGACACGCCTTTCTTTTTCTTCTTAGGCTTAGGCTTTGGTGGCTGAGGTTCAATGTCAGCATTGGCTGTAGGATCCTCATTCTGTGGGGCAGTGGATTCGATGGGATGATCGGTAGTTGCAGCCTTCTTTGCTTTCCTCTTGCGCTTTGCGCGTGGAGGGGTGGGTTCAGCATCGGCATCGGCATCGACCCTGTGTACTACCTGATTCCCTTTCCGTCCACTATTAACACTGTGAAAAGCAAAGACTTCGCTGATATTATAAGTCAGCTCTCTGGAAGCGATGTGTTCAAAAAATGCTATGATTTCTTTGCGCTTCATGTTGCGCGGCTCGAGTATCTTGAAGTTGTTCGGCAAGTACTCAGGCTTAATATAAGTGTATAGGTCACTGGCCAGGCATTTGTACGGCACATGCCGACTTCGGCCCTGGTTGCGATATCTAACACAGCAATCGGCAATCGGCAATCGGCACTTGGCATGGCAGAAATGAACACGTACGATAGTAGTGTGACAGATAATGTCTGAACAACTCCTCCAGTTGTGTTTTAGAGTATGAGTCACCTTTGAATGGTGATGGTAGTTGAGGAAAGCCATCGGCATTGACTTGCAGCTGTGGTGTTGCGGTCGGCTGTGCTGCTCCAATTCCACCAACGGTGCCGGGGCCATTTAAGGTAGCTTGGACAGTCTGCACATATGTCATGAGCAAGCGTTTCATCTCCAGTACCTGCCGTTCATGCTGCTTCTCAAAGGAGGTGGTTGGGGCTCCTAAGAGATCGGCTATCTGATCATGTCTTTTGAATGTTTAGTTTGTGTGCATCGGCAGCGGCATCAGCATTAGGTGGGCGGCTCACACTTCAACTGCCAATTGACCATCAGGAGTCATGCGTGATACGAATGAGATGGTAAGCAACCCCATCTCTAGGTAATGGTTCTTCGCGTCTTTATCGAAACGGCGTGTCCAGCGTTTTTCAGCAATCCTGGTATCCCGATGGTTCGTCAGTCACTCGGCATCGGCATTGGCTCGGCACCTACTGTCGCTTGTGCTCCTCGGAATGGCCCTCCTTGGACATTCTCGCCACATCTTCATCAAGTTCTGCATTCTCCTCGGCTGTCATGCGCCCGATAATGTTATGCACAGCGACCATACGAGTCTCAAACCACCCCGTGGTCCTTGTGTTTGCCGACTCAACCCCAAGTAGCTTTGCAATCTCTGTCCACACCTCTTCCTGCCTTGTCTTCCACACCACCTCTGTTCGCTTAATTGTGAAGCTGGATTGTGTCTCAGACGAATGAGGAGAACGCCAATTATTGTGTAGCCAACGCGACAGATCCTTTTTAGTTTTTGTCAGTGGAGCTGTATATATTATATGTCGATGCTGAATATGAATACCTTTGCCCGGGTCTGAGTATCAGCCGGGTCGACCATCTCTTTCTGAGCCCAATAATTGAATAGATCTGGGAAGATCTGGGTTTGCGCAATGTGTTTGCGTGCAGTGGCCGATGTTGCTTCAAGGTACTCCTTTTTATATACATCAATCACTGCCCGCTCTTCACTGCTGTAAAATGTTTTGCGGCGATCCGGGCGGTCTGGGATATCGAAAGCTGGTGTTGACATGGGAAGAAAGAGGTCTTTTTTTGACAAGAAGCAATCGGCCAAATGTAAACTATCTTTATATATCATCACATGGAAAATAAAAACACGAGGACCGATCATCTGTCCATTACAAAAGAAAAATTCCGATCATCTGGCGATAACAAAAAAACATTCTGACGGTTATCTTTTCCGAAATCTTCTTTCCTCCGGTACCATGAGCTCTCAAGCAGGCAAGCGTCCGAGGAGACGAAGAAATATTTTGGTGGAGGGTGATGTCGATGCAGCTGACGCCATTACATTTAAGAAAGTGACGACTACCACACGATCAGGAAAACAAAAAACAACAAAAGTGAAAGTAGCTCTCCTTCCAGAGGAGTCTCAACCTGCACAAACACCCCCTCCCGGACCATCGCACCATGAGGTAGATTATACTCTAAACGATGTCGACATGCCCGATGCCGAGCTGATTGCCGATCCAAAGCAGCGCAAGGTGAGGGTATGGATCAATCTCATGCTGCAAATGTTATTAATGTCGTGAATCAGACCCAAAAGGACTACATAATACAATTTGTGGAACACATCGACGATTTGTTGGAAGCCCTACTGAGCCCATCAGGAAAAACACTTTTGCCCCAGGTCATCCTAGGAAAATTAGGCTGAAAGACATACTACCAGGGCATTCCAGGGCACTATATGTGCCCTGGGACACTCCTGTGACGCCAGGAGACTTCCCAGGAGGTTCCATCAATTTTAATATATCCTATGACACTCCTGTGACACCAGGAGACTTCCCAGAAGGTTGTATCAATTTTAATATATCCTATGACACTTTCAGAGCAGTCTAAGAATCTAGATGGCCTTTTTCCAAATACAATTCATTTTATAGCTACATAATGTAAAATTATATTACCAAAGTGTTTGATACAAATAAGAACTTTTAGTAGGAAACTTGATGCTGTATCTAAAACATTATCTGACGTCTTCCATGTTTGCTCACACTGTCACTGGGCCGTCATCATCGTCGCTGGGACATCGTCATTGATGCACCCGTCGTTGATGCACCCGCCGTTGCGGCATCACCATCATTGTTGGACCCGCGGCGTTGTGGGGTCATTGTGGGGTCATTGTGGATGCACCTGCGGTGTTGTACCCGTGGCGTTGTTGTACCCGTGGCGTTGTTGTACCCGCAGCGTCAATGCACCCGCCATCACAGCTTCATTGTTGCAGCGGTGGCAGCATCGTCCTGCTGTCACCTGGCCTCGCCGTCACTGCACCCGCCCGCCCCTTTGCTGTCACCTCAATCACTGCACCTACCTCGCCTCGCTGCGCCTACCTCGCCTCGCTGCTCCCGCTTCGAGTGAATTCACTGGCAGGTGGTGGTGGTCGTCATTATATCAAAATGGTGGTGGCGGGGGAATCCCGCCATGCTGTTGGTAGATGGGTAGTCTTTGGGCGGTGGAGCTGGAGGGCTGGAGCAGAACGAGTCGGAGCCGGCGGATGCATTGAAGGCGTGGATTGTGCAAGGCAGACCGCCGGCACTGGTGCCAGCACCACCGCTGCTGGTACTGAACAGTGAGCCCGACGAGAGCGTTGTGGCCGAGCAGGCGTGGGACGGCGGAGGATGAGAGCGAGGAGAAGTCATTCAGGGTAGACCAGCTGGGCATGGAGGTATTGATGAGCGCGGGCATGTCGCTGGGGTGCAGTGGGGAGGAAGATATGCAGTGCACGGTGGTGGTAGCGGACGTTGTGGGGGAATGCGGCAGCACTCGAGCATGGGTGATAGCTCGGGTTGGGGAAAGTTGCGATGCACCCACCGCTGTGGCATCGTCGTAGTTGGACACGCGGTATCGTGGGCTCATCGTCGATGCCCTCGCTGTCGCAGCGTCGTCATCGTTGTACCCGCGGCGTCTATGCACCCGCAGCGGTCAACGAGGTGGGCAGAGGCGTTGAAGGGCACAAGCCAGGGTGTCCGCTGCTGCTCGCGGAGCTTCGGACGATGGACGAGAGTTCCGCGAGGGCATCCGCCTCGTGGGATCGAAACGGCGGTGGCGGCGGTGGCGGCCCTCATCGTCATATTGAAACAGCGGTGGGTCCATCTCCGGCTCGCCTTCATTGTATCCACGCAGCAGCGGCTGGTCTTCATCCTCATCATATCCAAGCAGCGCTGGTCGTGCAGCTCTCGTTCCCCTCTCCATCGTGGATGCAGGGGGTAGAGTCGATAGGATGGTAGGGTAGCAGTGATTGGGGAGCGGGGCACCATGTCGAAAACGAAGGTAGTAGGGGGTGGCAGTGAGCCTGGAGGAAGGGCAGTGGGTGGCAGAGGCTGGGACGAGGGGCGGCGGCGGTCGTGGTGGTGTTGCAGTTGGAACCGGGTAGCTGGTGGGGGGCGCTTGGTGAGCGAGCACCCATGATCGATGGTGGGTGGCGGCCAGGACAAACGCGAATGTAAGAGACGACGACGGCGTCGTCTCCTCTTTCGGCCTGTAAGTAGAAGGGTGGTGAGTAGTGGGGTGGTGAAGGAGGATTCATAGAACGTGTCGCATACGCGACACGCTCGACGGCTTGGTTACGAGGGGAATGGGCGGTGGGTGAAGGTGACGAGATGACGAACCAGGGTGTGCAACGCCAAATGGCGCAGCGGATGGTGGTGTAGGCAGCCGTTGGGCGAGACGCTGGCGGTGCACGGTGATGTCGTCGTCGATGCACCCGCGGCATCATGGATTCGGTGACGATGCAACTGCGGCGTCGTGGGCTCGTCGTCGATGCACCCGGGGTGTTGTGGGGTCGTTGTCGATGCCCCGCGGCACCGTGTGCTCGTCGTCGATGCAACCGCGGCATCTGGGGTCATCGCCGATGCACCTGGGGCGTCGTGGATTCATCGTCGAGGGGAGTGGGCGGTGGGTGATGGTGACGGGATGACGAGCCGGGGTATGCGACGCCAAAGGGCGCAGCGGATGGGGCTTGCGGGTGGTGTAAGGCCGTGGTCGAGGTCCCAAGCACAGATTCGAACGTCGTCTGATGCAGACGACATTCGAATCTGAGGAGACGACGAACAGCAGTTCGTCGTCTCCTCGTACAAGCTGTGGGGAGAGGTGAGCGCCCTGTGTGTGGTTTGAAGTAGAAGTGCGGAACGAGTCGGTGCTGCCGACTCGTTCCGCTCACGTACCTTGTGGGTCCCCCTCTACTAGGGCCTCCCCTTGATCGCTCGGTCCCCTTGCTGCCCACCTATATCCCTCGACAAGAAGGGGGAACGAGAGAGAGTGGGTTGAGGTGAAGGGCGTGGAGTCGAAGATCGACAACGTTCAACGTTGCTGATCCGTAATCCGGCAGTTTCCGAGAATGACCGGATTGGCCAGACAAACGCAGAGTCGCAAAGAGGGTCCGAGGGAGTGATGATCCAGCAAGGTGTTACGAATTTGCGACATGCATGTCGCAAATTCGTCACAGAAATCAACGAAACTGAGAGCGCGACGCGACACGTTTAGTCACCTGATTATATCTGAGCTTTGCGAAATTCCTTAAGTCAGAAAATTAGTCATCTCCAACGGAGTTTGGAATTGAGGGTCACCTGACATGTTGAACTTTCGTTTGGCAGTCAAACTTCACCTTACGCTTCATCTTCCCTCCCTCTTTCCTCGCCCAAACTGAACAACTGCACTGATGGTGTTTGCACCCCTCCCCGTGTTAGGGATGTGGGCCAACTTTTGAGAGGAGTAGATGATAGAAACAGATCATATACAATAAGGGGAGGCCCTGGAAGAGGGAGACCCACCTGGTGCGTCGCGAGATGAGTCATATGACTTGTTTTCCATTCTGCTCTCGCTGCCCCTAGCTCCGACTCACCAATCCACCCACAGGTCATACGAGGAGACATTTCCTTGTCTCCTCTTCAATGTCAAACATTGTACATATACCAGATGCACCACCACGATCCCTTTGTGCCGCCACCGATTCGCACTGCCGCCCATTTGCACAACCTCAAATGTCGTCTGTACAACCCAAACATGCCAAGGGTGCCAAAACCAGTACGTCACAGCCCAACCCTGCCAGTGCTGTGCCCCCGCTAACATTGATACTACAAAAGCATGGCAGAAGCAGGGAGGAATATGAGGCCACCAAGTACGTAGGAGCCCACCCCCCCACCTGCGCCGCTGCTAACCCCCATCCCTCTTTCGTGCAGGTAATAACAACGAGGGTACTGAAACTGGACACAAAACCACAGTGGGAGCAGGGAGGAAGGGATATGATAAATGCCACCAAGTACGTAGCAGCCCACCTCCCGCCTGCGCTGCTGCTAACCCCCACCCCTCTTTTGTGTAGGTATTGTCGTCGAGGTTACTGAAACCAGAGATGGCTTCCCACCTCTCTGCCTGTCATTCATGCCGATGGGTACATGCAGATTGCAGGTACGTGGGCTTTGACCCGTACCTGCAGGTGACAGCTTAGCAGATATGTATTAAATGTAACTATAGATAGTTATGTAGTTTATCTAATAACCCTTGTACCGTATTGTACTATAATATATATTGATTCAAAATTACTGTGAATGTGTGCTTAGAGGCTGAGCAAGGGTACTACAGGGCAAAATAAATGCAAATTGACCCAATCCTAAGATCAATTGTGCTATCCTAGGACACTCTGAGTAAATTTGACTGAAATCTAGGAAACCATTAGGTTGCCTCCAGTACGTCCTAGGGTGTCCTAGGGACGCCCTAGGTTACCCTAAAGAAAAGTTATCTCCTAACTGACGCCCAAGAGCATATGAGCACCCTGACTGACCTAGCACTCTTAGGCTGCCCTAGGAGTTCCTTGGGAAGACCTGGGGAAAAAGTGTTTTTCCTGATGCCGGGAAGCATTGCCGATTGAACATTCCAGATGTTCACACTGTAATGAGAATCTTCACGCAGTCTGGAGATGCCAGGATTGTAGTCTGGCGAGCCCTCTGTGTCGAAAATGCATGCGCCACACACATCAAGACAATCCGATGCATAAAATACAGCGATGGACCGGCACACATTTCCGATCGGCCGAGTTATGGGAGGTCGGCACTTACATTCTTGTGCGCCACTACGATGGCGAGCCTCTGTGCGATACTTTGAAGTTTTACAAACACTATCTTGAAGAGTTCGAGGGTCAAAAGGACGCTACCGAGCAGATGGATCTGAGCCGATCGGCATCGGCATCGCAGGGGGGAGGCGATCGGCAGGGCATCAATGTCGATTTTGAGATGCGTGATGCAGACGATGGATTCGGGATTCCAGATCAGGCCGCAGAGGCAATGGAGGATGAAACCTTTCAACAATACCTAGATGACTTGCATCACCAACAGGAAACTCGCCTCGATGATGAGCCGATTGAGGAGTCGGTATTTTTCACTGAGGCCGATGACAGTACGGTTGTTGGTGATGCCGATGCCGATGTAGCTGCCTTGCCTTCCTACCTGCCTCCACGCCCAACGCTGATGACGATGCCGATGCCGCTCCCACTGCGGACTTGTTCGCAGGTGATCAGTCAGGTGGCACCTCCGGACACATTCCTACAGCCGATGCATTCAACAATTCCTATGTCCGGGTAGTGCATACCAATGGCATCCATCATTTAGCGATGGTATCATGCCGATGCCGTGGGCCCGATCAACTGCCGGTCGACCTTGTTGCATGCCGACTGCTGCCAGCCAGTTTTCACAGGATTCGCACATTGTTTTCGGCACAGGCACTCGACTACTTCCGACTATGCAATCTGGAACTGAAGGCATCGGCATATCAGTTCTATCAGCTACTGCGCCGATTGACAATGCCGATGGCACCGGCCGACGTCGTGGATTTATACAACGAATTTCAAAGGATGAGCCGTTTGTGGAGATGGATGAAGAAATTGAAGTGGGCTGGCTACGGCCACAATGGCAAAGACCCAATGAACGTCGGCCCCGGGGAGTTGGCGAATTACTGTCCGGCATGCCCTCAACCCGGCATAAATCTGCCGGACAATTGGAAAGATGATTTGAACAGGTACGATATTGTAAAAATGTTGCGCATGCCTAACTTGTACTTGCAGAGCTGTGTATCAACGGGTCTTTGTTGCCGATGGCAATTTCAAGGCCGACCATGTTCGGCAGGCCAAGCCATCCAAAGATGTTTGGCTTTCGGAAGGTGGTGGAATGGCCCCCACGCGTGAAGAATATTTCGCGTTCCTCAAGATAGCAATTGAGAGACTGACGGTAAGATTATGTGGTCGGCACCCTGCCGATGCCGATTCATTACACTGACTTCGCATGTCAGAAAGCACCGTGTGAAAATACATTCAGGGCCATCATGAACGCCCTACTCGCCTCATCGGCCTGTGATATCACTGGCTTAGTCGGCATTGCATGCGCTCGGCATGGTTGCTATGCGCCGAACGCGCTCGTGGATTTGTTCAAGGGTGAACAGCAGAAGAATGTGGACTTTGCGTTGCTTAAAGCACTCGAAACGACTCGGGTAGATCCTGACCAGGGTGTGATGATCATCTACGACATCGCCTGCCAGTACTTTGTTCACCTGCAAGAGCGAATCGGCAATCGGCTGCCGACCGGCCTCAAGGTCGACCGTGCGATCGGCCTCTTCCATGTCCATGCCCACAAAGACGAATGTTTCTTCCGCTACGCTACCTCATTTATTCCCGACGCCGCTGTGACCATCGGCGAGATTCTGGAACCTTTGTGGTCTGAATTGAATGCGATCTCTCCCACCGTACGCACGGCAACCTTGGCGCATCGTGTGGAAGTGATAGATGATTCTGCTTGTGATTCTAACCATAAAAAGATGCTTCGCATAACCAAAGTTTTATGCCGACGGCACATAGAGGCATCCGAAAACCTTGCCAATCTTCAACAGTATTTCACTGAACTCTCTGAAGCTGCTGGTCCCCAAGCAGTGGAACGCTGGAAAACTGATATTGAGGATGCCGAGGCAAGACGACTGACCGATCCCAAGGCTATGGATATATACGCGGCACGCGTGGCCGATGGGACGGATGACCAATCGGCATCGGCAGCTAATCGGCCCCGATCGGCAATTGAAATCTGGCTGGAGTTTGCACTGATGATTGAGGAAAAACAGTAAGTTTCATTCGCTTTGCCTTGCTTTGTGCTAACTATTCCAGAATGGATATTCGACAGCGTGTACGCCAACTCGGACGTGAACCTCGGGATCCCGATCGGCAGCAAATGGAAAAGCTCCGAAAAGCTTTGGCACCCCTACTGACGGAGCTGGCCCGCCTTCAGGCTGCAGCAGGTGCATTCCAGTCCACACGGTCAGATACGACAGAGCAAGATGAGACAATGGAGGATTGGGACAACGTAGCTGAGGGTATCAATGACGGCGATGCTACGCCAGACCCCGACTCGGCATCGGCAGCGGAGGAACAGTCGGCATCGGCTGATGACGATATTCCTGTCGAACGCCAGACACTTTGCCTTCCTTCAAATGGAAATGTCGGGCCCATGTACGATGAAATTGAGTTAGCGCTCAGAAAAACTCAGGCAAAAGCTCACCTCAATCAGTTACGGGAACTCATTGCCGAGAAATCCTTTCAATACTCCGATGTCATTCGGGCAGCACCTCGAAAAGGGGTCCGTACGCGGGGTCGAGCCGCCGTCAAGGATCTCAACATGCGGATATCATTTCATTGCCAGGTCTACAGCCGATGCCGAGCCCGTCTGGTTCTCCTCCATGCTGATGAAGCAACCTTGCAAAAATTCCGATTATTAAAGAAGGAAGACATTAAAGCCAGCACCGCCGTTCTACGGCCGAACACCCCAGGGTCAACAACACTCCAGCTTTCGTGGATTTGGCATTCCGTGAGACGTCACATCTTGCCCGATGCCGATGCCGATTTAGCGGATGCCGACCCGGCAACCATTCTGGAATGTAAGTGATCCTCTGCACCATAAACAATTCCTGCCTGAACTATTTTCAGTCAAACGTGTCCACTGGCTGCGTGCCCGAGCGCAAACTCAAAGATGGCGTGAAGAGTGTATATTGGTCAGGTATGAGATGCAATGGACCGTGCGTTATTTCATGCATAAGAGCAAGACTTGGCAATCGGCATTAACCAGTGGTCGGCCTCTCACTGCGGGTGCCGCTGCATATGCCGATCGGAAAGTTGTCATGTGGCGTCAATTGGCACTTATATCTGACAAATCATTTAAAAATACAAATGTACATTATGAATCACCACTATAATTATATATTAATTTGTTAACCCTACTATCACAAAATTTGCAGAACCCTTTATCTTATCCATCTATCACTATTACTGTCACTGTGAAAATGTCCTCCCACTCTATCCGCACCTTCAACCCCTTCAATCTGCAGCATGGCTCAAATAAAAACTGGCACATCAAGGTCCAGGAAGTCATATATTATGGCGAGTCAAGATTTCGGCAAGCCCTTGCTGTCATAACGAAGTCCGACGGTCGGCACCAAGAGTGGATGCAGCGGTGCCTGCAACGTGAACTAGTGCGTAGTTTCATTGAATTTGCCTAAATGTCCAGTTCTGAAGGTCTTCAAGATGTTTATTATGTCATACATTGGAATAGCGACCGGAGTCGGGCAGATCGTCGAAGTGCCGATCGTGCTGCGGTCACTTGCTGACAGCCTGGCGATGGTCTCCGATGCCGATCTGCCGGTTGAATTCAATTCGGCTTTCATTGCTACGCTGGATGTGGGCACCACGGAGGAACAGTTTTGGAGAGTCGTGAAGGACTATCACCTCAGCTGGTGGATGATGACTCGCCAGCCTGCCGACCGTCAGCTTCTTACGGCCATAACACTCGAAACGTGCCTCACACACTACCGCCTCCAGCGACAAATGGATGCGACAGGGTCGATTGCTCAAAAGATCATCCCCCTTCCTCCCTTCCAACCGTCCACACCCGATGCCGATGCCGATGCCGACTGCAGCCGGTGCGCGGCCAACCACACCATTGCTGCTGATCTCCTGGGTGAACTCAGGAGTCTGAAGAACTTCGCATCTAGCATGGCTGAATTATCACGCAACAAAGTCGCTATCGCCACGCGTCGGGCAGCAGGCTTTTACATACTGCATGAGAAGTTATTCTGAAGGAGGCACGCACATCTGGATCGGCATCGGCATCGGACTCGGCTGATATTTCTGATTCGGAAAGACGCGAGTTGATTCGGCAGGTCGCCGGGGCTGCAGAGGCAGACCTGAGACGTCTTCAGGCCATGCCGCCCACGTCATTCAAGTGGACCTGGGGTGAGCGCCTCACGAAAGCAGATGTTCTCGACCTCCGCCATTTCGCCAAGCAACGCCTTCGATCTGGGTACAATACCAGCATCAGGGAAGCGAAATTGCTTGGGGAATTTTCAGTGGCCAGCCCCACTACGCCAAACGGCACAGCCCGATACAGCTTGGTGTCTGCCGATGCCGACACCCCACCTCCAGCTACCACTCTGCAATTTCCTGCACACTTCGGGTCGTTCCACACGAAGACAACCACATCCCAAGATTCCCAACTATCCATCTCTGGTATCGCCTCACGATGGCTTGCCGATAAGGATGATGCCCCCGCTGCCGATCAGCCCCCACCATCGCCTGCTGTTGACGCTGCTACTGTTGCCGCTGCATGGTTTTTGCACATGGCACTGCTGGCACCTCGCATGCAGCACCCTACCAACCTTCCATCTCGGCTCAGGCTGTCACCCCATGCTGGCTTGCTGATCCCGACGCCGATGCCGATGCCGATGCCGCCTCAACATCGCCTGCCGCTGTTGGCGCTGCATGGTTGTTGCAACATGGCGACGACGACGCAGGGGAGTCAACAGATGAGGAGGTGATTGATGCCCACACTCTCGCCTCAGGTGGCTTGCAGATGAGACTGCCGATTCCGACACCTCGTCGGACGACAATCTTGAGGCCGAAATGGTCGCCTCACGGTGGCTTGTGCATGAGGATGCCGGTCCTCCTCCAGCTCCAACCCATTCCGACACCTCGTCGGATGACAATCTTGAGGCCGAAATGGTCGCCTCACGGTGGCTTGCGCATGAGGATGCCGGTCCTCCTCCAGCTCCAAACCCATTCTCTGATGGCCAACCTATTGCAGAAGTTACAGTCGATAACTGGTATGCCACACATTCAGACGATGGAGGTAATCGCAGGATGCCCAATACTGACAATGCCTGGCTCAACAGAGGGGCCGTGCCCGACTCCCCAGGTGCCGATGCCGATCAAAGTGACGACGCTGCCGATTCACAGGAAGAGGACGATAGCGATGAGGAAGAGGATGACAGCAACGAGGATGATAGTACTAGCAATGAGGATGAGGATAGCACCAGCGATGAGCATGAGCATGAGCATGATGAGGCTGATGGAGCTGATGAAAGTGCCGATTCCGACGACAATGCCGATCCCGACAGCGCACATGCATCGGTGGCACATATCCAGCCGATTTCAGCGCCACTCCATCGCGATTCACTCTCCCTCGGCCTGAATATGATGCCCTCGACTTCACCTTTCTCCCAGTTGAGTGGTTTGGTGACGACGGCATCCCAGAGTAGTCTATCGGAACATCGATATATGTTGATGTATTTTGTATTTTTAATGGTTCATATCTTGCCACACGCGATTTTCAGCACGATTTTCAGTGCCGAGGGCAACAATTCAAGCAAAACAGCAAGGCCAAATCGACATAAGCATCCCCGATCTCAAGTGCCGACCCTGCTCTTAAGTGCCGACTGACGCTGATTCATGCAAATCAGCAGTGCCGATTCAATGCCGACTGACCCATCGTGCTCCCGAGCATTCCCTATGGATCTTATTATATGTACAGCAGCCCCGATTTTGGGTGCCGATTGCCCCAACCTACGGAAATCGGCTATGGAGGTGCATTAGACATGTTGAACGTGGCTCCAGCGAATTCGGTGTATCATATTATGTAGTACACTAGCTACCTAATTATGTATAGTACGTTATTCACTGGTTCAGCGAATTCGCTGAACCCGTATCACGCGGCACACTGTACACGTTCGGTGTACCATATTATACGGTACACTGTAACAAAGGTATGTGGCTCGCTTACTTAACGAGGAGGTTCGCCAGGCCAAACCCGATGGTGACGACAACTCCAAGGATGAACACGACGAAGCAATGGTTGTTACTCGCGGTGCTACCTCGAGGACTTCACGTCTCACCACTCAGGCTGCAGCTGACATTACCTGTTTTTTCTGCGACAAGAAGGGGCATTACAAGTCTGAATGTCCAGAGAGGTTGGAGTGGGAGAAGTCAAAGAAGAAAAGGAAGGGAGATATTGCAGCAGCAGTCGAAGAAGATTCTGAGGACGACTACGATGATAGTGATGGGGTTTTCTGATTTTTATTTTGTGGTTTAGGACTTACGGGGGTGCAAGATTCTTTTTCTTTGCGGGGGTGCTGAGGTGCGCCTGTCGTTTTTGGTTCTATTTTGTTTCTCTTTCCTCCTTTTCTCTTTGCGTTGCGCTCACGGGGGTGTGTTGGAATATTGAGCGCACGCAAAAGGTTCATGCGACGTTGGTGTATGCTTGGCTTAGCCTCGCACGTTCTTCGTCTATTTCACATTAGTTTCTACCACGTGGGCTCGTCATTACTGCTATGTAAATTGTATATAGCTAGTGTAAATTAGAGACGAAGCCCTCGCTCGATTGCGAGGGTCCCTACTCACATCCCGAGTAACCGACGCGGACACGGTTATTTCAACAGCAGCTTCAGCCGTGGTTATATCGCGGCAATTCAAGACGCGAACGATGAAGGCGATGATGAAGATCCTGAAGACGATGATGGGGGAGACCAAGTTCCATCTGATCTCTCGTCCAATCAACAACCTGCTTATGTCATCGCCAAGCTACCTGCGCTACCCCGCGTTTCGATTTCCTCCATTGCCAACGACTTTGGCGCTGTCGACTTCCTGCCTCAACTGGCGAAATTTTTACAATCCAATTCCACCATCCCCCCCGCTTATCTGACAGAGGCCTCTGTGCTTCCTGTCTACAAAAAATTCTCGCTTTTATTGCCCATTCGCTGTGAGATTACTTCAAAACCCACCAAAGATACAATCCACGCCACGAAGCACGAACCTGGAAAGATTACAAGAGGCGGAATCAAGGCCCCTGTTCCTGCACGATTCAGTATTGTGCTTGTGCGTGAACGGGCGGCTGATGGCAAATCGGGTCCCCTAGACGGTACGCTCGGGCTGTTTATTCTTCTCAACGCAACCTAATGACATCTCGATGGTCTGTCTTTTAATTTTAGGGTTACGTGTTGCCCAGGTCATGTTAATCTTCCGGCTCCCTGCAGAATATGGCTCCCACCCTCATCCACTTGCATATGTCCACTGGTTCAAACCTCTAACCTCCCCTGTTCCTGACGTTGGGATGTACCAAGTCTCTCCCTCATCCCATAATCACCGCCGGCGTGCCTCAATTATCCCAATAACCCAAATCACTCAGACTTGTCACCTCATTCCGGTCTGCGGCAAGGGCATCAACTCGACCTGGGCTTCGGAGTCCGTGCTTGAGCATGCCACATCCTTCTACTTGAGTTGCTACCTTCGTCATCACGATTTTTTCCTACTTCGCTACCTACCAGACAGATATGAGACTCGGCTGGTTCAAGAGCGTGAACGCCAAACACGGCCGCGACTAATGCGTCACATTAGATAGGTCTTACCACTTGTTATTTGTAACAATACATTTTTTGCCCGTCTCCCGCTTTGTGATTAGTAACCACATTCACAATGTTATAGTTCTCCTAGTACTACCAGCAGAGCGTTACCAACTCTGGAGACTACCGACTGACTGCTACGGTTACCCATGTCTATGGGTGGTACCCTACAGCTACCTCGGTGTACAGACGACACATATTTCCTATGTTTGACTACGGGGGCTACTGGAAACAACATAGGTGAGGCCCTTACCTACCAAATCTGCGTAGTTAAAGGCTAATCTATTGAACATTTTATTGTTTCCTGATGCAGGCGCAGTGTAGCGTTCTTTACAGCGACTTGCGGTACTTAGGGCGCGTCACGATTTTTTCCAAACGCGGCGATTTTTGATGGTTTTTGGTTCGTTTTGAGTATTCGTAGAATAGCGCCGCCAGTTCTTATTATTTTTGAATAACAACCAGACCAGTGAATTCGCAGTGAAAATTGGCATCGATAGGTATAAGAAATATCAAGAAACAGTTGAATTTGAGTGATAGATTGAGGAACATGGATTTCGCAGGATGTGGCACAATGCTCATGAAATAAAGTGCGTAATGGTCATTCAAAATGCACAAATTTACCTCCAGTTGGCTTGGATATATGCTCTGTGCTAAATTATATATGAAAAATGAAGAGGAGGGGGCATAGCGCGGTGAAGTTGTAAGTGCTTCCTCGGGCCTCCCGGGACCACAAACACAGTGTCGAAATCTCCCCATAGAATTACTCTCCATCCATTTTTTACAGCGTATATATATATCTACTGAAAGCATTATGAGCATAAAATTGGGAGAGTTGACTAAGAAATAGATGTGTAACTTCATGAACATTGTGCCACATCATCAGAACACCTGCGAAATCTATGTTCCTCAAACTATCACTCAAATTCAACTTTTTCTTGACATTCCTTATACCTATCGATGCCAATTTTCAATGCGAATTCACTGGTCTGATTGTTATTCAAAAATAATAAGAACTGGTGACGCTATTCTACGAATACTCAAAACGAACCAAAAACCATCAAAAATCGCCGCGTTTGGAAAAAATCGTGACGCGCCCTAAGTACCGCAAGTCGCTGTAAATGTTTGAGGTGTGGATCCGGGGGTAGCGGAGCGCCAACGGAGCGCTCAGCGCTGCTTGGGTGTCCTTTGCATTACTTTTGAATGCCGACTGTATGTCTATAGATAGTCTATGCATCGCTCGATCGCCGCCGTTCCGACTGACTGCGCCGGCACATTGTACTGGTATCTCTCTTCAATTCTGTTTTTCTTCTTCCTATCCTTCGAATGCGTTTAGGCCTCATTGAATTCGCCTATTAGTATTCACCTCTAGACTTGGATTACTGCGCCGCGTTGGGTCCGCCGAGGGTTTGGTTTGGCTCTTTTTTTAGTTGGGTCTTTAGTAGAAGTTCTTTTTATAGCTCATTCAGAGCCGGGCTGCATGCATGGCTGTGTGTGAGCTCGCTCCACCGGATCCATCTTGCACATTGTCTCTGACGACTCGGAGCTCTGACGGGGCTGCACTCCTCTAGAGTAGCGAATCTCGCAAGTTCTTACCACGAAAGCGTTCTTCCTTTCCCAACTTTTCCTCACATACAGGTACTCATCTTATCGTCCATCCGAACTTGGCGATTCGGACCGTGAACAGGGTCTCACACGGAGAAGCGACTTGTTCACGCAAGCAAGGCTCAGGATTGGGTTCGTTCAGTACACGCGCCCCGCCGGCACGCTCGATTCGAAGCTTTGGGTTTGAACGGCCCAACCCAACACCCTCCGCTTCCTTTCCATTACCACCTACCTCGCTTCGACCTCCCAAGTGTCTTCTCTATTAATTCGTGCTTGCGGTACACGGTACCCCACCCTCTGTAATCTTTGCCGTCGACTTGGACTTGGACTCGTCGGAGCAAGGCCGCAAGTTGGGCTTGGGCCTGGGCTTTCAGGTAGATCCGGCTGCGCTCGCTTGAGTAGTATCGGCAGTGGTACTACATTACTGCTTTGCGTTTGCGCTTGCGCTTGGCTTTCATCACCACGGACGCGAGACGGAGATCGGAGACCACGGAAAACGAGACGTAGTGATATAGCGAACGTGAAGGGACAAAAGAGCTTGAGATGGAGGTACCACCATCTATGTATTATGCGAGACGACCGCTGGTGGAGGAGAGTGCGACGAGGCCAAAGGTGGGTTTTCTTTGGATGCTTTTGTCTTTGGGTCTTTTGGGTGATGCATGGATGCTGTTGGGCTTTTTGAGCGGAGAAACGAGGAGATGAGTACACGTGTTTGGGGTGGGATGGGCTCGAGTTGTTGGCGTCTTGTGTCATGTCGTGTCTCGTGTCGTCAACGTTGATGTAGGGCATGACTTGGACGGACAGGATCTTTTTTTTGTCTTTCTTTCACCTTTCATTGCTTATGAGCGCTTTACTAACCACTCTGTTGTCTTTTGTTCTTTCATCTCTTGGACCCTCGACCAGCCCCGAGCAAGCAAGATCTCGCAGAGGATAACATCACTCAAGGACATCATGCGCATTCCGACTTCGAGGAAGGGCGATGCTACTACTACTAACACCAATAACACTGTGACGCCTACGCAGCACAGACGAACGCAATCCACGACCCACACCACCGCCAACGGGTATTCGCAACCCATAAGAAGCTCACTGGATTCACCTTATACACCGAATGCAGGCCCGTATGGATATATGCCGTCGACACGGAGCAGCTCGAGCGGCAGTGGGAGCGGGAGCAGTATGGGCGGGGCAGTGAAGCCGTACATGTCGCAACCGCATTTGTTGGGGGCGAAGGACGACGAGGATGAAGTAGGCGGCAGAGAGGAGGGCGAGGAGGAAGATGAGGAGGAGGAGGAAGGGTCGCCCGTAGAGGTGATACCGACGCCCAGAGTGAGCAATATGACGACACAGGGTCGATCACGATCAGATCACCACCCGCCACCATCTCGCCCGATTCCGCCGTTGCCATCCTCTGTTTCACCCCCACTGCCCATGCACATCTCTGTGTCGGCGTCGGCCGTTCCTTCTACCTCTACCAATTCCTCTTCGCATCTAGCGCCTCTCCCACCGGGCGCCGCACCCCCGAGAATAGTAGTATCCGCCTCGGAAGGCTCCGCAGCGCCCCCGCCGCCCAGACTCACACTGCCCCCGCCGAACCACCGCTTCAGCCTGAGCTTTTACAACAACAGCCCCGCGCGGTTGTCGCCTTCTGTTATTCTTCGTCCGCCGCCATTGCCTATTTTGAATTTGCCGTCGCCGTTGATCGGTGCTGGGGGTGCTGTTGGAGGTCGTGTGGGTGGGGGTGCAGGTGCAGGTGCAGGTGCAGGTGCCAGTGCGGGCACGGAGGCGGAGGAGACGGAGGAGGACAGGAGACGGAGGAATAGGAAGAATAGGTTGAGTGGCATGCCTGCGCTGCCTTTGCAGGGCGCCGGTCGCGCGGGAGAGGAGGTCGTGGACGTGGATGAGCACGGGGATATTCTGGAAGAAGAGGAGGAGGAGGAGGAGGAACATGCGTTGCATTTGGACGACGATGATGGCGATGACGACCATAACCATCTTGGAAGAAGAGACACTGAAGACACCCCATCGCCGCTCGAGGACGAAGACCTCCCGCGGTCGAGCTTCAGCAGCGAGCGGAGCTCGGAGACACTTGCGTCGTCTGCGTCGTCTTTTACGGGCTCGGCGTATGATCAGAGTTATCGGCAGCACCAGCACCACGCCCATCATCACCAGCACCATCAGCACCACGAGGCCACCTCGGACAACGAGCACACCTCGGACGACAACGACAACGACAACCCCTCAGACGACGACAGAAGGAGCATCGCGTCCCGCACCTCATCATACAAAACCGCGCTGGGATCTCAACCTGCATCGCGTAACCCGTCGCCCTCGCGCGGGCACAAACCAAAGCCATCCCTATCTGATACATCTGCATCCAGTTCCCAACTGCCCGACAAACCCTCCTCCTCGTATGCGCCACAGCTGCCCGGCATCGACTTCGGGTCCTCCACCTTGGGGCTGGGCAAGCTGGATCTGAGCTTCCTGAGCGAGGAGCCTGTCTTGACCCACAGCCACGCCCACGCCCACGGGCGGACTGGCGGCGGCGATCACAGGGATCACAATAGGGATCAGCACAAGAGTCTGAGGAGGACGGCGAAGGGTAAAGGCAAAGACAAAGAGACGAATGCGAATGCGTATGTGACGGAAGACGCGGGGCGGACGCCTGTCGCTACTGCGAGTAGAGGTTTTCTAGGGCTAGGGACGGGGGATTATTTCCAGCCCCAGGCGGGCCACCACGCCGCGTCGAACAAACCGTCGAGGACAAATTCGACCAGGACGATGACGATGACGACGACGGCGGCGAGTAGTAAGGAGGGCACACCCACCCCGCGCGCGGTGTCGCCTGCGCGCACCCCGCGCCCTGGGGATCTGTTCCCTTCGTATTTGGCTTCGCTCAAAAATGATACCTCGGGTTCCATGAATCCCTCTGCTTCGGATCCTTCCTCTGTACCCTCCTCCTCCTTTTCCTCCTCCACCACCACCTCCACCACCACCTCCTCCTCCTCCTCCTCGTCGTCGGCGCAGGCCGCAGTACCACCGCCTCTGCCTCCGCCCACCCTCCTCGGCCGCTCCAAATCCTCATACACGTCCAACTATTCCTATGCGCACCACCGTCCCTCTGTACAGCGAGTGGTCAATACCTATAATAATACGGCTGCCGCGTTCAACGCTGGTGCTATTGCGATGCAGACTATGGGTGCGACTATCGGTGTCCCTACGGGTGCCGGTGCTGCTTTGCGTGCAGGTGCCCTAGGTACTACTGCTAATACTGGCCATACGACCACACAACGTCCAGTGTCGTCGTTCTACAAATCCCACCACCGGGTGTCGAGGAGTCTTGTGGATGTGCGCGAGGCGGAGAGGATGTGGGCGGAGTGGGGTGCGGGTGGTGCGGGTGCGGGTGCGGGTGTGGAGGGGCGGCGTGGTGAGAAGGTGGTGGTCCAGGAGGGTGGTAACGCAGCCGCGACGCAGAGCGACGGACCGCAAAAACGAGAACGAGAACGAGGAGGCATGGGCATGACGACGCCCGCACGCGTACCAGCGGAACCGGCATCGCAGACGATGCAGATGCAGCGGAGGGGCGCAGCAGGTCCGATGGGGGTGGGGGTGGCTTCGATGGCTTCGACAATTTCGGGGGCTTCGGTGCTCTCGATTGCTTCGCAGCCTTCGCAATCTTCGCAACCTTCGCAATCTTCGCAATCTTCGCAACCTTCGATACCTTCGCAATCTTCGCAACCTTCGATACCTTCGATACCTTCGATAGCCTCGAGGCCCGACGGTACCGGAGCAGCCGAGATACATTTACATGGTGGTGTTGGGCTTGGTCCTATTCCTATTTCTATTCCCACTCCAAGCCCCATTCCTAGTCATCCAAGCCTCGGTGCTGGTGCTGGTGCTGGCACTGCGCCAAAGATAGCTCCTGCCACTGAGCACCTGATGCACCCTAACGCGGAGGCGCCAGCGGGCGCTGACGAGAAGGACTTGGAGGAATACTACTATAGCATGGAGGAGGGAGACGAGGCTGGGGTGTTGGTCGGGTCGTTGGCTTTTGTTGGAGGGGATATTGGTGTTGCTACTACAGGTACAGGTACAGGAACGATGACGACGACGGCCGCGACAAATACGACGGCGACAAATACGATGGCGGCTACGACGAGTACGACTATAACCAGTAGTACTGATATTACGACCACAAGCACGAACGCGAACACGACCACCGCGAATAGGCTAAGCAAACGCATCAGCATGGCACCCGCATACGACTCTCTCGCGCACCCCCTCCTCCGGCGGCGACGCTCCTCCATGCCCACATTCGGCAGCCCGCCCGCCCTCGACGCCCTAGACCCCCCGCCGCCCCCTTACCCATATCCAAGCGCACACCCCGCCGCGTCCCTGGCGCCCATCGCCCCGCGCGACGACGAAGGCCGCGAGGCGCTGCCCGCATACACTAATGCCGTGTACCTGCGCGCCGTGATGCCACGGAAGATGGAGTTCTCCGCGCCGGGCGTGCAGGCGCGGGATAGGAAGTGGCGGAGGACGGTTTGTGTGCTTGAGGGGACGGTGTTGCGCGTGTATCGGTGTGGGTTTGGGAGTGGTGGTGGTGGTGGTGGTGGTGGGGGGAAGGGTGGTGGCGGCAAGAGTAAGAGTAGTGGGATTGGGAGGATCGGCGGGTGGTGGGAGAGTAAGGTGGGGGTGGGCGATCGGGTGGGGCTGGGTGGGGCTACGAGGACGAGCGCGTTTGCGGTTGGTGCGGTTGGGGCTGCTGGCGCAGGTGGGAGTAGTGGAGCTGCAGGTGCGGGTGCCACGGACGATGATGGTGGTATACGAGGGCGCCGCGAGAGGGAGAGGGAGCGAGAGATGGCACGTGCGCGGAAGAGCGGCGAGGGGGCGAGGAGGGCCCGCCGGTGTTAGAGATCGGCAGTCCGACGACGACGACGAGTGCGAGTGCGGTCCATGTCCATGTGCAGCAGACGCCGGTGGGTAGTGGTGGTGGTGGTGGGCACGCGAGTGGGTCTTCGAGTCGCCGGAATAGTGCCGACAGCCAAAGCCACGGCGAACATGGGCACGAACATGGACACGGACACGGGCATGGACACGGGCATAGTCTCAGCCTAGGCGTCATCCCCGCCACGCGCTCCGCGCTGAACCTCGCCGTGCAGCTGCTCAAGCCGACCTCCGCGTCCAGGTCTTCGTCCAGGATTCGCGAGCGTGGACAGGGCCATGGGCGGTCGAATAGCGACGTGGCGCCGCACAGTCCGCGCGAGGCGAGTCGGGATCGGGATCGGGGTTGGGGCTGGGATGGAGAAAGCGCAAGCAGACCCAGAGCGTCGCTGAACATCCCGCGCAGCAGTGGGCGGAACACGCCGAGTCACAGCGGCCGCACGACCCCCAACCCTCCGTACCCCCCTAGTGGGCGGATGACGCCCAGCAGCTCGAGCGGGAGTGGTGGAGGCAATGGGTACGGGTTCAGCGCGATGCACGCGCTCGCGTCGAGTAGTGTGTCGATGCTCTCGCTGGCGGGGTTCGCGGGGATTGGGCTGGGCCATGGGCACGGCGGGCATGGGCAGGGGTCGGGGATGGGGGTGGTGCTGCTGCTGGGAGCTGCGCGAGCTCGAGGACGTCGATGGACGTGGATGGGAGTGGCATGTCGAGGAGGTCGCGGTCGCGGTCGCCAACGACGACGACGCTGACGACGCCTTCGTCGTCGACGTATGAAAGGTCGCGGCCTGGGACGCCGTCGTCGACGGCGAGGTTGAATGGAAGCAGCAGCATCGCTCCATCGTCTTCTCACGCGTCCAACGCTTCCAACGCGAAAGACAAGTCCAAATCGTCCAAAGATAAATCCAAATCCAAGTCCAATTCGCAAGACTCCGCCTCCGCCTCTGCACCACCCTCCTTGGACGCCGACCTCCACCCCTCGGATCTGCTGCGCGCGTACACGATGCAGAACGCGGAGAGCGGGCTGGGGTCGGATTATCTTAAAAGGAAGCATGTGATAAGGGTGCGGCTGGAGGGCGAGCAGTTTTTGTTGCAGGCGGAGGATGTGGAGAATGTCGTTGAGTGGATCGAGGTGGGTTTGTCTTTTTTTTCTTTCTTTTTTCCTTTCGTTCTTTTTTCTTTTCGTTTTCGTTTGATTGCTATTTTTTTCATTGCTTCTTCCGTTGCGGTGAACTTGGGACGGATTGTGGTTGCTTTCCTTTCTTTCTTTCTTTCGTCCTCGTCCTCGTCCTCGTCGGAGAATTGGGATTTGGTGCTGATGAAAATAATAAATAACTCTTTTAGGGCTTGCAAGCTGCGACGAATATCGCGTTGGACCTGGACGAGCGACCGATGCCTCGTGGCCCGCTCTTTCCCAGGTGCGTACATGCATAAACCATTTCGTCAAGTTGCGACTGGGATCTGACCTTCTCCCCGCCCCTCGTTGGGTTTGTTTTATTCTCTGTAGACGAAGGAGACGCAGACGTCCTGCCGCTCTCGCTGTGGCCACTAATACGACTGCGACTGCGACTGCCTCTGGTGGTGCCGGTGCTGCGAATCCGATCCCGTCGCCGACAGGCCAGACGCCGGTGTCTGCTAGCTTCTTGGCGCCGCCGCTTGCTAGGACGCGGAGGTGATTCGATGCGTGCGCGGGATCCAGGCTGGTGGTGTGGTGTTGGAATCATCTCAAAAAATTTCAAGCGTTTCGATTTAAGGATCTATCATTACTGTATATTATTTTCTTTAGCACACGGGAAGCACACTGCACACTACATAGGACTGAGGGAAAACGTCATGATTGGAGACGATTGCGACGACGACGACATTGCTATCATGGACGCTTTTTTTATCGAGGCTTTTGTGAATGTACTTGATATGTAATATTAATTAGGATGCACTAATGCATTTCACATATACTAACATTAACTTTATGGTTTATGGATGGCAGTTTCGCTAAGTATATACATGCAAGACTAACGACATCATCTCAGCGATGTTATCAAGTACCCTACCTACCTACCTACCTACTGTATGTACAGTACTTAGACAAGTATACTGGTAACCTTGAATTCGAATGAAACAGACTTACTCGATGAAAGTCGCGGAAATTGTGTCTCAGGCAACTTCTGTAAAGCCACTTCCAATTCAACATCGTCTGAATAGCAACAACCAATCTCTATAGCCAGTGATATCTGCTTCAGTGCAGGCCATCCCGATCTCGTGAGTACTGTGTCGAGCCTACCCCATTCGTCTCCTCGCTTGCAATCGTTGGGATCTGTCGTAACGTTGACTAAGATGGAAATGTTTTCGATGATATTTTTGTTATTGCACATATCCTCAAGTTCAGAAGGAAGACTGGCCAGAGGATCGTCATCAGCATCGTTAACATGGATAACCATGTCAATGTGCTTCAGTGTCTGCATGGACGGCCGCAGCATGTCGGCAAGGCCGGGCCAGACCAACGTGGGGTTCCAGACTAGAAGGGAGCGAACCGTTAGAAAAGTTAATGATCACGGTGAAGACATCTCTTACAAGAAATGTACACGTCGGTAAGCTGTCCACAACGCTTGAACAGCTCCTGTGAAGCCTCAATGTCATCGTGCTTTTCGAGCGTGATTGTTATATTAGTGAGAGAGCTGAAATCAATGAGCGGTTGTCTATCGGGACGTTGAGCTTTGCAGATTTTCATTATTGCCATGGCGGTTCTGATCCGTGCTACAAATTCATTCAGGCGGATTGAATGATCAGGCAAAGTTGCAGAAAAGGTATTTTCGGCCGCCACAGTGGTACTTTGCCCGATATCCAACATTTTGAGGTTGACGCAGGGTGTAAGATCCGATAAAATGAAGTTGTCGATCGCGAACACCTCGAGGTGAGTGAGGGTTGGAAGATGTAAGAGGTGAAGCAAAGCCGGTCGAAGGCGGTTGGTGCTCCAGTTGAGTTTCCGCCTGCTATAATGCCAAACTCTAAGAAATTGTAGCCTAGAAATTCGTTTCAGGCATCCTTGAATCGAGGGGCTAGTGAAGTCCTGGAGTACAATGTTGTAATCCAATTTGCGAATGTAATAAGCAATTTCGGGTGTTTTGGAAAGGAGTCTTTCCAGCATACGAGTTGTAGGAGAAGGAGACACCACATTACGGTCATTAAGAACGACGGAAGCAAAGATATGCTTCCTGCAAAGAGGAAGAAATTCCCTGCAGACAAGAGAACATGCTTTGACTGATGAAAGGTCTTCGTCGTCTTCGGCAGCAAGAATATCGACGATTGTTTCTTCAATCTCGAAAGGAAGAGTGGAAGTGGGAGCCATGCGAATGGCAATCCGCGTTCGTGGGCGAAAAGCAAGATGATGGCAGGAAAAGGGAGCGAGTTCAAGGAGCCGAAACTCCGATTCGAGTCAAGAGCCTGCGCCCACAGCCACATTATACCAGTCCGTGAGAAGCTCCGTCTTGACTACGAGAAACAGAAAATTTTCCTTGAAGTATGGTGCTCTTGTATTTTACACACTACTGTTAATTAGCGTAGTAACTAATGCGTCTCGTATACGAATTCCTCAGGTGGATTTGCTGAAAGACGAGACCCTCCGGCCACTCAGCGATTGACAGTGTGTTGCCAATGCCCCTCGGCTCCGATCGTCGCTTATCGCAAATCCCAAGGATGCATAGTTTGTGGAGAGAGTGATCCTCACCGCTATTCTTGGAGTTATTTATAATTCTATGGATCATTTACGGGCGTACAAGCAACGTTGAAGCAAGGTACAATCCTACGTAAATCTCCCTTTTGCAAAACTTGTGTTGCATAGGCAATTTATGAGGTGGTTTAGTCTCTCAAAATCCTCTCGAAATAGATAAAACTCGACTATGTATCGACGGCGCTTGAGCAGCCGCATGTGGGTGAGTTTCTGTATCTCGGCGTCGAAGTAGAGTCACTACGGAAGATGCCGATACGGAAACAAAAGTCGTGTGATGATGAGAATAGGCGCTGATCGGATAAGCCAGCGCTAAATCTTCCAGTCCGCGTTGAACATCAGCATCATACAAAGAGATGGCAAAGTCGCGTCGTTGTTTATATCTTGAGATCGCTGGATTTGGAGTATTAAAAGCTGAGTGACTGATCCATCGATGATCTCTGTACAACCAACCCGATTGCCTATCTGCGTTGTTTTGGCGAACAATAGTCGATCAAGAAAACATGAGGACAAAGGCTTGCATCACTGGATATGTTGGCGGGGATTTTTTATCTATAACGCATTGACCACAGGTGTGAAATCTTGATAAGGGGCACCCACAACTGCAGTGGCCACCCAAATCGATACACGTTCTGTGATTTCTGAACGCTGTTCTGATGTTTTCGAGTCACCACAGTGCCGTGAGGCCTTGAAGCCTCGTGCCCTTCGTTTTGATGTGCCAGAGCAGACTTCCATTATATCTTCCGAACACATCCACATTTGGATAAACCCCTACAAATCGAGGTTCAGACACCTGTTATAGAGAGGAATGTTCCCCACGCAATAAGGGGTCGAGTGGCAAGCCCGAGAGAAACGCCGCAGTACAAAGGAATCTATCTCTATGACTCACCGCTGTGCCACTGTGGGATTTTCGCCATTGGGGAGCTTATAAAAGAGACACTTGAAGAGCTTTCTACACGCCAGATTATGACCGACAACCTCAGGGAGAGAAGACAGCTTATCCTCGCCGCACTTTACAGTGCAGCAAAAGATTTTGATTCTAACAAGTAGTATGTGTTCCAGTTACTTTACCGTTGCCATCGGGTTCACTTTCCCAAGCTCAAAAGAAGAAATTATCCGCACCCAAGACGCTGGCAACTCGAATGATGTTGACGTCCAGAAATTACAGCTGATAGGACACTGGAGGGCCTTCAATGGTCTAGCAAGATATGCCGTTTTCAGGACCGCTAAGGAAAAAACCGCCACACGCATGGAGTGGGGGTCGGCCGAACTGGGTTATCTGGACGCTCCAGACTGCCTGGAAATTGGAACTGAACTCATGAATTGTGCTCCGAAGGAACTTTTCAAGGCAATTGTACGTTGTCAGTGCATATAAAACTTCAAATTTAAATGTTTCTTCTCTAGAGCGTAGTCCGTGAAGCTTTGAAGCCTTAACTCGTGGTCAACTTGAATTGCTCGATCTCGCACGAACAGCAAGGCCACCGGGCAATAGAAACATCCTTTCCGCTCGAGCACGGGAAGAAGATAGTGACCAACTCCACCTGGACGAGCTAAAGGAAAGGCTTGTCCTTACAGCGCTTTACAGTGTACACGGCAACGCGGGATTTAGAGTTCACGGGGTATGTACAGTAATTCACATTCAAGGATACTTACCCATTGACACTCCCTCCCCGCCTTAGGATTATATCCACGTCTTATAATGCTCCTAACTGGCAAAACTTCTCCGGATATGTCAGAAGCGATGTATATAAGAAATCCATTGATTACATTAGCGCTAAGTGGAATCCAGCGCCATTGGAACCAAGGTCGGACAACATCACGGCGAAGAACGCTGCCGAGCTGGAAAACGTTGTGACGGACATACTTTATGAAATGATTGTAAGTTCAGAACATTTTCAGTGACACATTTCGTCCGATTAACTTGCCGCTTAGGCGAAGTTCGAAGTTGGTTACAATTCTCCCATAACGTCCGACAAGTCGTTCAAAGCGCCGTCGTCAGACGGTTTTGGGTTAGTTGCACCTGGGATAGAAACGATTAGTTTGGGTTCCAGTCCTGGGTCAGAAGCGAGGGATTTGAATTCCAGTCCTGAGTCAAGTTCTGGTCGTGTACGACAGTGTAGACAAGGGGTTAGGCCGGCGGGATCTTCCGACTCTGTGGGATCTCTCCACATATGAGTATGTAGTCTAGATTTGCATTGGCGGATGCCAGTGGATTAGATTTGGAATCGCAATAAGTAATGTGCTTTCGTTGAACCAACCTTGGCCGTGTCCAGGCCCTATGTATTACATATGCATAAATTCAAGCGGAGATGACTTTTTGGCTGAATCGGCAACGGCTTACTTAGATCTACACATCTTGATTCTTGCTCCCATGTCAGCCACCTTGGAACCTACAAGCTCACAAGTCTCCCCACTTGAATTCGACGAGATCCCGGACAAAGATAGTCCAGAATACAGGACTTACTACTACCAGAGGTTCAGGGAAGCTTGCTATCATCAATTACAATGCTTGTAAGTACTAAGTACGACACATTCAAGTACCTTCATGCGTCATTTCTATCCGCTGAACTGACAATCTAACTCGTGTTTAGGGATTCAGAACACAAGATAAAGAAATACTGGCTTTCAATTGACGAGACCAAACAACGAGTTCTTGTGGATCGCATGATGATGGGTGTTGCCTTCCAGCCTGATGTCGATTTCGATGACTCGGCGTTCATGAACAGAGTAACCTATGCCATATCGTTGCAAGTTATTGTACGTGCAAGACATATCTGTCCAATTCTGTGATACTCATTGCAACACGTATGGCAGACTGAGGCCAATCGGCGTCGAACGATAAAGACCGAACGCACAAAAGCAGGAAATGGAGGGAACCCACTTCTACGACGGGCCATCGCCCGGTCAGCAATCCTCAAGAACCCGCAGCCGGGTCTTCGTATCTCGGGATACTGAGACTTTTCCCAACAATCATGCGTAAGTTGGTCTGCGTCGTATTTACAAACCTATCTCAGCCCCAATGCCCCTGCATAGCTCAGCTAATTCGTCGTGTTTTCATGTTACCTTTCTCGTATAACTGCACCGTTTACTTTAATTGTTTTCACGCTGTCCTTATTGATATCTTCCGTCCCACTTGTGTAACTCCAGCTCGAACCTGGGCCATGCAATGTACAGTACTGGTATATTATAAATTACGACCCTTCAATGCTCCTTTCCATTAGTCCTCCTCGATGATGTACGAGTCTTACTATGCAGGCAAGCTTAAATCCGCTTCAGTCCTTGTGCCACTAAAGCACAGGTTGGTGGGGTTATGGAGAGTATACCAAGAGTGGCAAGCTACATCTGACTCAGATACAAGGAACAAGAGGATTGGTAGTGCCATTGGTTCGAATTCGGTGTTTGGAGCGGCCGGATCAAATTGAGTGTGCTTGTTCATTGTTGCAACTTGCAATTTCGGGCCCTCTCTAGAAAGCCGTCTCAATCAACTTCAAGTTGATTGATTGATACCATTGACAGACCTTCCTCGTTGTTCTCAGATCTAGAGTCAATGTACTGGACTTCTGCATCCCGGTGTTGTCTGGTTTGATGGGGTTCCTCGTCACCTAGCAAGACTGTAGACGATGCTTATTTAGCTCTGATAATTGGGACATCTTCCACTGTACGTTGCATGACACTTTCTGCACACATATGGTGTTGCCAAATTGAGGTTTAGGTGTCTCCGACAGCTGGATACGCCTATGAAGTATCTGGGCATGGTGGGACAGCGGCCGTCTTTAAGGTCCAACACACCGACGGGGATGAACTTAAGACGCACATTTTCTATTCCTTGGACTATGCGAGAAAACCCTTCCTAAAGTACCAATGTCGGAGAATAATTACGCACGATATTTCCAAAGATGATGTAATTATTAAACAACACTGTTATACTAGTAGAGCAGGAGAAGCTTCTGAGTTGTAATCATTCAGACAAGACAAGTTAAAAGCAAAAGCGCAATTTGTTCGAACTTCGCAGTCGAACGGCGTGGCTGTCCAGTGCTGTGTGCCGATAAGATAAGATTGCACAATCAAGGCTCAAGTTATCTTAATCTTGTTCACTTGTAAGATAAGATTAGATGGCCGCCTACAAGAAGACTGATTTCCAAAGCATCTCCTTCACAAGTGACTCACTTACATAAACTCTCCTTGGATGAATGTAAAAGATTGGCGATAGTGAACGTTTGAACGTTTTGAACCACAATCGAAATCTTGATCATCCTCAACAAACTATTATCACCAAGTTATCATGTCCACCGGCACCAACACTAGAAAGCTTACCGATTATAAGGTCCTGATCTTTGACGTCTACGGCACCCTCGCAGTAAGCGCTCTCATCTCACGTTTAAACAATTTCGCGACCTCATGTGCGTCATGATTAGGACTGGGAATTAGGGTTGTTTAACGCTCTCGAACCCCTCTTCTCCCGTTACCCCGCATCTAAAAGTTGGACGCGTAAGGATGCCTTAGGGGCATTCATGGCTGCGGAGGGCGACCTCCAGACCCAATATCCGGACATGTTGTATAGCGATCTCTTGGCAAAGGTGCACGAAGTGTTGGAGGAAAGGCTCAAGGCACTCTCAGACGTCGAACAAGGTGAAGCGACCGGAACGGCGACACTTGTCGGCAATTCCACTACCACACCCAGCGCGGAGGATGCACACAAATCCTTTGGAGCCTCGATCCAAAACTGGCCCATGTTTCCCGACACCTGCGATGCCTTGCGTCGGCTGGCAAAGCACTTCAAGCTCGTCGTCCTCTCCAACGTCGACCGCCAATCCTTCCGACACACCCATGCTCTGCTCTCTGAAGGTCCCTCCTGGACCACTGTCAGCTCCGATCTTGAGGTCTACACCTACCCCGATCCTAACCCAAATAAGTACTGGCACCCACAAGCCGCGCCAGGCTCCAATTCACCCTTTTCGCTCATCCTTACGGCGCAAGACACCGGATGCTATAAGCCTGCTTTAGGGGATTCCTCACGATCTTCGACTACATCGCCAAGCAGCCAGGGCTTTTCGGGGATTTGCAACTAGGACCAGGCGACGAGGTGAAGGACAGAATCCTGTCCGTGGCACAGAGTTTGCCCCACGACCATGAGCAGTGAGTCAGCTCGGTATGCGGAGTGTGTGGATTGATAGACAAAGCGCGGTGACTTGCAACGTGACGCCGGTGGTCCTGGTGCGAAGAAAAATGGACTTGGAGGTTCGAGCGCTGGGGAGATGGCGGACGCCGTAGAAAGAGAGCTCGCGGAGTCTAGAAGGAGTAGTCAAGCTGCGTCAGTGTGTTCCGATTCCATGATTTGGTAGTGATATCCATTGTCGTGTATGCAACCATGTGTGAAGTGGTTGGATTAAGAAAACCTCATATCTTCAGAAACCGCGACATGAGAACCATCAAAAGAAGGTTTCAGTAGCGGTCTTGATTCAGGACGAGATGATCAAATCTGGCGCCAGATATGAGAAAGTCACTAAGAATAAGGTCAAACTGCTGAAATGCATGTGCTTGCCTGTTTCCGACCTGAGTGCATTATCACATATCCAATCTGCCACTGGACAGAACATCATTCGACTGATGCTCGTTGCCTTGTACTTCGAATAGCTTCCGCGAATGTACGGACAAAGGAAGACAAGATGGTGTGATCCAAGAACATGCTTCCGTACTCGGTGGCCTTCATGCAATGCCAACTGGACCACTCAGCTCTCAGCCCTCATCAGGCTTATGCATATGAAAGTCATATCCATATCATTACAGCGCTGGGTGCACCAGCCTGTCGCCTGTTCTGTGCGTACAAACATGTCAATGAATTTGATACATATTGGGGAAAAACTGTCAAAAGACTCACCTCCGAGCACCCCAAGCTAGCCGAGCAGATATGCCATGTAAATGCAATCGCACGCACGCACTTGACCAATCAAAATCTCAACTGGGACATGACGACGTCTTGATCAACAGTCATTGGCAGGCGATTGCCATTCCCTTGCTTGCTCGATGAGTCTGAAAGTGTTGCTCTATGTGATATTTATCAGTCAGGATGTCGACGCAGGATGATCAATGTATATAGAATCTCATGCCCATCAGCTTTCCGTTCTTGACCAGAGTCCAAGCGGTTCCTCCTGGCATGCACCAGGAATATACCAGAATGGACCGCGTAGTCTGGGCTTTCAACGAGGACGCTGCGCGTGGCATACGTGCCCTCTCCAGGTGTGAAGTTCGCATCATATGGGCCGCATATATCGCGCAGGAGAAATTAGAAAAATAAGGAACGTACATTCGCAAATCTCATCTGAAGTTGACGCGTCCGTATCGTCGTGTTTTCGAGTTATTGGTGCTGCGGCTTGTCACCTATTTTCAAGTTCTGCCACTGAGCGCTGAAATTGGGCTGAGAATTAACAAGAACATCCATGGGGTACTTCTATGTGAAGAAGTGGAAATAGATTGAGGGTGCATGTTTTCTCCTTTGTCGCAGAAGTAGAATTTCAAGGGCGACAAATGCCACCGACGCGTCGCTTGTCCAGCGATAAATTTGTCCTTGTTGTTCGAAGCGCTCACGGTCCGTTACTACCCGTTCCTCAGTCAGTCCTCCTAGTTCGTCCACAATTTCTTTTGAACGCTGAACGGTAGTCCGCCGTCGAATAAATGTAAGTATAAAATATACAGTATATCTACTGAGGCGCAAAAAAATTGCGCGGATAAACGAAGTTACCGATTGCGTCGACCGCAATCTCGCCAATGCAGATATCTGTCGCCTGAACAACCGATGCATACAAAGTAATCCTGCCTTCTTTTTCGCGGCCACCCTATCGCAGCCTGACCCTTACCTCCCATAAGTTCCCACCGATTGAAATAAAATACAGGGATACCAACTCGAAGACCCAAAAATTTCTTGCTGTGAATAACGCTTCGATAGAGAGTGGCCGCTGATCGTGCTGCTAGGGCTTGTTGGCATCCGTGATTCAGAGATACAGGGTGGCGGTAAACTATCGCGAAGGGGTAAAATACTATGAGCGTGGGTGCGTGTATACTACTTACATGCAAATGAGGAGGGGAGGGAGGTAATGAAAAAATGATCGCCGCCAGCCATCACCGCCAAATGCCTAAACGGAGGCGTCGGATGTCGATATGTCCAGCGCCGGGGGAGGACGAGGGACAGGCGGTGGCGTGTGTGGGCACGCGGTACTGGAGGAGTGCTGGACTTGTCCATGTTTGACAGATGCGATGCGGCGATGTAGCGGACGGAGAGAAGGGACCCTAATAGGCGAATGCGGGTGGAAGCATCGGTGGGGCAATCAGCTGTGGGAGTCTAAGATGGAAGACGCGTTCATGGGAAATGTGATACTGTGCATGTAAGAGGTATAGAAGGCGGAAAAAATAGATGCCAATAAATACGATAAAAAAAAACTATCCACAGCAACAAAGGCAAAGACAGACGAGGCAAAACGTCCTTGTGCACTCCCGTATTCCTGCAGGCCCGAATTAGAGAATAACTATTAAAACACTAGACAAGGTGGTGATAGCCAACCAAAAACCCGAGTGCAACGAAACAAACACCGAAAAGAAAAAAGAATAGTGATCTAATCCACGGTAGAAATCCATATTGAAGTTAGAGTGGTAAATGTCATGAGGCATGGGCAAGGATCGTCCAAGCGAAGATAGCCAGGCACCCCGATATCGCCCACGACGAACGGCTGAAGGATGGAGAAGCAGCGCTGACGGTCGTCTGAGCAAAATTAGCGCCGCAAAATTGTACTGTCAGCGCCGCAGTGGGCTCATATGTCGTCTTTAGGGCAGCCAGTTGTGGACCTTGGACTGGGTCCGTCAGCGCAGAAGCGTAGATGCTCATGACACTTTTGGAGCATGCTGAGCAGGTGGGCTGCGACGACGATGGCACTGGTATACCAAGTGGCAACGCGTAATAATACGAGTCTGCAGGATTCGAATTCCGGACAGCGTTGAGATAGCAATAGGTATTGCTGGTCGGATCGGCTTGGCAAGCCACGTCGTGCATGACCTGGAAGGCTTGCAGGGCTTTAACGAACGGATTATTAATATTAGCCAATGATAGAGAATAGTTGCTAGCACGCACCTGTGAGGGTGGTGGTGGCCATCGAGTTCAACTGCTTCAACTCTTGATCACAAGCCGTCTTGAGATTATCTGCGAACCAACCCATGTTTTGCTCGCATTGTGAAAGGTCAACATTGGTGTTACATGTTCCCCATATTATGGAATTCATGAGAGTGAGATTTGTTTGCGCCTGTCAAAGACGGTCAGCATCGAGGAAGACAACCTCGGAGGTGGTACACACGTTAATAAATTGGGTAGAACTCTGAAGAAGCATAGAGAATGGGCGACACTGGCGAAATGGTGCAGAGTTGGTCATATTGGTGAAGAAATTGGAGCATGTCAAACTGGAGAAATTTTGGGCGAGGGTCCCGTCGAAAGGCTGCGGGAATGGCGTGGGTAGAGACGTCGGCGGTGAGGCTGGTATTACAGGCACAGGTTGGGATGAGACGGGTATTGACGACGACGATGCTGAGCTGGCTGCCGTTGCTGTCGTCGTTGCAGAGGCAGAAACTAAACTTGAGCCTGAGGGTGAGCTTGATACCGAGCTCTGTCCTTGAGGAGCTGGTTCCGGTTCCGGATGCCTTTTGTGATGTCGCCAACTTGACCCTTCCTCAAATCCATGCCATGATATAGGTAGCAATGGCTGGGACGACTCCTGAGCGACGCGACTTGTCTTGTACCCAATACGCGCGGTAATAAAAATGATTACGAGAGGCACGAGTACCACTGCCCATCTAAATCTTCGCCCCGTCCATCGCTTGGCCTCTAGAGAGGATGAATATGATTCCATGGCTTCCCTGGAATCATTTGAACGAGATTCGGGTATCGCAATGGGACGCGCGGTCGTTCGAGCAGGCTGAGGAGACGGCGGAGGTGTGAACATGATAGCGATAGCCTTGATCCACAAAGGATCAGTTAAAGAGCGTGAGGGGAAAAGAATGTGGTAGTGATGTGCGAAAAGCAGCGAAACGTGTGATCCCTTGAAATCACAGCTTCAACTAATCCTGTATGATGGAGGCTGAGCACAGGGCTATTCTTTGTGAATAGGGTGCAAATACTTACTATCTAGAGCTTTCTGGACAAAAGCAGTGGTCAAGACTGCGACGGCCTGACAGTGGGTCCCTCCTTGTCGTGGACGTCAATGAACAGACAGTGCTGGCCGCATGCTCGGACAAGAGTGAGAACGGGGTTCTGTTTGTGTTTTTTTTTGATTTGTCTGATAGAAACCCTATCCGAGCGACTGTTCCTCAGGCACAATCAGGAAACGTCACGAGCGTATAAGTACACGCCCTGCTCCTGGCATCTTGGCCAATTCAAATCTACAAAGGCGAATCATCTCGCTTCAGAGTCCAGACTCCAGACCATCTCACAGCCTCAGGGGTCTGGGAAGGCTTCAGAGGACTTGAACTCCCTGCCACTGCATACAACACATTCGTTTCGAAAGTCTTAAAACTCTTGCGATTCCTAGAATCCTAGAGCTGTGAGGATTGATGAATTCAAGACGATTTAAATATAGCACCCCGGCGGACCCCGCCTCAAGGAGTTTCTTGGTCCCAAACATCCGTCGGCGTTTCAGCTTGTGGGTTTTGCCTTCACTGACACGTCTAAATGATAGTGAAAGCCTAAATGATTGATCTGATATAAGTATGTACCCCAAAATTTAAAGGCTGCAAGAGTGGGTCACTCAAGAACGTTAACTCTCAATTGCATCCTGCGGTTGTGCCATGCTATTCAGTACAGATGAAGACCATCATGCACATAATACTTGCATAATACCCCTCAACACCTCCATTCCACCAAATACGTATCGGTATTTTCTATCCTCCTGCCTTGATTTCATCACTGACACGTTTAAAGTATCGATATCCTTATAGAATGAACTCCTCGGAATATGTCCGTCTTTATTTGGTCCTCCAGTACTGAGCTATTCAAAAACTGCAGAGACAAAGAAAAAATGTCATTCGGCGATCGCACTTCCTTCATCGTTGTCTTTGTTATGGATATCGATCCAATACATAGGTTGAATCGTGATATTTACAAGACCATCAGAACGGTAGATGAGAAGGGCTTCTATTATTTGCAGAGGAAGATATCACAAATGACCCACTGCTGAGAGAATGCACATGAATATCTACTTGTTCCCATGACCTGCAAATATATCTGTAGTAAGTATAAATATCGTGAAGAGCTTCCTCCCAATGATTCGCAGATATATTTATCTCTTGTCCGACGGACGCCCCAGTAGGATACCCAGCCAGAACTTTATTTCTGACAGCATGCGCCTGATTTGTTGGTTTGGGGGACAGCGCTAGCGAAGCCTGCCTCGACCGATCTGCCCATGCCATCTGCCACACTCCGCCGCGGCCGCGGCCCTGGCCTCTGTAATATAACCCTACCGATTGAGGTGTTCCGCTCGACGAGGATGTAGACAAGTTCGAGTTGAAATGTTGACATGGTGCATTTTCCATAGGCGGCGGGGAACAGAGGTCCATGCGCAGCGCGCTAACAGTCCTCGCACAACACGAAGCCAATGACACGTTTCTGGACACAGTTATTTAAGATACAATGCGACCGCAAACTTGAAATAGAAAAAGCTTGAAGATATGCAAGCCGCCTAGCTGCGCACAAGGAATCAGGATATTGTGATGATCAGAGTTGTTTTGCTTCCCGACTTCGGCAGAAAAAATCACTGACCATCAACGATAAAATCAGTACCGCTGATATACCTTCCCCCGCAGGACTACAGAGCATCACGATGGGACCTGCGAGCTTGGGTCGCCCATCCTGCCCTTAAGGTTGCGCTCTCCTCAGACTTTGGGCACAGGCGCGGCCCCGGGGCCTGCGACGGATCCCATACTGAGCCCAATCACCCGCGCGATTTTTCATGAGGCGGATTAAACTGGCTTTGGAGACACGATAGGCAGCTTGGGCGACAGGATATGGCTTTAAAGGTAGCGATAGAGGCGGTAAATACTATGCTTCAACCTGTTCCTTGCTTGATCATTTGCCCATGTCACTGTTATTTCGTCGCGAAGATATTTTTCAAGTCTTAGGTTGAAGGCTTTCCCTGTACATAACATATTTAGCACAGCGCCAGCTTCCTGTGGTATTGGTATCCAAGACTTGCTTCCACGAATCCAGGGCAAAATCTTCCGCCTTAGCATCGCTCTGCACAAGAGAACGTCGGCGCTCCTTAACTTTTTCCGCCGCCTGTTCGACGGCACTCTGGATGAGCTGCCTCCAGTCCAAGGCCACCTGCACCGTCAGTAATTATTTAGGTTGGTCATGAGAATATTATTCATGTGTATCTTAGGTAAATGATACTACTTACCGATGAGCATTTCCGGTAACTGTGAGGTCTTCGGTGGCTCGCTCAACTGGACTTTTTCCGCCTTTGACAGAGGTACCGTCAAAGGATTTAACGCGCTAGAGCCTGAGCTCGACAAGTGCGAGCAGATTTTGCAACTAATGACAACGGTGAAGAGTCAAAGAGCGCTCTAGCGTCAATGAAATACCCTCAGAACCAAGTCTACGTCATCTTTTCCAACCATGAGAGCCTGAGAGTGGATAAGAAAAAGCATAGTGAACACAGAAATGGAGCAGCCGTTCAAGGTATTGATATTTGGAGTGAGCCGGTCTACATCCAGGTGACCCATAACCCATGATTCTGATACTGTCAGCAATATAGATTACGAGAAGGTCCCTCGTCCTTTCGAATTCCGCATCGAAACGAGATTCACACTTTTGAGAACGAGAGGGGGAGCTAAACGCGAACGCGAACTGGAAGAGCTTTCACCAATGTCGTGGGAAATATATTCAGTGCGCACCAGCTGCGGCACAGTAACTTACGTAAGGTACTGCGCGGTTTGCTTTCACGTTCAAGTTGATGATGATCCTCGCAATTGGTTGAGAATTCTATCAAAAATATCTGGCGACATACATTCGACATAGACCGCGATAAACGTCTGACTGCAAGTCGAGATGCTGTTGATACTGCCAGTCAACTCGCGACTGTTCATTTACCCCAGGCACTCGACAAAAGGCCAGACCGTGGTGTCTGTCATCCAGAATTCAGGAACTGTGATTCGCTTCAGTCAATCGCCGCATCTCCCTCATGAACTGTGGTCGAAAGCAATTGAAAGGATGGGTATCAGTCAATCCGAGGGTTTGGCAAGTCGGTACCTGCTGCCTGATAAATTGGCACCGCTGTCGTTCAAGCTATCCACCGAAAAGCCTAGCCTAGCCCAGCAACCCTCCATGCAGGAAAAATCGAGGCTCAATGACAGTCGACGTGAAGACCCTTCTCTAAGACAGGAGGCGCCCCATCATAAAAAGGGAGTCAGAGCCTGAAAGTACAATATCGTCGAATAAAGAGATCGAAAGGTATGTGGTTCTTGATTAACCAGCTGCAGGCCTTGGCTCAATTTCAGCGCAGTGATCTAAATCGACAGCGAAGGAAGTTCAAGAAATATCCATAGTAACAAACATGTCGATGATGCCACCTCGTCCTCCTGCAAACGAAAAGCAATCGTCTTCAGACCCAGAGGTAAATGGTGGACGTATTGCGCTACGATTACAAGACAATAACATTGTGCTTTTAGAGTCATGAGTCGTGGAAGTGCGGCGAACCATATAAGTTTCGCATCCCCAAAGAAGATGGAGATCCTTGGATGAAGTTACTTCACCCTCTCTTGCAAAAAGACAAGGAGAGATGTGAGGTATGGAAGGAAGAAGTCGAAAATATATTACTTTTTGTAAGTTTACTCGCTTGCTCAAACCTTTCTTAGGTTTACGCGCAAACCATGGGAAGGCAGCTCTCTTCTCTGCCGTTGTGACGGCTTTCGTGATCGATTCATATAAGGCACTACGGCCAGACCCGAACGATACGATCATATACTTGCTTTCTCAAATCGCAACGCGCCTGGATAATCCCCTCAACGCCTCTACTAGTAATCCTACTAGTAATCCCCCCAAATCCCAATATCTCCAACTCCAGCGTCTATCTCCGAGTGAACGTCTTCTGGTTTACTAGTCTCGTCCTTAGCCTTAGCGTTGCCATCATCGGGGTAGTCGTTCTTCAGTGGCTCAGAGAACACCAACAATACCCTGAGTCCATGACACCCAGGGACCAATTTGCTCTTTGTCGCATGAGGTCTAAAGGCCTTGAAGCATGGCATGTCCCGCAGATATTCCCTATCCTCCTCCTCTTGTTACAGCTCACCTTGGCGCTATTCTTGGTGGGACTGGTTGAATTCTTAATTGACCTCGGAAACAATTCGCAATTCCCGTCATGGTCATCATATTTCTTCCGTTTCTCTTTATAATTGTGACGACCGCACTTCCGACGTTTCAGCTTTTCACATTCTCCCTATCCGATGGCACCCAAAAGATTCCCGAGCAATGCCCCTACAAGTCCCCCCAAGCACAAGTGTTTTATCGACTGGTTTCATTTACTGATCTTTTATTCAAAACATATGTCACCATCTGTGTGGTATTCCATTTCCTATTCATCACACTTCCTCGACGTTTCTTTCGAGTCCTGAGGTGCAACGTTTCGGAACCAGTGTTTAAACTTCCTCCTCACCACTACAAGAGATATGGATCCAATTTCGGAACGCGTTACACGACCTGGTCATCCTTAGACAACTTCTGGCTTTCTATGCGGAACGAATACTCCCGCGAAATTTTTTCTCGGGGACGCGAACGCCTTAGCCTTGCTCCGCTATTGCCTACAGACTTTCCTCTGTACGATTTGACAGAAGGTCTCCAAAAAATGGCGGAGCAAAGCGGATCTGATCTATCTATTCTTTCCACAACATACTACTGCGTGGAAGAGCTTACATTATCCATACTCGGCGAACGCTCAGTTCATGACGCTCAATCTTTGGACCATCTCCATCGCAAAAACCAATATCTTCAAACCCTTCTAGGATATAACCCCACTCTATCCGAGGAGCCTTTTATTTCTATTTCAGATTATCTAGCGCATCCAAGCCTCGATATGCTACGGGACGAAAATGCCTTCATACTTACCACGACTTGGAGAAATGCCGATGAGTCCAGCACAATCCAAAAGCACATTGCGGAATTGCACACACGAATTTTGGGCTACTGCTATGCAACAGAACCCCGCAAGCTGGCTCCAGCTCTACTCGGAGTGGACACGGACAGGCTCTCTCAACAATGGGATATTGAGCAAATTCTTTTGTCATTCCGATCCAAAAGCTACCATGGTACCTGTAAGCGTGAAAGATATGTCTTAACTACCATAGATACTGACCTTCTCTTCTCCTCAAGTTAGGGCCTTCTCTTATCAGTACACGCATATTCTTAAATCATGGTTCAGAACGGTGGACGACCAATACATCACGGAAAAGGAACTTATGCAGAGCTTTCATCCACGCTCATATTTTTTGCGATTTATAAAATTGCAGTAGACTTCCAGGACAATGACGGGGCCAAATCAACCTTGACCCTGATATCTAGGCATCTGGATAAACCCTTCCTGCCTGGACAAGAACGACGCCAAAATCGTTACCTATTTTACAATGCCGCCTCTCACTACGTCGACACGGTTTTGGATCCTGAGACTGCCAGCTTCAAACGGAGCTGGACGATAGATGTTATACCTGCTGCTCAAAAGCTCGTCCCGGTGTTGGGAGGGTACCGCCAGCGTCTGGCCCCGTCGAGAACTTACCAGTACCCCAGCCTGCCTTCATCTTTTTCTCAGGCTCCCCTGAGCGTCAACACGTCCGCCCAGAAGTTCCAACTCCACTCCATCGCAATACACTCAGACGAGGGCGATTCAGGCCTCGCACAGTTGATGTTGATGAAAGCGAATTCGAGGATATCCCAGTTGTACACGAGGTCATTCAATCTGAGTGGCCTCGCCTCATGGAATCTCCTGGGTTGGCGTCACCTAGCATCATCAGGACCTATGATGGCGATCGGGCTGTTTATCGCAGCCCTTGAATACAGCCTTCTTTTAACTTTAAAGAAAAAATGAGGTCACAAGGACGACTTCAGGATTTTGTGCAAGGCACATTTGTACACCTTATATCTATCGATAATAATCCTGCTCGGGCCTAACCTTACCATTGCATCGTTCTCCCGGAGAAAAGAAAGATATACAGCCCTTTTAACTATCAGGTTCTTAGGCCATGGTAAAGATATTATATGTAACATGAACGCTACATGATTGAACTGTTGTGTTCCATGTTTTGTAGGGAAATAGACACCCTTGTCCTTGCATGCTACAGAGGTCGTGTAACGTCTTTGGATGGACAAAGCTGGGAGAACCACGGATGCTGAAGCGCCTCCTCGGCAGTTGGCCGTGCTTGGGGATCCATCTTCATCATCCACTTCAGTAGTGCGACAAACTCTGCGACGTCCGCCGCATTCCAATCCTTTGTAAGATGGCTCACTAGCATTTCCCATTCAGCATCGGCGCCCTCCGCAGAAATTGCTAGCACGGTGGGTCACACTGAGTATTTGGATATTGAAATGATAAGACACACTACTAGCCACATCTGGGATATGCTCCTGCCATTCGGGCGACATTTCGCCGCACAGTTTCGCCATCTTCTCCAACAATGCATCGTTGGGCCGAGCCCAGTGAAAGAGGATGATCCACACACGATCTCGTATAACTGGCCCGACATTTCAGTTTCACATGTAATTGTAAAAGAGAGGAATTCACCGTGCATGCGAGAGACCAGATATCGCTCTCAAACGTCGAGGGTGAGTTCACCGAGGTTGTCACCAAGTTGAACATGATTTCTGGCGCACATACTGCTGGGGCAATGCAAGAAGGGCGTGGATCCTCGCCAGCGAGTGCGGCTATATTATCTGTATCAGAACATACAGCACATGACGGCAGGACTTGCTGACCGTTACCGAGATCCATGATCTCCACACACAAGGGTGATTGTGTGAAGGAGGCATCTTTCTGTTTGTAGTAATACCCAAGCTCGATGGATGGTACCTGGTACAGCGGCAACGATTCAGGTTGAGCATGTGGTTGGCGAGGTAGAACGAGGTGGATTTCCGGGTGACCGAAGTAGTCGAGGATGTCGTCTTCTGAGTGCTCGTCTAGGGTAGGTAGGCAGATCCCGATATTTCCAGTATGCAAATCTGGGCAGAAATGACAAGAAATGGAAGAATTATTTAAAGCCCAGAAAGTGATAACTTACCTCCATGTACCACACCACGACTGTGCAGGAAGCTGACTCCTTGCACAATCTGGCGGCACAGCTGTCGCAACTGAGCCAGCGTCGGAGGTTTGGTGTCTCTCAAAGATCCGAGGACGTTGTGAACGAGAACGACGTGTGTTCCATTCGGACCTTGGAGAGAAAACGAATCGAGAAGCTGTATGACGTGGTTTTGGTGGGTGCGGGGCAGTCCAGCATGGATGGCAAGCTCATGTCTAGGATCGGCATCTGCAACGCATATCTTGAGCGCCACGTACCGACTGTGAACAATAAGTTTCTGCTATATGTTGGGAATGCAAAGACTCACCCGGAAGAGGATTCATGACCATCGTTAACGGTTCTGGCCAGCCATACAGTGGAGAAGGAGCCATGCCCAAGCTTATTGAGGACTCGATATGTTGCCTTGTCTGATCTGAACGTGTTTCCAAGGTGAACGGGGTGGAAGCCTCCCGGCACGTAACGATTAATGTCTTCGACTCCATCGGCGGTTCCCCAATGGAAAGATAGCATCGGCGACTTGCTATACACACCCGAGCAGTAGGCAGTGCGTTCTCCAAGACGTTGTCGGTGTTCTCTGACTCCTGAGCCACTGAAGAACGACCACCCCGATGGTGGCAGCGCTGAGGCTAAGCACGAGACTAGTAAACCAGAAGACCTTCACTCGGAAGATAGACGCCGGAGTTGGAGATATTGGTATTTGCAAGGTATTTAGAGAGAGCAAGTATATGATCGTATCATACGTTCGGCCGTTCGGGTCCAGCCGTATTGCCTCATATGAATCGATCACGAAAGCCGTCAAAACGGCAGAGAACTTAGAAGAGAGCTGCCTTCCCGTGGTTTGCGCGTAAACATGAGAAAGGTTGTGGATTTTCAGTGCTGTTGTACTGACCTTGGCCATTTTTGTTTATCGCGGCCCTTGAATATAAGTAGCCTTCTTCAAAGAAAAAATGAGGTCACACCGGACGACTTTACGATTTTGTGCAAGTCACATTTGTACACCTTACATCTGTCGACAATAAATAGTTCTCATCCTGCTCGGGCCTGACCTTACCATTGCATCTGAATCGTTCTCCCGGAGGAAAGAAAGATCATTTAACTATCGGGTTCTCAGGCTATGGTAAAGATATATGCAGCATGAGCGCTACTGATTGCATAGAAATTGGAGGGAATGGTGTGGTCTGGCTTATAGCACAGACGGACTAGAACACATGGCTACCACCTGGGGAAAAAATCATCGTCAACAATCTTTGCAATAAAGAAATCTGCTCACCATCAACTATAAGGTTAGTACCCGTAATATACCTCCCAGCAGGACTGCAGAACATCACAACAGGCCCTGTCAGTTCAGAGGGCTGTCCTATCCTGCCCATCGGGTTTCGTTCTGTGAAAGCGGTGCACCCAGGAGAGGCTCCCGGAGTCCCGATCATCGGCGTCTCTATGAATCCGGGGCACATGCAGTTCACGCGGATGCCATACCTGGCCCACTCGCCAGCGAGGTTTTCGTCAACCCAATTACACCGGCTTTAGAGACGCTGTATGCCGAGGAAAAGGTAGGGAACAGGGCTTTGTGCCCCGCGATCGATGAGACGAGGACGATGCTTCCTCCAGTTCCTTGCTTGATCATCTCCCTGGATCCATATTATTTAAACATCATGTCGCAAATAAGAATGTTCCTTACTTTCCGACAGCTTTAGAACAGAGCCAACTCCCTGTCAGGTTAATATCCAGAACTTGTTGCCATGTCCCCAGCGTCATATCTTCTGCTTTCGCCATTCTAGCGATGCCGGCGAAACACAAAAGAATATCAACACTTCCGAAGTTCTTTACAGTCTTCTCCACAGCACTTTGGATATTCTGCTCGTTTGTAACATCCACGATTTCTTCTATAATTGTCTTGGTGGGAAATTCGTCGTAAAAGGCTTGGAGTGCAGCCCGCGACGCCTCAAAAGCGGATGATAGGTCGAATATGCAGAGCCCTTTCGCTCCGTGTTCGAGGAGAGCACGGGCAGCTTCGAGTCCGAGGCCTCCTGCACCGCCAGTAACTGTACTCCAACAGAATGTCAAATTAGCATAGTATATGATGCATGTACTGCCACTTGAACTGTGGTACTGCTTACCGATGGCATGCCGGTGACAGCAAACCGTTCGATTGCTCGTTCAACCGGACTCTGGCCAGCTTTCTTTGCAAGGGGCGCCGTTAAAGGGTTAGAGGCGGCAGAGAGGGTGATTATATCCTGCGACATCTGAACGAGATCCTTGGGTCAAAGATGACAGATAAGAATTGCAATGGTGTTATAACGGGGAAACGTACCGTTCTTATTTATAATGGGCCGCTGACCAACCTCGAGGACCCATGATCGATGCATGATCATGGGACAGTGGAATGGATAAAAGAATCTAGCAGGCGTGTCGTAAAGACATATGTATGCAGAACGTTATCATAAACTGGTCACCTAGAGGAAAGTTCTTGAAGCTTCTTCGTCATGGAAAATGGAAGGAATGTCAGCGAGGAATTGCTGAAGAAACATCATATCACAGTGATTTCTTATGACAAGTAACCAGGACGGCAAAGAGATGTTCACTCGCTGAAGAAGAAGAAAAAGGATGGCTGCAATCCGATAATTATTACGGTCTGAGTGAGATCGTGTGTTACCCGCGAGAGATTCAGAGTCCTTAGTACACATCACAGTTGGCAGTGCTCATAGCTCATTGCCAGTCTTCTGATAAGTGACGCCCGTGAGACCTAAGTAAATTTGTGTTAGATCCTGCAGAGACAACCTTACCATGAGGCGCTGGCGCTACCATTATTCTACGCGGTTGAGCTCGGTTGAGTAACATTGGAGTTGTGAGTTTTGCGGTAAAAAAAATGAGGTTCTTCGAGTTAGCAAGCTAAGAGAGGATAAAGAATCGACTCACCACCGAACAAAATGAGTGCCCTGGTAATAATAGCTCCCAGCGAAAGAAGGAGCCATGCCCAAGCTTATTGAGGACTCGATATGTTGCCTTGTCTGATTTAAACGTGTTTCCAAGGTGAACGGGGTGGAAGCCTCCCGGCGCGTAACGATTAATGTCTTCGACTCCATCGGCGGTTCCCCAGTGGAAATATAGCATCGGGGCTCGACTTGACATACACAGCAGTAGGTGTGTTTCTCCAAGATATTGTCGGCGTTCTCTGAGCCACTGGAGAACGACTGCCCCGATGATGGCAACGCTGAGGCTAAGCACGAGACTGGTAAACCAGAAGACGTTCACTCGGAAGATAGATGCTGGAGTTGAAGGTATTGGGATTTGGAGGGGATTACTAGTGGGATCATTCTAGTAGTATAGAGGAGGCGTTGAGGGGATTATGCAGGCGCGTTGCGTTTTGAGAAAGCAAGTGATCGTATCGTTCGGGTCTGGCCGTAATTATAGTCCCTTATATGAATCGATCACGAAAGCCGTCACAACTGCAGAGAAGAGAGCTGCCTTCCCGTGGTTTGTGCGTAAGCATGAGAAAGGTGTAGGATTTGTGGACTGTGACAAACGTGCTGCGAGTCAACTGCGAGTACAACGCTCGTCGGCCTGTCATTGTCGATAGTGCCCTTGAAAAGAATCATCTTATGCCTCGAAGCCGGAGGGGTTTCAAGTTGGGAGGGGTTCAGGTAAACCGACGCTGACTCAGGCGGTCAATGTTCCTGACATCGAGTCATTTTCGGGGTGGTATGGTTGACGAACGTGCCTATGTAGCGAGATAGCGTAATAATGGATCGTGGCTGGAAGGTCGTGGAAAGATAAGATCAAGATGGAGGACAGGATTTTGCGAGAAGAATGGGCGGAGAGATGCGTTAGATCAGCACTCGTATGTATGTAACACATCTTCTGGATAATGTGGATTACGACATCTTGACATTGTTGGGCAATGAATTATTAAGGATCTGCTCCTGCGGGGGAAGGCTCGCTCAGCCTCGCTGCGCCATTGGGCCACCCCAGAATTTCGAATTCATTTCTACATTTGCCGCTTGCGAGCCCTCTAAGACCCAAACAGTACTAAAAATTTTAGTAAAAAGTTCAAAACAATTGCAATGATTTTCGAAACCCAACAGAAACATGATTCCACCTTCGACAAGAAAGTTATACTATTGTAAGCTCACCGTCATAAAACACTGAAAAACAGAGTAGCAGGTCCAAAAACGCGAAGTTTTTCTGCACAAAACCATAGAATACGATCGATTGGACTCCACGAGAGCGATATGAAATGAACAAAGCCAAAGGCATCCGTTTCGGAAATGGATTTGGCTGCGTTTGTCCACCGGGCGCCCTGGGCAGGCAGGGCAGCCCTTAGAGAATGATGCTCGCTTCGCTCGCAATTACAGGCATTGCGAGGTGCTGAACCAGGCAGGATTACACCAAGGTTAGTAACGCACACTGAGTCAACCGTGATGAAAACATGACAACGTCAAGACTGCAGCTTACGATTCGATGATATTCGGCGGGTGTTGTCCTTCAACATGATTGATCAGCAACTGGACCAATTCAATCAGCATATACAATTCTGAGTGCGTCTACTTGCCTGGAACATGTCCACAGTTCAGCTTTGTAAGACGCTTACAAGGGGCAATAGATAGCGATGAAAGAGGAGGGCTATAAGAGCAAGCCACTTTCACAGAAGCCGTCATACTTCACTACCAGCATACCACCGCATTACCACTTCACTACCACACCACCTCTAGGAACAACATGACAACTCTCATCACAGGCGGAACGGGAAAGACAGGACTTGCTCTGGCGAAACTGCTCCATGCTGCCAATCGACCTGTTCTCATCACATCGCGTGCCGGGAAGGCGCCCGAACCTTTCAAGGCCGTGAAATTCGACTGGTTCGACAAGACGACATACGAGAATCCATTCAACGCCGACCCCAAGATCGATCGCGTCTACATCATCGTACCCGGTATTTTTGACGTGCTGTCATACCTTGGGCCATTCATCGACCTCGCGGTGTCCAAAGGCGTCAAGCGGTTTGTCCTCTTGAGCACCAGCCAGTTAGAGCCAGGCGATGGCCCCCTCGGCAAGGTTCACCAGTACCTCTTGGACATTGGGGTCGATTACGCCGTCTTGCGTCCAACCTGGTTTCAAGGTAAGCCTCCTCCTCGCACTCACTTTCCTTTGTTGACACTCCAGACAGAGAACTTTGCTGTCAACTTCGAAATCAGCATCCGAGAGCACAACCAGATTATCTCGGGTACTGGGGAGGGTCGCATCCCTTTTGTTTCGGTCGCCGATGTCGCACAGGCCGCATTTGAAGCTTTGACGGCTGAGAAAAGCCCCAACAAAGATCTGCTGGTCCTCGGGCCCGACCTGTACTCATACGATGAGGTGCGTCAATTCCGCAGACGATTCTGCAAGGTCGAAATACTAACATGACGAGAACAGGCTGCTAAGCTCTTGTCATCGATCCTGGGAAGAGAAATCACTCACAAGAAGAATTCGATTGAAGAAACGGCGAAGATGTTCGCGGGATTGGGCCTGGGTCCTGAGTATGTGAACTTCCTCGCAAACTTGGAAGCAAATATTGCGAAGGGAAAGGAGGAGGAACTTTTCAACGGCAGTGCAGACAAGAAAATCATCGGGAAGCACACCTTGTTGGAATACTTCCAAACCAATCGCGATTTGTGGATCAAGGCATAAGTAGTTTCAGATAGCGTTGGTACAAGTTGAAGAAATGTTCATGAACCCGCTGCCATCGATGGCATATTACCAGAGAACATCGGTGAACCAGATCAATTGTATCTTATCCCAGGAGGACGCTTTTTAGTGACGCTGCTGAGGTCGCACTTATCCATATGGGATTTACGCACCACTTCCGGAACTGGACCCTCAGACATCACACGAAGACCAATTGCACGAGTTGCCACCCGAGGTACATCGTTCACCGTGCACGTTTCTCCTGATGGGTCAGCTATCAGAGTTATTGCTCTTCGGAGCGTATTCGACAATCCATCCATAAGGTGAATAAGGCACCTTTTATCAATGAAGAGCACGCTGCACTAGTCATCTGATCATTTTTAATCGTTTCTGTAGACACTATTTCGATGTCTATGAAATATTCCCATGGAAGCCTGAAACTGAATTCGTGCAACTCGCAACTCTATGGGTGGACAGTATGCACGACTTGGATTTTACATCGGTAGCTGGAAATCGAATGGTCATGGTGAACGGTCCAATAATCAAGATCTGGGATTTCGTCACTAATGCCTGGGTAACTTGGAACACGACTCACTCCTCCCGGCAGGTGCGTCTCGCAACGACAAATATATTTGATGCATTTATATCTCCTTCTCACAGATTCTCATGACAAACGAGGTAATGGTATTGGTTGCGCCCTCCGACCTTTCTCTATGGGATATCCCCCCACTGTCACTGAAGGCTCACTCTGTCGAGACGGGCACAGAACCGTCCGAACCCTCCCAACCCCGCCTCAGACTCTCATATCCTGAAGGCTTCAAATCACCATCAAGGTCTGAGTGCAGTGGTATCTGCGATTGGTATACCGGCAGCCGGCAGCCCCTATGGTTCGACATCACGGCAAACGAGTTGTCCACCTTCAATTTCACCAGATTTAAAATCGACGTGCCGGATATACACCTCCCCGCAGTCCCCATCACATCGATCTCCTCCTTTCATATCCCATACTATCGCCACACATATTGGACCCCATATCGCGTGTGCGGCGAAGATATTTCCTTTTTATGGTGCAATTCCACTGCTATCTTTCTGCATACGGGAGGCACCTCGTCCTTGGAGGCAACCAATTGCAAGGCACTTTTGCGGAAAGCAGAACACGTCGATCAACGTCAGGCCAGCTTCTGCCCGGTATCCGGAAGATTGTGTTACATTTCCTACGTGACTGATGAGGTTAAAATAAATGTAGTCGATTATTTGTCGTCGCCGTACGATCCTCCTCTGCATGTGGGTTGACTTCATCTTTACTGTTGATGCAAGACTGAATGGCGCGCTTGCATTTATGTAGCCTCCGACGACGCAAACTGCTGACGCACCAGGAACAATTTTTTTACAATCTCGTAAATACCAGCCGGGTTATCAATAACACTAGAAATCACGTATTAGAAACCCTCGAAGTCCGTGAAGTATACATTTCTGAATGTCTGTGCCCATGATGTAATAGGTCAATGTAGGCCCAGCTTTGGGAAGCGTTCGAATCTGAATCGAAGAAACAGAAGGAACCGCGCATACAATAGGCCCTGAGTTATATACGCATGCCGAAGTAAGCAGGAATACTTTAGAATAGTGGGAGTAGATTGGCGACCGTGAGCAAGATGCTTGGAAGGGAGAGCCACCGATGGATCTCAGATGAGTTGCAGATGACAATAGGCAGAGGCAAGAAAGGCAAGGCAACCGTCGGAAGAGCCAAAACAGAGAAATCCGAGCTTGGAGTCTGAATCGAAGGACTGAACTTACAGAGGAGGTGCTAAAAGACGTATTCTACATTTATCATTAACACGGATGATACTATACAATATTTGATAATTCACCTGACGCTATGGATGTTGTGTGGCATTTGGAATCGAAAACCAGACGGGCAGTCGCGTGTACTATGAGACGAGGAAAAAGTGAAGGAATCTTGGAAAGCATCGTGAGCAAAGCGACCATCGTCACGCATATGTAGGAACATGAATGTACCTATAGCTTCCGCCGCTTATTACTTTTCAGGGAGTCCAAATTCTCCTCCTTGCGTTCTTCCACGCGTTTGAGAAATTCCACCTTCTCCAGATACCCGCCTCCCCTACGATTCGCCTCCAGTTCATCCTTAACGGAGGAGCCTGCCTCTTGTTCCGCTTGCAGATGGGTTCTCCAGTCCATCGCGGATTTATCCAAGGTGGTCAGCTTTTTTGCTTTCGCGGAGCCGGGGAGAGGGGCAAGGGATACCTTGGGTTTGCGAGGACCAGGTCGTTTATTTGGTGGCTTGGTGGGTGCAGAGGCAGTCTTCGCCGTCGATGCTGTAGGAGTGGATTGAGTGGAGTCTAGTGATGATAAAATCCCCGGTAGTACACCTTCCGTTGCCGTCGCTGTAGTGTGACTGGGGCATTTTGCGATATGAAAGGCGGGGTTGCTGTTGATTCTACCTCAGGATCCTTCCACAGAGGCCACTTCTTGGCCTCTGGCGAATCTTCGTGTACTTCAACTACATCTCTGAAAGATGGATAAGAGAGGGTGATCAAAATGTTTCTCACTCACATAACTTCGTCTCCAGCGAACAGATATCTTCGTTGTATCTTGATCATCTTTCGTGGTGGGGCCTGCTGATCTGGAGACTTAGAGGTATTCGCAGCTGATGCTTGAAAGCTGGACCACAAAGCTTCGCGTGCGCTGATACTCGAACGTGAAGATCTCATATGATAGAAGATAACGCCAATGAACTACTTGCCGTTTTCGTTCTCCCTCATCCACCGGTTTCTCGGTGGCGCTCACATCGACGCTCTTGCCATTGTCTTCTTGCTCTGACTGTTCGGAGTCGGAATCTACGGTAATATATATGAATGGTTGCCGTGTTATGAAATGGTTTGCACGAAGGGTTACCTCTGCCTTCCGGAGGAATGTAGTCCTCGTCCTCGTCAGAATCTGACTCGTTGTAAGGGTTATATTTCGAGCCCAGTGGAGACATAACAATTTTTCACAGCAATTAAACAAGAATTACGGGTTCTATTGTCCACTGGAGTTCTGAAAGGGAAGCCCGTGTGGTGAGAGGAAAGCTAAAGGACGAGGCGAGTCGGAGGCGAGTTGACTCCTGAAATTGCTTATGCAGCAAACCAATTAAATTGAGCGCGTGATGCACGTGACGTGTAGACGAGAACTCAAGCTTGCGCATGGCATGCGCGCGGTCAACGCGCAGTATGTTACTCTGACAATAATCGCGTTTGAAAAATATAAATGTTGGGATGAAATAAAGACCTGACAAAAAAAGACGCAAGAGGAAAGGATCCAAATAAGAGACCGTATGTTTGAGTTGAATGAACGTTGAAGATATAATATAGAGAAAAATTAACGAAGGCCAAAATAGCGCACATAAAAATATATCACCAGGCACCCTAGGCCATTTTGTTTATCGCGGCCCTTGAATATAGCCTTCTTTAAATAAAAAATGAGGTCACAAAGACGACTTTATGATTTTGTGCAAGGCACACTTGTACACCTTATGTAAGTACTAGTATATCTGTCGACAAATAGTTCTCATCCTGCTCGGGCCTGACTTACCATTGCATCGTTCTCCCGAAGAAAAATTTAACGATCAGGTTTTCAGGCCATGGTAAAGATATATATATGTAGCACGAGCACTACTAATTGCATAGAAATTGGAGGGAATGGTGTGGTCTGGCTTAAAGCACAGACGGACTAGAATGCAAGGCTACCACCTGCCATAAAAAAATAAAATCATCGTCAACTCTTTGCAATGAAGAAATCTGCTCACCATCAACTATAAGGTTGTACCCGTAATATACCTCCCAGCGGGACTGCAGAACATCACAACAGGCCCTGTCAGTTCAGAGGGCTGTCCCATCCTGCCCATCGGGTTTCGCTCTATGAAAGCGGTGTACCCAAGAGAGCCTTGCGGAGTCCCGGTCATAGGCGTCTCTATGAATCCGGGGCAGATGCAGTTCACGCGGATGCCATACCTGGCCCACTCGCCAGCGAGGTTCTTCGTCAACCCCAAGATACCGGCTTTAGAGACGCTGTATGCCGAGGTAAAGGTAGGGAATAGGGCTCTGTGGCCCGCGATCGATGAGACGAGGACAATGCTTCCTCCAGTTCCCTGCTTGATCATCTCCCTGGATCCATATTATTTAAACATCATGTCGCAAATAAGAATGTTCCTTACTTTCCGATAGCTTTAGAACAGAGCCAACTCCCCGTCAGGTTAATATCCAGAACTTGTTGCCATGTCTCCAGCGTCATATCTTCCGCTTTCGCCATTCTAGCAATGCCGGCGAAACACAAAAGAATATCAACACTTCCGAAGTTCTTTACAGTCTTCTCCACAGCACTTTGGATATTCTGCTCGTTTGTAACATCCACGATTTCTTCTACAATTGTCTTGGTGGGAAATTCATCGTAAAGAGCTTGGAGTACAGCCCGCGACGCCTCAAAAGCGGATGATAGGTCGAATATGCAGAGCCCTTTCGCTCCGTGTTCGAGGAGAGCACGGGCAGCTTCAAGTCCGAGGCCTCCTGCACCGCCAGTAACTGTACTCCAACAGAACGTCAAATTAGCATAGTATATGATGCATGTACTGCCACTTGAACTGCGGTACTGCTTACCGATGGCATTGCCGGTGATAGCAAACCGTTCGATTGCTCGTTCAACCGGACTCTGGCCAGCTTTCTTTGCAAGAGGCGCCGTTAAAGGGTTAGAGGCGGCAGAGAGGGTGATTATATCCTGCGACATCTGAACGAGATCCTTGGGTCAAAGATGACAGATAAACTTTCAGAAGAGTTGTAATGGCGTTATAACGAGGAAACGTACCGTTCTTATTTATACGGGGCCCCTGACCGACTTTGGTTGGGTACCCATGGTCATGGGGCAATGGGATGGATAAAAAGAATCTGGCAGGTGTGTCGTAAAGACGTATGGATGCAGAACGTTATTGTAAACTGGTCTTGTGGTCACCGGCACCCACCACAGTCAGAGTCGCATGATATCACAGTTGGCAGTGCTCATAGCAGCTCATTGCCAATCTTCTGATAAGTGACGTCCGCGAGCACGGCTCACGAGTTTCGTTGTCCGTATTTGGCGGATTTGAGAGCGTCGCACTTTTGTCGGGTTTCGCGGATTTGAGCCTCATTTTGGTGGAAATTTTCGAGGGATACATGAGCACCAGATGGTCTCTTACTCGTAGAAAACCCTCACTGCAGTTGCCGCCTCCTGTTGGAAGGTATTTTCGCACCCAAAGAGCCAGAAGGTGATCGAATAACGACGTTTGGGCACTTGTGACTTGATAGAAGGGGGGAGGAAATCGTGCGCTGGAGCGGAAAGTCTTCTATTTTAGGAAGGACCGCCCTCGTCCGTTTTCGCGGATTTCAAGTTCTGACCTGAATCGTGGCGGATTTGAGACTCAAATTTTGGATTTTACCCGGACGACAAAACCCGGGAGCTTCCCGGGGCCTCTGCTCCGTGAGACCTAATTAAATTTGTGTTCTGAGATGCTGCAGAGACAACCTGACCATGAGGCGCTGGCGCTAGTAGCTACGAGTTAGCAGGCTGAGAGGATAAAGAACCGACTCACCATCGAACAAAATATTCTGAGTGCCCTGGTAATAATAGCTCCCAGCGAAAGACGCGAACACAGTTTCGTCAGCCGGCGGCCGTCGAGTGGCCGCTCCCGTCGTTCGCGTCGAGTTCTGCTCTTCCAAATCAGGCACGGTGGGGCAGATACAGTTCACGCAGACCGTTTCTTGAATTCAACTTGTCTCGAAGTTGGGATTCGCCAGCCTGAACGAGTCACGGGTAACACTGCTTTTTACTGAGACCAGTCACATGTTCTGAACACATGCTGAATCTCAGATCTCAGCACTCAGTACTCAGTACTGAGTGCTCAGCGCTCATCTTTCTTCTTTTCTTTGAAGTTCAAAGATTCTTTCTTCTTCTTCAAGTTCTTGAAGTTCTTGTCTCTCTGACGACGAGCTGGTGAGGTGACGTAGTTACCCGAATTACTTACGTAATGTAATCAGCCAAAACTAATTCTAATTCTAATTCTAATCAAACAGACTTACCTCGAGGTGTGTACGCAGAAGAAACTTAAGTATCACGACAGATGATAGAGGAGATACTGCCAGAATCATTTTACGAACTTGAAACACAAATGATATATGACAGACAGGATGCCAGACGAGCGCGGCTCCCACAAATCCCCTCATCTCAGTTTATTCTCCAACTCCAGCTCGAAACAGCTACCACCAAATTGCACTCTCAATCTCCTCTCTCCACCTCCTCCCAACACCAACCAACCAACCAACCAACCACCACCTGCACAACACAACGTCACGGGTGAAAACCACTATAGCGAACACATCAGTCATAACAGAGAAATACATTCGGACAACCTTTAGAGTTATAGCAGAAAGATTAAGGTAGGGGGTTATATGACGTTTGGACGACCGGCGGCGACGACGGACGGAGGCGAAGACAAAGACGAAGATATAACGTCGCATGAACGGACGCGTGGACGAAGAGTGGGTGCGTCAACCGCGTGTAAGACGTGGAATGTATGGGCACATGACGTTGGGTCGGGGGATAACCTTGAAGAAAAAAAGGGGAAGATATAGATAGCGATGAGCTGATGGATGATACAGAAATGAATGGATGGTCAATGGGTGGGGTGTATAAGCGGATGGTTGATCAACCGCTCAATCAATGGGTGCGCGGGTTTATGAGGGGTGGATGTGGTGTGTATTGTCGAACGAAAAAATAGCTCTTGCGAAGTTTATTGCGAGGATAAGGGTATGATATGTCTGGATCGCCGGACCTCGTCGTGGGTAGTCGAAATTATCAAGTAAATCATGCAAAGACGGTTATGCGATTTGCGATATCGTGACGGCGCATAGCTGAAAGGTTCAGAGGGGGAAGGGGGATTTGCGACTGTGAATTGTGAATGTGAATCTGTGTTTATGCGAGTTGGGCACTCGCTGGCCTCGATCTCCGCCGCCCTGTATCTCCTACCAGCCACTGGCGGCACTACTTGCTTCTCTGCTCTCTCCGTGCTCTCTCCGTACTCAACGCTCTTCCTCTTCTCTTCTCCTCATGACGCGCCGAAGCCTCCACTATACCTCTCACTCCAATCTACGCTAATCAAAGCCCCTCACCGAGGAAGAGGAACTCCTTGACGATACGCAGGCACGGGTCGGTGCTGAACAGGAAGCACTCCGTTCTGATGTTGTTGTATAGCCTGAGGCTGAATTTGCTGTGGCAGGGCTTGTTGTTGCTGTTGTGGGAGCGGCAGCTGTTGTCCATTCCTTTGTACTGGAGCACTTGGTACATGTTGCTGCCTTTGTTGCTGCTGCTGGGCTGGCTGGGGCTGGAGCTGGGCGTGAGCCTGAGGTTGCTGAGGTGGCCTCTGGACCTGACTCTCCTCTCCACCGCTGGGCGCAACATACAGCCCTCGATCAATGGTCTGAGGAATCGGCTGGATTTCCGTGCCCAGCTCTTGTTCGATCTTATAAAGGTTGAACCTGTCCTCATAGGTGACCAAGTTGATCGCCAGACCCAAATGTCCGAAGCGTCCAGACCGACCAATGCGATGGAGATACGTCTCGCTGTTCTTGGGGAAATCGAAGTTGATGACGACGTTGACTGCCTGGATATCGATACCGCGCGTGAGGAGGTCCGAGCAGACGAGATTGCGGCACACGCCGTTGCGGAAGTCGTGGAAGACGCGATTACGGTGCGATTGGAGCATTTTGGCATGCGAGTAGAAACACGAGTACCCGAGCTCGGTCACTTTCTTCGCGAGGAGCTCGACGCGGTTGGTAGAATTACAGAAGATGATAGATTGATTAATTTGAAGCTGGATCGCAGAAATTTAAAATCAGTAAATTTTTAGTTGGGAAATAAATCGAAGACGGTGAAAGAAAAAGATTTACCTTGGAGAAGAGGGTATTTAGGCAATGGACCTTTTGTCGCTCTTCGACATATGCGTAGTATTGAGTGACACCACGGAGGGTGAGCTCGTCCATGAGGTTGATCTCATAAGGAGACTTCATGTGCTTGTCCTAGATCTCGTGTCAGCATGAAAAATGTAAAAATCGCATGAACATGTGAACCTTGAAATCTTTAACGATCATTGGGAAAGTAGCGCTGAACAACATCACTTGACGGTCAGCAGGGAGGAAAGAGAGCAATTGCTCCATAACAGGGGCGAATTCGGGGGAAAGAAGCTTGTCGGCCTCGTCCATGACGAAAACCGGGCATTCGCTGAGGTCCGCAACGCCTTTGCCGGCTAAATCGAGGATACGGCCAGGGGTACCGACGAGTACGTGGACGATCTCGGACAACCGCAAAATATCATCTTTGAGGGTGGTGCCTCCGGTGGTGACCATGACCTGGAGGCCCATGTGTTTTCCAAGGATTTTGCACACCTGGGAGGTTTGCAGGGCAAGTTCACGGGTAGGGACGAGGAGAAGCGCCTGGATCTTGTTCTTGTTGATATCGATTTGCTGGAGAGATGGGATGACGAAAGCAGCTGTTTTTCCGGTGCCGTTCTTTGCACGGGCGAGGACATCGCGTTTAGTGAGGGCGATTGGGATGGCCTCTTCTTGGATGGGGGACGGCTTCTCGAACCCGGCTTCGAAGATGCCCATAAGGAGCTCGCGCCTGAGGAACATATCCTCGAATTCGGTGCCCTTCGTGGCTGTTACATCTTCCGTCTGGGGGCGGATATCTTTTGGGGGCGGTCGGAGGCCTGTTTTCCAGGACGAATCATTGTTTGCGGGTCTGTTTTTTTGGGAAAAGCTCAATATCAGTTCTGGGTTCCCCTCGATGGTGCCAACATACGCACGTGGACGAGGAAGATGTAGCTCCTTGGGACATGCTTTCGAACTAATTTATGCAGAATATCAGGGGTTTGAGGGGTCTAAAAGACGTGGCCACTGGATGGGTGCTGGCTGTAGAACGGCGACTTGGATACGGGCGGCTTTGATACGAGCGCCTTTGGGAAATTTGGGTGGTTTTGCGATGTTCTGTGGGTCAACAGGACGTTGTAGGTTGTGTCCGCGACTGGCTTTCTGGGATCTCGATTTTGCACGTTGTGGATGGTGGAAAAGGTGTGTTGGTCGTCGTTTGGCGCAGTTCACACGCCTAGCCGACCGAGCTGACCGGTCGTTTTTGACTCGGAGTCTTGACCAAGTCTTGACTACAAAAATCTTCAACTTGAAAAAACGTTTCATGAATAGCTTACTCTGAATGATGCTCGTACTTCGGGCCTGAATAACCCCTGAACGCAACCTTCACTCGTGGTGCATGATGAAGCCGTCGTACATATCAGATTGAGCTGCGACGCTTCCTCTGTAAAAGAGCTCGTTGTTATATTTCCTCATAATCAAACTGACAACCGTATGTTTCTAGTCCACAATACGGCGTGTCGACATGCAGCAAGACCTGAGGCCTGAGGATGGAGGCCTGACTCGTCACAACTTTTGTATCGGAGACCCAGATCACCTCGAGCCCATGGCGAAGAATCTTGGAAGACTATAGGAATATCTAGCAAGTAAGCCTCCGTTTCGAGTCGCTAGTCTCTCGTGATGCGCTTATGTCTTCTCCAGTAATTCGTTGGGCTATGCAAAAGAACATCCGGCATAAGGCCTCCGTCTGATTTGTCTACATTCACGGCCTAGATTAACTTGGACCCTCGGCGAAGACTCGAAGGATGACGCTCTGAGACTTGGGCATGTCTAGAGCCTTGCTTTCTTGTCTCATAAAGCCTACCTAGCTGCTCTGGCGTCGAATATAAATACGACCCTTCTCGTTGCAACGCCATTTCACTAAAGCACTCGGGCATATAGTAAATTGTGATGTCTCAGAATTTAATCGCTCTCTCTACCCCTTCCAACCCCTTGACGGCGCCCCTGCCACAGAAACCCGGACAAAGTCCAGTCGAACGAGCCGTCGAACGATTCGCCGTCACTGGAAATGCCATCGGTCAGCACTTAGCCACCTTATGTTGATATGACTCTGACTGTCAGCCTGAACACAGTGACGGGCGGTGCGGGAGGCCTCGGACTTGAAGCCGCCCGTGGCCTCCTCGAACACGGAGCGAAAGGGCTCTGTATCTTCGACATTCCGGCCACTTTCAAGGCCTCGCACGCCGCACTTCAAGCCCTGCACAGGGAATTCCCCGACAGGAAAATCGTCGAAGAGAACGTGGACGTGACGAACGAGGAGAACATCCAAACTGCCGTGGAGAAGACGGTGAAGAATTTTGGAAGCGTTGATGTTCTTCTATGCTTTGCCGGCATTGCGAGGGCTGCAAGAGCGGAAGATATGAGTCTCGAAATATGGCAGCAAGTGCTGAACATCAACCTGACGGGAAGCTATCTCTGCTCCAAGCACGTCGGAAAGTAAGCATCATCATCCTTGATCACCAAATAACTAATTAACATCGATCGCAGAGAAATGATAAAACAAAAAACCGGAGGAAGCATCGTCCTGATCTCTTCCATCGCAGGGCACAGAGCCCTGTTCCCTTTATTCACCTCAGCGTACAGCACCACTAAAGCCGCGCTGTTGGGGCTGACGAAGTGTCTTGCAGGCGAATGGGCGCAGTACGGCATCCGCGTGAACTGCGTCTGCCCTGGATACATCCTGACGCCGATGACGGAAGCGAAGGACATCGTCCCTGGACGCACAGACTTCGAACAGCGGAACCCGATGGGCAGGATGGGCACGCCTAATGAGCTGACGGGGCCTATCGTGATGTTTTGCAGTCCCGCTGGAAGGTATATTACGGGCGTCAACATTCTCGTTGATGGTGAGTCCTGTTCTTTGTCTCGGAAGGAGGTTGTTGATTGTTGATTTTTTTTGTATAGGTGGTGGTCATATATTCTAGTCCAACCTTCCGTTGCATTTGCTACACCAATGTATTTTTATTTTTCTGCCGAAATCGAACATGCGCGTTATGTATGTCATATCCCCAGACTGGGCCTGCTCAACTGTCTTGTGTTCCTTCTCCTGTGCTCTCATCACCCATTACCCTCGCAAGGTATTTGGCGATGGCCTTCTTCGCCTTTTTGGTCCTTCGTGGAAACTTGCGTGACAACTGGGAGAACGATGGTTCAGCGCGAGCTGCTTCGATCAATTCATCCATTTTCGTGGATCTGTTCAAGGCTTGCGGAAGAAATTGCAGGGCAAGGGAATATACCATCGAATCGTCCATTTCGACCTCGCGTTTAGAGTGGAACTGGGGAAATGGGTGTGGGGAAAGCACCGATTTGTTCTCCTCCGGGTCATATCTATATAAGGTTCGCTTTGATGCCAGCTGCCTCCTTGCCTTGAAAAATTTGTTCATCTTGACGACCTTCCGCCAACGCCAGGGAGTGTTCCGACGCATCTTGTCCTCAAGACCGGTGTAGCGTGGAGCAAATGCATTGAACTGATGGCTGCATAAATATTCCCAGCACCTCAGAGAGGCAGTGGCATATGTCTGCCCATCCATTGGATGCATCTCGGATCTGATCGGGTCTTCTAGGAATGCGTAAAGCATATCCAGGCCTTCGCGAACGATGGGGGTCTGGTATGTGCGGTTCACTTCCACATTAGTATTCCGAGACATTCCCCCAAGAAGTGGCAGGCGGAGTGACGGGAGTATGTATACGAGAGCAAGAAGCGATGCCACTTCCGTCTGGTCCATATGCTTAGTCCGTTTATAGAGTTCTGCCTTCATTAATCGGTCATAAGAAGATAAATGGAGAGCATATGCCAGATGAGAATGGGGATCTCCAGAAACCTATGATAATTAAAAATGAATACTGCAATTGGTTGAAGTAAAAAATGGGATGAGTGTACACACCAGGGTCTTTATCGCACCAAAAAATTTAGGTGTCCACTCCAAGCAGAAGTCGATATGAGTGATCAACATGTCGGTGTCCCCTGTGTTGCAATATAGAACATCAATATCTTCGACAAGATCTTCAAGAGAGAATGTCAGAAGATGCTTTCGTAGTTCGGAAGTAGGGAGAGAATTTGATAAATGGTATGGTAGATTCCGGTATGTATAGAGATACAATGGCCGATCTATTTGATACAATTCAGAACTCATTCCATATTGTGATAGCTAACAGTGGGGGCGATACTCACCTGAAGTTAGGCACTTCAGCTGCTGCATACATTGAAGCGCGAATATCGTATGCATCGATTTCGCGTTAATAGATAAGTGTTTCGACCGAGATGAATCGAGGAGAAAGTCTCCCAATGATGCGTGCAAAAGACGAACTACTTGAGCCTCCGACTCGGAGCTGGAAGTGATCACAGAATCCCAGGTGACCACAGAAGCCAGGTCTCCCAGGAAGATTTCGACGTCTCCCGGATTCAAACCAAGGAATTTCTCAAGATTCGTTATGGTATGCATATCCCGAGTCATAAATGGAACGTCATTCTTGGCAAGGAGGAGAAAACCGATGATCAACAGAGAGGATTCAGGTTCTTCCAAGGACGAAAAAATATGCATATACAATGCGTCAAGCTCTGCGAATGGCAGGTCGTGGCGAGCGGGACGTAAACCGAGGATAATTTCGAGGCGATCAGTGGGCCTATGGCGGATTGACGATGTAAACTTAATGACAGTTGCGGCGTAGATAAACTGGCCCGATGCCTTTCTTACGAGGATGTCTATGGTGCCTGAGGATGGCCACAACGGTGGAATCAGAGCCCTTCTCGGATGGGTCGCCTTGATCTCATTGAAAGATTCTTCAAGGAAGAGTTGAATATCGTCATCACGGCGAAATGTGTTGTCTAGGGCAAGCCGGGTGAGAAATTGAGAGAGTTTTTCTGAGCCGAAAGTGAATGATATATCCTGCTCCGGTCGACTAGCGACAAGAAAGATCAGTGGGATGTGATATTGTCGAAGAGCATCTGAGATGACTTCAAGGACATGGCTCTGGACTCTAGGATCTTGGCATTCGTCGAGGCCATCAATAACGATGAGGCGTGGGGAGCTTGCGGGGTCGGAGAAGTACCCAGAAGCGGTGAGAGGTTGGAGGGGTTCGATGATCAACGAGATCATTTGAGCTTTGAGCGAACGAGTGAATACAAGGGGATCCCGTTCGATGATTCCTTCAAGGTGAGTTCGTGCTTCTGGTATGGCGCAGGCAATCTGATATGCGATCGTAGGAATAAGGGACCGCGCGTGGTTACGATTGGGGTCCGACCTAGAGAAGAAGAAACTCGCAAGGAGTACTTTCGCTGCATAGCAGCGCTCGGCGATGGTTTGTGCGATCGCAGATTTGCCTGCTCCTGCAGCACCATATAACCACATGATAAGCGCATGGCAATCCTCGCTTCCAAGTTGAAGGATCCAGTTCATGATCGTCTCCAGGACCGCCAGTCGGGTGTTTGGATGACATTTTGGGGGATCAAAGCGATCTCCTGAATTATGAAATGCGCCAGGTGCAGCGGCTTTCTGAAGGCGTTCGAATGCTGTTTGGATCGAGAGATCGGAAGGTTAGTCGCCGCATTTCCCCTGGTATCAGTGATCACGTATCCAGTGTTTTCGTACCTGTATCACGATGTTCTACCTGAGTGAATGTCCCTCCGCTGACTATGAAGTTCCGACTTTGGGAAAACATCCTGACTTTATTTGGTGAGGGCTTTCTCTCGTTATTCCGCCCTTGGGCCTCAAGGTTGGATGTAGTTACAGTAGTAGCAGTGTTGAGAAACCGAGGCTCTTCTTCAACTTTGTTGTAGGCCGGGCCGCGAGTGCCCGTCGCTAAGCGCTCAGCCTGTTAACTTATTAAATTACTACCATTACCATTACTATTCAGCTTAATATTGAATATTCAGCCCCTCTCTCTCAATCATTTCGGTGCCCACTTCCCCAACTGTGGTATGCAGTTCAGATCCAGAGCTCTCTCAAGTGTACTGTACTATTTCGACCGATCGTTCACGTCACGCATCACAGGGGGTCGTGAACTGAACAAATATGCAATTCGTCACGCATCACAAGGGCCTGTGAACGTCGCCGAAATTGAAAGTTGCAGGTAAAAAAAAAAAATTTGGGCGCTTCGCGCTAATTTGTGAACATTTTGCTCACAAAATTTGTTTCGTCATGCATCACTGCTGGTTATGAACACCAATGCCAGTGAACTATTGGTGTCACGCATCACAGGGCGTGAACGATCGGTCGAAATAGTACAGCACTTGATTGGATAAGAATATGTGGCTGTGCCCAGAACGATTGACATGTGACCGGTCCGGGAAAAGACGCGTATCCCAATGCATATTCAATTATGTTCTTGTCCCCCGACTACCACGACCAGTTATTCTACCCAATAACGAGTTCACAATGCTGCGGCAATTCTCTCGAAGCGCGACTGTCCTCAGCAGGAATCTAGCTCATTCGCGCCGGTCTCTCTCGTCCACCTCGCGTCTGTTTGCTGACCCATGGCCGCTTCCTCATACACCGGAACACATGGCTTCGACCACTACGCCGTCGGATGTGGAACCCCCGGCACCACTGCCGCGACCCAATGAGACTGTGGAAACTCTCAGAGCGAGGCTGGTATATCAGTCTCGGAAGCGGGGTACTTTGGAGAGCGATCTGCTGCTGAGTACCTTTGCGAGGGATCAACTGAGCACGATGACCCAGGAGGAGATGATGGAGTACGACAAGGTGCGTTATCTTTGCGTATTTCAATTTTTTTTTTCTTCTTACGACGCAATGAAATCGACAGCTACTCGATGAGCCTGATTGGGACATCTACTACTGGGCAACCAGCAAGAGGGCACCGCCAGAGCGCTGGGCGAATTCACCTCTGCTCGAAAAGCTCAGGGTGCACGCGCGAAATGAAGGAAAGGTGGTTCGAAAGATGCCTGCGTTGTAATCTGGATCTCGTCGCCAACCAGCGTCGCTCGAGCGCAAAAGTATAGTCAGATAGGCGTAACGTGTGGTCTGTGTGGGTACATCAAAATTTAATGTAAATGGTTTTAACATTCCACTAGCAAAACATCTTCATATCCCCTCTCATTATCGCCCTGGCTGTTTCAGTCTTTGTGATTCTCGCAACAGCTTCACTTCGGGCTAAAACAAAGATAAAAGTTTGGGGGATCTGCTTCATTCAAGTACGACTACTTTACAGTCGCGAACGAAAACTATCTTACAACCCAGTATTTGGAAATAATTTGCTGTCTTAGTACACAGTGGAGATACTGGAGCCTCTCTGCCATTCTCGTATCGAACCGATGGAGTGCATAAATCCAACAATCAAGGCAGAGCTAGCCATTTTTCGATTAGTTTGCCGAGATTGGGAGTACCAACACCTGAAGAGACAATTGTGTGAGCATTTCTCTGATTCAGGCCTGGATTTTCAACATACCTGACGCCGGGTCCCATCCTTGGGTACTGCATCATGAATCAAACCAGATAAGTGTCTGGATAGCCTAATAGCGTTCAGAACTCACGCTTGAAACCCTCCTGTTCGGTCGCCTTGCACTGCACAATTTGAAGTGTAAGCTGGAGCTTAATTTCCATAAAGAATGGTGTCCTTACAGCCTTTGCAACCCTGACTCGTGCCGTCCGTGATATCATTGAATACGCTTGCGAAGGCAGTCGAATAAATCTTGAAAAGAACGCAATTAAAATACCGGTAATTGCATCTATATGTCACGACATACCGTTGGATTGATGAAACCTAGAGGGATGAAGTCAGCATGAGACGAGAACATTCTGATTTTATACGGTCACATACCAACGGGTTTCTTGCCAGCAGATATTCTGGCGTCGTTCACAAGAGTGATAATGGCGGCAACTGTGGGTGTTGCACCTGAAGTGCCGCTGTCAATAGAGATGGATCCGTTGGCGATGTCGAAGAATGAATTTCTGGCATGAAGGTCAGTCAAATAAATGGCACCATTTCCAGATACCAGGAAAACTCACGCGTTGGCACTCAGGTCAGGATATGCTCGCTACACAAAAAGAATTGTCAGAATTCGAGTCATGCTATTTAAGGAAGATCGAGCATACGCCTTTGGGGTTGAAGTGCTTCAAAGACGCTGGATCTTTGTTGGTCAAAACCTTAAGATAGTTGGTAACGGCAGATTTCTGATAGGTGGGTTGTGAAAAGTGGTTGCTGAACCCTCCGCCGCCGGATTCGAAGAAGCCCATGGTCAATCCTGGTTCCACACCTCCTCGGGCGAGTCTCCGGCACTGGCATTGGCTTTGACTTGCGTGCCACCGACTGCAGTGATCCACGGGCAAGAAGCTGGCCAGGCCGGATTGAAGTTGGTAGCGTTGAGATTCATGGAGCCTAGCACGCATACACTCAATAAAATTATCCTGTCTGACAAGACAGGGGACCAACCATTATCGTCCAGGCAGTAGCCGCTCTGAATACCCGAAATACCTGTATTTCCGGCAGAGTACAGCACAGTGACGCCCATCAGACCGAGCTTGGCAAATTCGTTGCATTGTCTCTGCCTGTAGAAATCCGAATAAACATGTTCGTCGACAGCTTGAGAATTTGAGACGACATTCGGCGCTTTTGCCGTACCGCAAGAATGGTCTGTGAACCCTCCTGGCCGAGGGTTCGGGAGCTGAGGGTCGAATGTGAAGTCGTCGCCGCCTTCGGAGGTGCAGTACGAGCCATCGACAGCATCGAGCCATTCGTTGAGAGAGAAGAATTGACCTAGGACATAAACGTTAACGACACGTACAATATATAGATACAAGATTTGGAATAGATACCAATTTGCTGGTTTCCGACCTGCAACAGTTGCACAGGTTGGGGCTCCACGAGGGTCATAGCATATTCAAGAATCCATCCATCTTCGCCCACATCAGAGCTTGGATCGAGCGCGATTGTTCCTGAGAGTAATAACATCATTACACCGCACATCTCATGCCCAATATTCTCACCTCCATCGATTGACACCAACTGAGGCGAAGAACCAACAAGAGAAGGCGAAAATTGCCAAAGAAAGTATCCAAGTCCGATTGCAAGTATGTGTTGCTGTAGAAGCTCACTGTCATATAAATCCGAAAGTAAGTTGAGATCCAGACAACTTATCGAGAGTAAGACTAACCTATCCCAAAAGTGTTACGGTCCGTTGCATTTGGGGTATACGTCATGTTGTAGAGCGTTCTCAGACAGCTGGGAACGACTGCGGTGTCGCAACCAGCTAGAGATCCTCCTGTATTGACACTGACATTCGACCGAGCATCAAGGGCCCGCGAATGGAGATTGCGCCCAGAAATCGAAGCTTGGCGGCGTTGCATGCTTGACCCAACGAGCTTAGCATTGGGCTGGACCGTTGGGGTGACGAAGTCGACATGCTCTGCTACTCCAACCGGCAGCGAATAGTCATGGCATGCTGAGACAAAAAATTAGCAAACATATCCTCTAACATAAACGGTCAATTGCCCACCAACGTGTTCTTCTCCGTTGTGACTGTGCTTGAAAACGCGGTATTCGGTGTTGAGCAACTGTTCCACTTCAAGGGCAGTGGCTCCTTGAACTTCAATCCAAGCCTTGTTATAGCTTACCCCTAACCGGTTTTCATCGAAGCCTGCGTCCATAAGCCACGCCCGGACGGTGTCGTGGGACCCTGCTGATGGCGCGAAGGCCTCAACAACTTTCTCATGCGTCCAGTGTTCTCCATAGGCCGAAGAAGCAGGGTCTGACACAGACATAAGGTGGTCGGGCAGAGCGTCTAAGTTTTGCTGCCGGAGGCCAATTCGGAGAGGAATGCCAACGTGGGCTTCCAGTCTACGAGAGTCGTGCCAATCTGGGTGGGCTACGCGTTTCTCGTGGACTACGAATTCGCCATAGCGAGGGCTGAGCACCATTGCCCCGACATACTGGCAAAGCACTAGAACGTGGCAGAAAGAATAGGTTAACTGTTTCATGAGGGCGATTTACTGATACTTCATGCAGACAATGTGAGGTTTTATACGCGTCTTGTGAACTGCGTCGCTTTGTCTTGTTTGATCTTCTCGCCATTAAAGGCAGATAGATCACTGCTTCTGTCAACAAGACGTCGACCAGGACTACGTTTTTTCAGCGAACGGCTAGCAAATGCCGTCTCGAAGGGATGAAAGTCAAACAGCATTGGATGAGGTAGTCGTCGCGCAGTAAGTGTCAAGCAGCGCAGTTAAGACATGACTGTGCTTCATTCAAACTGTCGATCTTGCCATTCATCCGCGAGCGGTGGAGGTGAACAAACGCATTTTCCATTGTGCGAGGATCATCAGCGTCAGCGGGTCAGTTATCTGTAAAATTGAACTCAACATAGTCGCAGCAATGGAAGACTTTAAATGGACACACAGATATTAATCATACCTCGACCAATGGCGTATCTTGATGCATCTCTGATTCGCCTGATGGGAGAAAGCTTGACCGCCATACGCAATGAAGTCACTTGATGAAGAACTGCCCCGAGATGTGCGTGACTTGCTTGGATAAGGATTAAGTGTATAATACAGACAAAAAGATAGCATATATCAAGTGACAACACCTTCAGGCAGGACAACGAATCAAAGCTCCTCCCTTGCCTTCAACTTCTCGTCATATCTCCTCAACAGTAATCTCTCTACCCAACCGTTGGCTGGATATGCCTTTTCCCACTGATTGTGCAGGTGCACTCCAAAGATCTTATGGAGGGTCTTGTCCAGCCCACCGCCTTCCTCGAGGCCTAACCCCATCGTCCATTTGCCTGCCTTGTTGTCCGGTGTGAAAGGATCAGGTAGCCTGTTATCCAGTCTGCACGACCGCCCGTCGCTAAAGCAGAAAGGAAGGATCTTGAATGGCGGAACGGAAGCAGCTAAGAGCCGTCTCCATAGTTTGAAGTATAAGGTGGCACCCCAGTCCGTTGATCCCGAACGTGGTGGAGGAGAGGTGACCATTACGTGGAATGCTTCGCATAGGTAAGGAGAGTGCTTCCGGAATCGCATGAGAGCTCCGTTAAGTGGTACATATAGCTTGTCTGTCCATGATACTTTAGCAAAAAGGAATGGGTCTTAACGAGAGAAAAACATACCGTAGCAATCCCATTGCGTCACAAACTCGTGTTCCAATAGAGGCTCGAGGTCTCGGGTCATCAAGGAGTCCATATCTACCCAAACACCTCCAAAATTCCACAGGAGAAGAAGTCGTATGAGGTCTCCATCTATCCATGCCTTTGCATCCTTTCTCGTTAGCAGAGCACTGCCTTCCAATTCCGTTCCCTTCGCGAGAGTTGGGATATCCACGATCTCGAGTGCAAATGCGTCGGGATACCGATTCTGATAATTTCGAAGAATCAAATTCGATGTAAGATCGCCGTTTGACCATAGCGTTAAACGCGAGGCGGTAACGTCTTGTGTGGCAAAAAATGATTTGAGCATCCATTCCTGTCGAGGCCCAAACGGTGCCAGGTCGCTCCTCCAGTACGTGTGGAATTGTGTACGATCCTCGGCAGCCACTCGTTGACCTTTCCTGCCCCGGGGTTCCGACTGTATCGTTCCTGCGAAGTCATAGCAATCGAGGCCCATCCTCATGGGTATTCCAGTTTGTACTTCCGTCCTCTTGGGTCCATACACGTATTTGGACACGTTGTAGCTTGGGCTGACTCGATTTTCGTCGAAGCAGCCTGACAAAGGTAGTATAGGCTCTAATTCCTTCTGAACCCATGTCCGGTCGTAAAATGCCAATTCTATATGTGGCTCGTAAAAGTAGAGCGCCAAAAGGATGAGAATGATTGTTGTGGGTACTGCATATTTGATGAACACATATACAGTTCTTGGTTTAAGTAGAGATCGTGTCTTGGTCGTTGTTCCGTTGCGCGACCTGTATGAAGCAGAGAAGGGTTGCAGAAATGCGGGTGGTGAAGTTGGAGAGGGCGGTGCGGAAGACGATGAGCGTTGTCGAGGTGACGATGCGGAAGACGCGTACATTGGAAGTCGTTCATAGTCTCCTCTCGACATATTGGCGAAGTTAACTCCTCAGTTCAAGGTGACTATGTGTATATCTTTCTATTTCCTGAATAAAGTCAGCAGAACATCTAATCTGACAACCTTGTTACTTACCTGAAGAATTATCTCCTTGACGAGTTATGCGCCAACATGGGCCAAGTAGAAGTAGGAATGCAAGGAGTATTTGAACGTGTTACCACTACATATGGGCGCACATGCCAGGCATCGCCTCGCGGCCTACTATAACAGCCACTCTACCTGTGCCTTGACTGCAAACCACCATTTTGATCTTTTCACGCCCCATTCTTATTAAAACCAGTTTTATGACTTCTCAACTCGCAGATCTGCCTACTGAGATCCTTATTCTCGTTTTCAAACAATCAACAGCTACTGCTGTCTTCAATGCAGGAAAAACATGTCATCGACTAAACGCCATCGCAATACCTATCTTTCTTGAATGGCGAGGACTGGCGAACCCTGAAACTCCCTCCATTTTACAATCGATTGCCAATGGCTATCCAGACACCCTGTCAGGTTTAGCTGTCAACTTTTCTGTCGTCACAATGAAGCAGTTCGTATGTTCACTGTTTTATTCGATGAACTCAGCGAGTACAGTTATCCGTTTAACGAGAGAAGTCCGTCGCATCCAGCAGATCATTGACCGGCTGTCTTTCGTGGGCTCTTTCTCCTTGGCCTTCATTTTATGCGGAGACAAACAGAGGGTTGAACCTCAGCCTGAGCACGTCCAAAATTACATGGCCGCGCTTTTTAACCTTCTTGACACTGTGATGCTCAAATCATGCGGTTCTCTTCAAATAATCCACCCTCATCTCTTTAGTGATGGATCAAGTCCCCAGCCCTCAACCCAGGTTCGACAACATCGAGCGATTTCTAAAGACCCCTTTACGACTTCAAACCTCTCAGAAAGGGGGATGGACGAATCATCCACAGTCTGGAGCTGGGCATAACGAGTTAACGAGGATAGATTTCAGTTCTGACTTACTTTTCAGGTCACCCTATTCGACATGGACATTCTCTACCATGAAGAGCTCCCTAATAACCTCCTTCGCTTTATCCATACCTGACACGATAACGAAAGATGTGTTCCACAACTCGATGTTCTCTCAGATCGCATGCTCGCTTCCACATTTACGAGAGCTCAGCTTGGGCTTTCCACGACGAGATTTTCTTCCCACCGTGGTCGAGAACCTATTCCTTCTTCCAGCGTTGGAGAAGCTTACATTTGGCCTATCTCATTATGGCAACCTGCATGCACGTTTTCCCAATCCGAAGCCCCTTCGCCTCTCAAACCTCCTGTCGTTTACAGGATCACTGGACCAAGCCGCTTTTTTGTTCGAGTACCCTATAGACTGCCCCAATCTGCGCCACCTCAACATCATCCTCGACATCTACTACCGAGGCTCGTTCTCCCACAAAACCAACATCAGAGCATTCTCCTTCCTCAACGAGAAATTCTCCAAGATGAAGATAAGCCCCTGCGTCAGCCTTTGTTTTTCGACCTGGAAGGAACGTCCGCCTCTGCAGCAAATCGCACGTGTTGAGAGTGAAGATCCTGACTGGACTAGACATTACCTCTCTGTCTCGCGTCTGACTCTGGATCTGTTGGAGTCCAAACCCTCAGGAGGCGAAGAGACGACGCCTTTCCTCATTCGCGAAGCCATTTTCTGGATTGGCCTATTCCGCGGAGTCAACGAACTTACTATTTTCGTCTGCGCACCCCTTCCAGCCTGGCTTGATAGCGATCCATCTTACGATCAGCACCGGGCTTCGACGCTCTCGGACGCGGTTATGGCACAATACCCGAAGATTTCGTCGCTGAAAGTCGTGGAACTCAGGTCCGAGTACAGTCACTTCCATTGGTCGAACGCTCGCGACGAATATTCGAGAAGGGTCGAAGGGCATACGACAACCATTCCACACAAAGCGAACGACATCTGCGTCTGTTCTGATTTTTGATTCTCCAAGGAGTTAGCTGCGTTTGCCAGTTGCAACTGGCCTCTAACCAATTATCATGGACAACACTCTACTCCGGACATATTTATATGAATATCAGCTTTAAATTCATTAGGTCTCTACCACCGCGATAGGTCATACCGGTGTCATTGTAACGGTGCCAACTGCAGACTATCGCGAAAGCCTGCATGGCCAACCCGAATGCCCACGACTCTCGGAAACCGGGGCATGATATTCTCTGACAACGATCCCAAGGCTATTTCTCGAATCGGAATCCACCACACCGAGGCCGACCAAGGGTCCGAAAGGTGCGCAGCAAATGCCCTCTTTTTTGTCTACACTACCGGACGAGATTTAATAAGGAACCCATAAAATATATCGATTATCATTTTGTGTCAAGAATAGCCCACATTTACGACTCAGTTCGGCAGTCAAACCGATAAAATGCCAAATCGTACCATAAGTAGCAGTTGATGGTCGCAGAAGACTTGTTTACTGGCTTGTTATGCCTGAATTATGGAGCTTTCAAGTTTCTTTCTCGACCTCCAACGTTGACAAGGATACAAGACTAAGTTGAAGTTGGCTGCATATGTAGTTGCATCTGCGAGCCTGAGTAAGTGCCGACGTAGCAACAACGTGTCAACTGACCTGCCTTTCTTAGCAATATGCTCTCACAATCAAGGGCAAAACAGAAAGATTCTTTTTCTCAGACCGCTCGGAAGTGGCCAGGAATATGTGTGTATCCACCTCATATTGCGAAAACGAATAGGCTGATGCTCATGGAAATCGTTTAACGCAGACGTCGATGTATTCATGAAGTTTTCTCAGTAAGAAATTGCCAAGATATAACGTCGTATTTAACATTCAGCCTGATTCAAGAAATTGCGCCCGCCACGTTCTGTGTGGAATAGCCAAGGCGGGATAGGAAACTTCGACTCTTCAAAGCCACCGATGCCTACCAACCATCGAGATGTCTCAATTTAACCCAATTGCGTAGACGGCGCACGACTTCGGAAGAGGCGGCCAGGCGGCCAGAGGTTTTCCTTCCTGAAGCCTTTGTGCGAACCTACTAGGCCATATCTGTATGCCAACCGTCTCTCCTGTTTAAACTTTAACCGAGGATACGGCATGCTCTCATGTTATAATCTGGCTAGTAACTTGGGATATCCTTCTCTGCTCTTCTTCCGACTTCGTGATTTTCTGCCAACATACTAATTATTTCGTGTTCGTTCTTCATATTTGACGCCTAACGCCAATCAAGTCCTTCTTTCTTGACTTCTGCAAATAATACTACCACCTTCGTTCGAGTATCAGAGGCGAAGATGTCCTCGCCGGGTTCCTCAGAGTTCGCAAGGTGCGTATACTTTTATGTTTCAATTCAGAACGACTGACTTAATATATGTCATCCATCTCAGCATCCATCTGTCGATATCTTGGCTCAACGTGCTTCTTTATATGCTGGAAATCACTCTCGCCATCTACTACCTCTCTCATTTTACAACCGAACGTTCGCTGAAGGTCCTTCTGTATGGTACGCTGCTCGCAGATACCATATGCATGGTCACCGTATTTGCGTCTACTTGGCAAGTACGTCCTCTTCGAAGCCAGACTGTATATCTGTCCTCTCGGGATGCTTATTGGTCCTTGTCTTTTTTTGGGCAGTTGCTAATAAATGGTGCTCAAAGTAAGGCGAAGTAAAGCAATATATTATTATCCTTCCTTAACTGATTGGTTTTGCTCAGGTTATTCCATCAACGAATGGAGATGGACCATCATTTTGTCTACTCTTATGATCACAATTGTATCTGTAGTCGAAGAATTGTTCCTAATCAACCGATGTCGAAGACTGTAAGTTTTTTTTTTGCTCGCCGCCCGCAATCATTCCTAGTAAACTTGCTCACAATCCTCTTGACCAGGGCCCAACCTATCATAATCACTATGGTACTTCTTGCCTTAGTGGTAGCTCATGCAAGTCTCCCGGCCCTCAGGAAACGGGCATGAATGGCTGATTCGTGTGGTTGTTTAGGCCATCCTCAATATCTATTCAGGGCTCCACGTCGCCGTTTTCCATGGAACGGTCGGGCTTGGGTTCGACACAATTTCAAGGCGTTACGGCAATAAAGCAGCAGCGTGAGTCAACTTGACATGGACTTCATATTAGACTTTTAACTGACCTTACCAGAATTTCCGCCTGTATCGCGGCGACTGTAGACGTCTTAATTCCTTTGGCCCTCACATGGCAGCTGTATAAAATCACTCCAAAGCAGATTGCGAAACAAAGGTACAGTATTTATTTAAACGCATCTGCACCGTTTCATTTACTGACGACTTACTGTCTTTAACCTGACTTATAATAATATAGGTCATACCTCGACACCATCATCAACTCTATTTCATCTGGAGGCATCGGCGGCGTCATGAGCTTTGTGCTTTTAATTTTATTCTGGCTCAGGCCCGACGGTCAGTGATTTCATAGAGTTTCAAAGATAGATTCTCAGAGAATTGACTTTCGAAATCACCACTAGTATTTTACATCTTCGGTCTTACTATGGGTCGAGTGTATGTCAATACTCTCCTTGTGAATTTGCTCGTTAGCAAACGGACGTCGTCGCCGTATGACTTGCCGGACAACACGAAGATACGGAAAATGTCCATCAGTGCTGAAATCAAACTATTAACCTTTTGTGCGTAGAATGCGTATTAGTGGGATGCCTAGATGACATGACTGATTTCATCTCAGCGAAAAAATTGTCTAGACACCCAAGCTCGCCTACAGAAAAGCAATTGCCGCCTACTCCAGATGGCGACGCATATGTAGGTATCCCTCGTTCATGAGTCGATTGAAATATATTCATGATTTACGCGCCTCAGATCGAGGAGGCTTAACATTTCGATCTCATACTCCATATTGGAACCAGGGTGTCGGCAATTGTTAGCCGGAATTGGTCCCATTGTACCATACGATACTCAGAACGAAGACTCGCAAGGACATAATGCTGTAAATCATGGTATTGTACATATAGACTGACTTGGACTTTTGTATTTTTACTGTACATAGAGGAAGATTGATGCAATTTATCTTACAACAGATGGGATAAAATGAAGGACGTAGACCGCAGAGAGTCTACCCCTTTGCATGAGGTAATGGTTGATCAGTAACGGGATGCTTCAGCTTCCTTGCCAGCATGGCCAGGCCTGATTGTCTTGCCATAGTTGCTGACGTAGTCGGGCGATTTGGTGTACGGCCTGGTCCCGTCAGGTCCAGCCCTCTGTGGGGGCGGTACCATATGACGAATCGTTTCTCCTTGTTCGGCGTATTGGGGACTGTTTTTGTAGTCCGCAACGGTAACGTGACCGCTATGATGCTCCTTTGTTGGGAAATGGGGAGGAATATCACTGTAATGGGAGGGGAGGGGTCGAAGGATTTCGTCTTGGACTGGCTTCTGGTTGACATAGCCCATGACCCGCTCATCTAAGGACAGAACAGATGGAGTCAGGCGAGGAACAACGGAATCATGGGAAGAGACGTACAATAGGGATTCAGGCCAGCCTCTTGTTGTTTCTGTTTGCTGCGAAGCATGGCCATGTAAAATCCGCCTAGCCCCAAGGCGACAACTGTTCCGCCGATAAGGAAGGTCTAGGCGGCATTAGCGATCTTCTCTTCGTTGTGTGAAAGAGATGGTAATGGAATGAGACGCACCCGTCCGAAGCCCGAGGGTAATCCAGGGGGTGCACCGCTCCTTGACATGGATGCCATTGTGAGGTGTGAGGATAGTACTGTTTGGTATGAAGATTGTGATGGTAGAATGGAAGGTGTTGGGGGCTTGTTCTGAATTCGAGTTGGGTTTAACTGTCTGATTCTGATCCAGACGCGGATGACGCCTCAACATTCCCTGAACGATGCTTGCCTGATTGGGTTTCTCCCAGAATTCGATCACTGAAACCTCTGAAATCTAGATATTCTCTGCATGAATAAAATAAATATATTCAGACAACTGGTTTGGGTGAGAGGTGCCCTTGTGAAGAGGAACGAAGGAAGCACAGAGTAACGAATCTTCTATCGGAAGTTTCGGGAAGCAGAAGCCGGACTAAACGTGATGTAGGTGGAAAACTAAGAACGAGTCGGACTTGAAAAGAAATCAGCACAAGTGAACGAAAACAAAAAGGAAGGAATGACATGCATACCAGCTCATCAGTCATCCATTTCTGCACTATAGCCATGGAGAAATATCCGATTTCTCGACCACGAAGAATATCGCTGCGGCCATGAGGAAGGGGTTCCACAAAGCCCAAAGTCCAAACCAATGAAGCGCAAAATCTGCGTAATGATGCCTAGGCAGGTGGCTGAGATTTGGGGCCGGTATGGTGATTGGCCAGGGAGCGAGCTGAACAGGATGTCAATGAATGATTATTAACTTCTATCAGACGGCTTGGTGATAAAAATTTGAGTACATGTAATGAAACACCGAGTAGGAAGTGAAGCAAACACGTCGTCTGCGAAAATGAATTAGAAAGAAATGAAGACATACAAGCTCGGTATTGGTCCAATTCTGCCTTACGCCGCTCAGCGATGTTTTGTTTTGCGACATAGAATGTCACTCCGGCCACGAGGAGGACTCCAGTAAAACCTAGGCCCTAAATCCAATGAAACGAATTATCGGATACAAGTTCAGGTATTGGGTCAAGTACGCAGCAGAGAGAAAAGCCCTTGCCATCCTTTGTGATATTGTAAACTTCGTTCCAGCCATTGATATGGGTCGGAAACACCACAGGAGCTTCTCTGAATCGGAGGACCTTATGCCGGATATGGACTGGAATCCACAGGTATTTCCCAAAAGTATACCTTGGCAAGAGCCCTGTACAGATATGAAACAACACACGAGCTTTCGGACCAGCTGAAGGCGGAGGAACAAGTTATGAGAGAAATAATAAAGTTCAGCATCAAGAGAATTTCTGGGCCACGTGACAAACACTTCAACTTCGCGCCGCGTTGAACCTGCGGCTGCCGGCACCCAACTTGAACAAAACTTCTAGCATGGTTCTTTTCCCATTTGTTGAATAGGACTGTAAGTTATTGCACTACCTTGACCGACTAGTCGACTAAGTCTAATCCGACATACAGCTTTGGTTCCGCGCTGGAGCCACTTTGTCTATCAGTGATCATTGGCCGTCGATGCGCATTGGGTGGGCCCCTTATTCTCTTCTGATCCCCGAAAACCTCGTATCAGACTAAAGTCTTCCCGAAGAAGCGCTGACTACGGTAATAGGTGACAATATTTTTAATCTGTCTCCAAAATGCGCTGTACGGTGCAATGCGCAATCATTAATTTTGATCCTTACTATGGCGCCAACTATGCACTGACAACGCACAATCTCAGAGCTCCGTACTCTGTATACCTGCAATACTCTTCAATGCTCACCTTGAAGTCCTACAATACCGGAGAGTTTGGCTGTGGATGCACGATCGAAACAGATGGCCACCTTTAACGTCAGTTATTAGGCTTGGTCCGTGATCCTTCACCCCTTGAAAGGCTCATTTCGTCACAATGACCAATTGGCGCGCATCGGAGGGAGCCGTTCCATTGGAGACAGAGAGCGTGAATCCCTGTTACACTCTGACAAAATTATTCTTTGGGCAGACGTGTACTGTGCCATTGTCTACTTTAAGCACCAGTCACAAAACGAACCACCCACAAACCGTTCATCTCCGCCCCTACTCTCTGGAGTGAACTACAGAAGCATTCAAAATTCCTCGTTTTCTACCTGGATACGTGTGTATACTATTACACGAGACGCAGAACTCACAGGGCGTCTCCTCGCTTGACGTTTTGGCCGCATTCTCGTCTCAGACGCATGTTGATGGATGTACAAGGAAGTCGATGCTTACAGGCTACAGCCGTTACCTGCATCTCGCATCAAAGCGCACCGCAGAAGGTCACCTTTCAAACGTTTACACGGAACGATAGCCAAGCTTCACCAACGCACTGCCCCCGTTGGTCTCGGCCTCCCTCAAACATATCTCAGAACCACAGTAAACACAGTACACTCCGAGGACTATTACAGCGCTGGTTACCGCGGTCTTTCTACTTCCTGGGTATCACATAAAACGGGCCTGCCTTCCAGGGCATTTCATTTTCGTGCTTCAGTCGAATAAACCGTAGCGAACTCTTCCTGGGCGTCCAAAGATTATCACCGCACCGTGGTTATTCACAATCCGACGCAATCCTGGTGGAACGTTACACACGTGGCTTCCTTATTTCCGGGAAATGGTGCTATTGATATTTTGGATGAGAAATTTACATTCGATGGCACGCTAACCGACCTCATCTCCGACGACTGTGAACACCGAGGAAGTTCTCCCAGGCGAGTCTGTGACTTTCCGTATTATCACGAAGAAGTGTGAATATGCTTCAGGCTCACACTGGCGAACCAGACGCGATCTGCACCGCCCATACATGGGCGTATCTTGGGTTGAAGAGTTACGTTCAAGATACCATGTTCTTCCAAGGTTAGCCCATGATCAGTGGCACAATAGAGCCAACTGCAATTTATAATTGCAACTCCGCGCGATGTTCCACCCTTTATTATTGATTGCGCTGCCGACGAAGCATGTTTACCCTTCATTCCTGCATCCAAGGTGAAGCATTTCCTTTCCACGGTGTAACATCGGTTCGCTAAATGGCTATACTAGGTGCGGATCTAGTCATTTTATCAGTCGCTGCAGATGCGTTCATATCCGTGCGTACCCCAAGCGCGATTCGCTCATTCATCCCAAGGTGTGACCGGGAAGGCTTATCTATCTTTGTTCAGGCCCGGCTCTAAACTTAACGCGTCACGTTGTGCCGTTCACCTTCTGCTCTAATTTCTATTCATCCTTCGTGGCATTCGGTGCCAATTCAACGTCCTCTGTTCAATTCCCATCCTATTTTTCGTGCAGAATGACTGGACAATGCTTGGGTTTGGGTGATTGGAGGCAATATTTCCCCACTGACCTGAATTTTCTGCGAGCCGGTAGCGATGCGCGCTTAATATTAGGCAGGCACTCTGAGTACACGCTTGTATCAACAGTGTTTTGCTCTTTGCCACTCTCGACAAGGCCTGATGCGGCTGTTCGCGGATCAGTGTCACTATCGGCAACATGTCTGCCCATGATCCTTGAGGCACCGACAACGTCTGGAGATAGACGGAGATACTTGTCCTCCGACGTGGCTGGCACGACCTCGTGGTCTCCATATATGACTCACGACTTGTAGGTGCAACAGAGTCCGCATGGGATCACCAATACCGTCGACTCATGGCTCCGGAGCATTCTCGTTTGAGCCACATATAGCAGGTAGAACAACGGCGACGTCCATGAAAGGGAAATGCTAAGGCATCCCGTCTTCTCCAATTTCCTGGATCTTGGTAAGTATCATGCACTGTTCCATAGAATCACAACTACAAACCTGATCCTTCTGCACAGTATTACTTCGCGAAGACCTTGAGCTCGAGGTCGCCGTCAAGTGCATCGATCCTGCCCGCCGGCCCAGTTCATCAGTAATCCACACTACATATTAAATATGTATCAGTGTATACGCCGGCACTGTTGCGAAGTGTATTGTGGCAATGTGACGCATAACGCACCGCCAAAATCGTTGGCTTAAATATTTAGGTCTGGGTAACGCGTAAAGCAGCCTCGGTTGCTAGGTCTGGAGCAAAAAATAAAGGCAATTTTTGAGATTTTTCAGGGCGAGAAGACGTCTATCTAGCTATTTAAAAGGTCTTTCCAACTGGCATGCGAGGGCCAGCCCTTCTTCCTTGACATCTTGCTCATCAAGGCCGAAATCGTAGTTGCTCTCGGATGGGTCTAGAGGCAGAGAACACGGGAGATGCTTTAGAAGGGTCGCAAGGTGGTTAATGGCATGTTTAATTTTGCAGGTGCGCCTTTTGTCGGCGGCATGATGTGCTTGGATGGGATGAAAGTTCAAATTCAAGTTGAGTCAGGATCTGTTGGTACCCCTTCTCCCAAGTGCAAATAGTCGAATATTAGGTGTGAATTGTAAAGACTTGTATTTTAGAGACCTTCGAAATCAATCTAAAGGTTAATTCAATTTACAAACTACTTATGCAACATGTAGACTACTGCAGATCCCCCGGAAGCGAGCAAGCGCCTCGTTGCCTATCCGGGAACCGTAACGCACCCCCGTTGCCCAACCCAAACCTTGGTGGGCGTAACGCACCTCGAGGCGTTGACACCATACAATTCGCAACAGTATCGGCATCGGCGGTGCACGTATCTTCCTAGTCCTTTCGAATGCAAGCATGCGCTTCACGGCGACCGGTACGCAAGGGATCCAGACTACCAAGGCCCAAGTCGTGCAGTTGTATGTCAGGTACATTGACTCATATCCTAAGCTTTAAGACTTGAACTGGATGGATGTTGTCTGGACCTCCAGTTGAAATCGATGTTCAGAATCTCAGGGGGACCCGCAATATTCAGTTTGATTTCTTGCTGTGGGCAATGTCGGCCTAGGCTGTCAAAAACTTTAAACTTGCTTAAGAAGAGTGGTCACCTGGTTTTAGTAAGCACTATGCACTGTTCGGCGCCTATATATCTACATCTTGATTGGCCCGTGGCCCTGGGCTTACATTTCGTGCGGAACGCAGCGGAAGGAGACTCCGATAGCCAATCAAACGGCGTCGCGCTCTAAGCATTGCCGCTGGGGCGTCAAGTTTGTCGATTCGGATGGGGACACTTTGGCGGCGCCTATCTGTGACTTGAATATTTGAATCCCACCTTGATGTCCTAATTTCGGCCCTGGCATAGATTCTTAGATCTTCGTGTCACACAATATAAACCAGCAGAACAAAGCTTGGTCGAGGTCAACGTATGCAGTCTCTGGACCCAGCATACACCGCTGAAAAATACCGTGCGGTAATTGGCAGGGCCCTGACTCGGATGTGCCTCGCCCTTGGCGTGGCGAGGCGCAGACCGGCTACAACACGACATCATGCAGAGTAATTAAGGAAACAAGATGCCCAGTTCACTCGCTCGACAACACAGATCGCTCACGAGTCACCAAGAGAATCGGTTCACAATGTAAATTAAACTCCGCGAAATATCGGCACACATTTCCATGGCACTCGAGAACCTATCATATGCATAGTCTGGGCTTTCGACCTGTCGGAAGAGACCCAGGCCCGGACCCGTCCTCTAAATTGATTCCGTTAAATCCCTGTCAAGCGAGTTCTAAGCTGCCGTGACTCCCAACTCGTTCCCTCCCGCGAATCTTTATCAAAGAAAAGAAGGCTGAGGAGCGCATGTCGTGATTGGAAGATGCGTCACTAGTTGGCTCATTCGAATTCAGAATTATTTTACATCATATCTTATTTATCGGAAGCGTTTGGGAAGTGTACGGGTAGGCAGCGGCATAATAGGGCGCCGCAGGGATGCCGACCGTTCCGAAACTCCCTCCTGGTGCCATATTCTAAGTTTACTCTCAAGCTGCGCATAATACTCGGTGTTACAGCCTTCACCTCCTTGAAGTTGGACCTCGGAACACCTAGCAACGGTTATGAAAGGCCGGGATGGACGATATAATTAAGTATATTGAACGAGGAGCCAATATATAAATATAAAGACGTCCACGTACAGTACGAACAATACAGATGCGGAAAGTTACAAGTGTTCGTAAGGAGTTGTGGGTCGCAAGCCACGACTCCGAGCCATCGCAGTGACAACAAATAGTTCAGTGATAATAATATCAAGACACAGTCCATCCGTGATCATAATCACCTTCTCAAAACAAAAAAGAAAGAGAGAAGTTGTTCTCTTCCACTTGTAGTATAGTACAATGTACGTACTTGTAAGTATCGTCCCGACCGACAGGATCTCAACGCACGCTGAACGGACTCTCACAATCCTTCATCTTCAGTTCCACCCCAAGCTTCATCTTTGAACCCAAGCCATAAACTCCCTTAGCCCTTAGCCCACAAAATTTCCTCGGAATCCGAAGCTCTCAAACGCACATGTCCATGGGATCCTTCCTCTACCTACAGGGCTCGCCGCTCGCGAATCAAGGTTGACAGCAATCCGCTTGCAGAAAGTTGACAACAAAAGGGCACCAGGAAACTCGAAAGTGAGCAGCAGCGTAGCGGGTGCGGTCTAGAGCTCGCTTTTATAAATAACCAAATGCCCAACTGAAGACCTGAATAACGATAAGAACCGAAGGCAGGCTGCCGATGGACCAGGACAGTCAAAACATGCAAGCACACGACAGACTCTAGAGCTGAGCGCTGATCGACGAGGTCCCAAAAATACTTACTATGCACACACCAAATAAGGAAGCAAGTACGTACGTACCTTGAGACGCCTCGAGTCCGACGACGCGAGTCGACCGGCCATCGAAACGGGAACTTATACAAGCCACCCAGTTGACTCAGATATTCGGTATATAATTATATTGCGATCAGGCCGCAAAGTTTTGATTGCCAGCGTACCCAGAAAACACCATGCGGTTTGAAGGAAGAAAACCAGCTCAAGCAGGAGAGTGTTCCCTGTCAAGTAACGGGTTTCGGCGTGTAACCGCGGCAGAAAAAGGGGAGGACGACGGGTTCTGAGTGAAGACAGTTCCAGGTCCAGACAGCCACGAGTGAGACCGTCAGATTAACCTTCCCGTCGTAAGCAATGACTGCGGGCGGCTCATCGGGAATGCTTAAGGGGATAACAGGTAGCCCTGGCCGCTGGGGGCCGGTACCGAAGTCGTACCACTCGTATTCATCTGACCTGCACATTGATAATAGAATCTCAGACTGCGCACTGTGCATTTGATGAAATAGTGCGTTGAACTGATTATTATGCATCGGAGGCTGCCCAGCTTTCGTAAATATGAGCCCAGAACCGCGAACATCGGCGCCGGCGCATTGACACTGGCAATTGGAGAATTCCAAGGTGCCAAGGTTCTAGCGGTCGCTGTTTTGGTAGAACGAAGTAGGAGCGTGCGCCCACATGTCTGGACACCTGGACACACTGGAAACTTTAAAAGAGTCAACTGATAACAGTGGGATGCACTCATCCTTGCGCCGGGCACGGGCGGGCAGGTATTGGACGGATTGAAATTCCAGTGAGGTACAGAATTAGGCAGCTGCGCAAAGCAAGGGAGGGCGTTGTGGGCTTCTGGGATCGACGGCGGAGGTAAAGAGGCCCTAAGTTATCGTATCCAGTGATTAATCGCCGCAAAGTAGAACAGTATAGCAGCAAAACAACCCTCGCAGTGCGCAAGATCGGGGACGCAGCGGGACCAGACATGTAATCAGATTATTCATTCATCGGAAATTGTGGGCAGATCCTCCCAGGTCCTTCATCTGACATAGGTGTTATCGTGTCATCCGGGTGTACTTGGATTACCCTTGGATTGGGAAGGGGGGGGGGAGACAAAGTGGGGATTCTGATTTCGCGAGATCACGGCGTGGTCGACGAGGCTGTACAAACACACTTGGTCATGAGCTCAGGCTGACGAAGATAAGTAATCAGAAGGATGATAATCTGTGAATGCATAAAAGTAGGAATGCTCACGGATTGTTGTGTCGGGTGTGCGTTGGCCTCCCTGTGCACTGTGAAGTGCTTGGACATGAGCAATGCCAATACGATGTGACGAGAGAGTACTACTCTGTGTAGAGGTAGTTAGACAAGTCACGCTTTGAATCTAATCTGGGGACGTACACTTTCTGAATCGTTTCGGTAACCCTTGCCAGTCGGGAAAGGTCCTGCCGGTTTCATCCATCATTTCGTCAGCAACAATTTGTTGCGATACACCCGCAATCCGCCATTGGGTAACTTGAAAAAAAAAGGCTTCGGAACTTTGTGGAAAAAGCCTACCAGGAAAGGGTTCCTTGTTGAGGCCGCGGCATGCAGCCTCGTTCCTGTTCGGCATCGAACATTGGATTTTTTGGAAGATCATTATTGGTGTACCTTGCAAAGTTCTGGTTTGCGTTGAACTGGACCATGATATTCGACAGACCACACACATGAAGCAGGAATAAAATCTGGAACTTCAAGTCTGGAATAATCTGGATATCTGATAACTCCTTATCGTTTGCGTGTGGTAAATCCTACGTAGCGCACTAACGACTTGCACGAATTGGGTATGCATCATTTGTGAGAGCAAGGATTGATTGTCAGAGGAGGAGTACCGTTCAATATTCATGATGAGAAGACTCCAAGCCTCGTCAGAGAGCGTGGCCATTCAATCGATAAAATCAATCAGATATGGAAGGTATGCTGTGACGGAAAAGCCGAGCTGGCTCGAGTTCGCCTGTCAACCAATCGAGCCAGCCCTGTTAGAGATCGCGAACGAGATGGATCTCGATTTCGAGGTTGATTCACCGAGCTATGTCAGAACGTATAAAACCCCCCAAGTAAACCCTTCCTAGGTCTGCTCAACACCAACCCACCGTCGTCTCTTGCCTTCAAAGTACTCTGCGTCGTCAGATATCCTGAAAAACCCTCTTAAACTTGCACCACACACCCATCTTCCACAACGGCTTCTTACTACACATCTCCCCCTGCACCACCCAAAATGCCGGGCGCAGTTGTCGGGAACGCTACTCGGATATGGGAGCTGAACGTCCATTGGGCGCTCTATAGTCAGTGCGGCATCTGGGATGCCAGAGGCCGCGGCGTTGACATTTGGGAGTGTATTCGAGATCGTGAGTCTCTTGGATACTTCATCTTCGAAAACGTTCTAAGCAGACTTTCTCTCCTCTAGATGACTCGACTCCTGGAACTCAGGTCAGTTGCTCCCGTCTTCCTGCTTTGTGTACAGTATCCTGATGTCCTCTTCTTCAGCCACCTAATGCTGTTTACTGGCGATATATCGCACGCAGATAGCCTGAGCGCTCACGCACACGACGCACACGAATGTGTGACGTGCCATGCCATTCACACACCTATTACCCCCCTCTTTCCGCCTCACGTTGTTACCTCAACACCCGCACCAACCTCACTACACTATTTATGGGCACAACCGACATCACTTCTCGTCGTCAACGCGCACCGGAGTCCGTCGGATGTGTTGACCGCCATTCCGGGTGTCTACAGATGATTGTCTCCAAGACTCGAGCGCGATTCTGCTACCTAGATATCGACCCGACCTGCCTTTACCCTAGCACACCCCGCCGCCAGCCTCGCTGGTGGATTGGGAACGTAATTGCAATTGTGCACCCACACCCACGGCCGCCAAACGTATAGTGGATAGATGGACGGAAGCCCCAGGCGGATCGCTCTCCTTTCACTTCCATGTACGACCCCGGCGCCCCTCCTTGATTTATTTTTGTTGGTTGGCATCGACACGGACACCTCAAAACGCGGACTCGAACGCGGACCCTCTGTCTGTCTGTTTAGCATCTTGATACATGTCTGCCTTGCATTCCATCACACACGCATTTACCTCTCCATGCTCAAGTCTTGATTGATTTTTCTTTTTTATTTTATTGGTGGGATCTTTAGGGAACCGCGATGTTACTCAACGCAGGCTGGTAGAACAATTCATCTTAATAGTAGCTACTCTGCACACGATGTCGTTTTTACTATAATTTATTGCAAGTCTTTTCCTCTGCCCATCTTCATCTCTTCGTGGACGCGTTTGGAGTTCATCTTAAAGGCTATGTCGACACGATCGATATCTGCTGTAAAAGTTAAAATTGGGGTACAATAACTCGGCTTCTCGGCAAACGGGGTAAATGAAGTGACGTCGAGGTGACGTCACACCCGCGTCATTTTTAATCAGGCCTCGCGCGTGTGGGATGGCACGTCCGACGAATCGACCATTGAGTGGGACCATTATTAACGTTCAGAGTATCGATGGTCACAAGCTCAGCTTGGTGTACGGTCAACTCGGGAGGAGCTCGTCCCTGGCAGGGAGTTCGATTCGCTTATTAGTGCCTGAGCCTGGGCTTAGGTTCAGTGACTAGTTGACTCTGACTCTTCTAGCGCACTGTCGTTGCTATGACGGGCGGATATCATATGTACTGTTTGCATGGTAATTGAATTTTGAATTCATGTGAACTACTAAAAATTCATTTAGGTTTCCTTAGTAAATGAACTCAGGTATTAGGGATCGCTTGGCAGGCTCGAGAGACATAGATGGATCCGGACAGATGGACAAAAAGACAGAAAGGAATTCCGAAAGACAGGTCAGACAGAACTTTCTCCAATACAGCTGTATGTAACACGTCGTTCAACGTTTGCTTGATTGTCATCGGCTGAATGTTTTTGAAAGAGCGGAACCGAAGTGTCGCCTTGCGGGCATCGGCGACACCATCAACAAATTCGTGGACGTCCGCGAACCATGTTTTTGTTCACAAGAATGTTTCCCGAGGGAGAATTAGTACATATGGGCGCGCACATGCAGGTTCGCCGTCGAACTTGACGAATTCTCAAGTTCTGAAGTTCTGACCGCCGAGTCAGAGGCGACTAGCGAGGCCAATTTCCACCGATATGTACATATTTTGAATATTTTTTCTCAAGGCAAAGCACACCGGGTTGAAAACTTCCGTAGCACTCCCTTCAAAGTACTCCCGATGGATTATGGCGTGCTCGCTGGGCTGTGCAGTCATCTGCAATGGACCGCGGTATGCGCAGAGAGGACGATTAATCAAGACGGCCTAAACTTCTTGACTGACATGTTGACTGGCTGACTGGCTGAGCTCAGGCCTCAGAGGTAATTGGTACCGATACACTTATTTTAATACACCCTTCAAGCTGAACTCACTCGCGAAGCATGGGTTCTCAATGCTCGCGCGGTTTAAAATACTTAGGCTAGGTATGTTAAACCCGCTTTCTCATCGCTCTCCCTGTAGATTGACTTATAATTAGCAGTAACGAGCACCGGGTGTCCCCGACAAGCTGCGGTCACGGAAGTCTGAATTTTGAAAGCATGATTCATGAAGCTTGCATAAAGCCCCGAAGAACATCGCTGATATGTCAGCGGTCAACTCAATGTGGGTCAAGGTCAAAAGGGGCTCCGTCGGCGTGATTTTGACGCTATTCCTGTTGAATCCGGGGTGATAACCTCATAGCATCTAGGTAGCCTCTAAGGAGGAGATTGTGGGTCACCGGCGTCTCTTATTCCTCGCATTATCCTCGTCTTTTCGGAGTTTTGGACTCTTCGCCAGACAACTTATTTATTCAAGTTCGAGCTGCTTTGGAGGTCCTGTAAGTACAAGTTGTACGGGTACAATTATGTGATCAGGAGGGTACTTCACAGTATCTCGGACATGGAGAAGACAGAAAACAAGATCAGCACCCCAGATTTTTTTCCCTTTCTTTCTGCTTCGTGTGCATCTGATGCCTGCGTACGAATTGTTAGGCGAGTACGCGCAGCACATTGACTTGCGCCCGGATGATGGATAGCTTCGTGCGCACCGCCTCTTGCGGTGGAGAAGAGCGGAGAAGTTGATTGAGAGTGCACGCGCGCACGGCAAATTCCCAGTTCGACGTGGACAATAGACGTAATAGACAAAGGCGAGCGCGTCATGGGAGTGAAGGGGAAGGATCATGATCATCATGACCGTCCTCGGTAAGTTAGACGAAATGAACTCCACGACAGCACCCTTTCAGCTTTGCAGATCTTTTGACACTGACGGTTCTTGGCCAACAATGATCATGGGTACTACATACTTAGGTGGATTCAGACTGACCAGTGACAGGACCACGATCGATGCACTTGAACGCCCCACACTCCCCGGAGTCCGGGAATTTCGCATAGACGCTGATGGGATGTTTGGCACTTTGTGTGATCGCTGATGATGGTAGCCTCCACGATCGATGACGAGGTATTATTTGCTTCCAAGCTGCCTGTAGGGCTGTATGGTCTATGTACTTATCTCAAGCTTTCCAGGATCCAATCAGTGCACTTTGATTATCTGTCTTTGAGCCTCCAAAAATAGCCTAAGTATTGCACATTGAAACTCTCATCCTGGATAGAACGTCCGCACGCGCAAAACACGACGCATCGCACACCGCCTTGTCTTATTCATTCGTTGGCAGAGAAGGGAACGAGGCAGCTCAACTCATTGTGATGGTCACAAATCGCGAACACATTCAGGAACCAGATGTGTAGTTCCGAACGAAATCGTATCTCTCATCCCACGGAAGCCTCGCGGAGAGTGATGTTGGAATTGGCCATTGATAAACAGTGGTGTTTAATCTCATTCTATCTCTGTGTCTGTGGAAAGATTTTTTGGTGATCTACGCACGTCGGGTTTCGACCACGGGTTGTGAGAAATTAAAGACACCCGGCCATTATGGCAATGCATAAGTAATCTCGGAGGCATGTGCTGGATAAGGTGGGAGGTCGCCATTCTCCGGAAAGAGGTAGATCCAGCAATCAGAGCAATTGCGCGTAAGTATCTCCACGGATTATCGATGGAAGAAATTAGCCAGTTCAAGTTCAAACTCAAGTTCGACTCGCGTTGGATGGTTCTTCACTTGATATCGATTGTCTCCGAACGACATACAGGATATAGTGAGCGAGTCGCGGATGGCCGCAGGGCGTATTAGGTGGCTCGGCATTGGACGCGCCATTCGGAAGTGTATATATCCGTCCAGTAGTACAACACGTGGATCTATCCAGAGCCAGAGCGCCGTGGAGATGGGCGTATATCCATGGGATGCATGTTGTTGATAAGATCAGAGCATGGGCGGTAGAGAGGGGGGGTTCATTGAACGAATAATTTCCCCTAAGGAGTCTAAGCGCGCGTCGGGGGCTGGCGATACGCCACAGCGACGACGTAGCACGCTTCACCTCCGCGTCTTCGAGCGTTTGTGTTCGCGGACTAGCTGGTTATAGGCATATGTACACTGACATTAATGACTCGTGCATACCTTGGCTACCGTGCGGATGCGGGGAGTCGCATTCCTAATTTTGTTGGAAACGATTATGGGGAGAATTAGAAGAGAAGCTCCATTCTGACTAGACTACCTTTAGGTTGACATGTCGAGAAAAATGGAATTCTATCAAGCAAACGTTCTCCGCGGCGAGCACGCAGCCCGTATGTTTTTGCTCGACCTAAAAATAAATAAACGCAAAACATAAGTAAGCACTGTAAGTACTGGAGTTTGAACGCATCAAGGCATCTGAGAAAAGAAAATATTTGACCATCAACATTCAAGCGTCCAATCGCTCAATTTCGCACTGCGGCGAGAGCCGAGGATTCATGCACATGGATCGATGAGCTATCGCTATGTTAACTCGGACCGAGGCAGGACCTCCCTGTGTAAAGTTGATCAAGTTCACATCGAAGACCAGAAAAAAGCGAAGCGTCAAAGGCGGCATCAATAGATTGGGCAGTAAAAATGCTGAAATGACACTTACATAGCATCCGTTGAGAAAGCCACCGATTTTTCCCGTTGCTGTCCCACCAGAAATTGCTAGCTTATAGTGCACATTACTGGACATGACAGATCTGCTATTCAGAGTGGTGTGGCATGTTGTATATTAGGATTATTCAAGGCCATCCGAATCCAAGTTCTCGTCGTTGTACATTACTGGGGCTGCAAGAGGCTGCCCTCATACTGGATAAGAGGAGCCCGGGTGGAATTGAAAGAGAATCTATTAAGCAGTCAATCATATGATTAAATTAAAATGCATACTTAGTCGTTGCCTCGGTCGTTGCGAGGCAACGAAAAGCAAATTTCGAATTTCATACGTTTCTGGCAACCAGTAGCATAAAAGGAGCTAGACTCGTTTGTGCGTTTGGGCAGGTTTGGGCCGTTTCGCAGGTCGGTTAGAGTTTCGGAACCGAAGACAGGCTCGCGTTGGCGCCTATAGCTGGAGAAAGAACGATTGGGTGTTCGCTGGATTGAGTCGCTCGTTATCGAGGTCGCTGACGAGTTTCTGGAACGCCGCTGAGTGGATGCATGGAGCTCGAAGGATCATTGAGGCAATGGCGTGCCAGTCATCGTCGGTTCGTCGTGTCGCATGCTTGGTATCTCTTGGCATGGGCGCTTACAGACTTGACCAGATGAGATTAGATCAACATTAAGTACGATTAGATTAGATGATAGCAGAACTGCACTTGAGGGCTTTCGCTCGATTACATTGATCGCCACCCCCGCTCGTGGGTTTCCTAAAAGTTGGCGTTAAATAGGACCTTGTGATCATCCACCTCCCTTCAGTGAAAATGTGACATTTCGATATGATTGGAATATATATCTGAATCATATGCAAGATATAAAGATTAATTTAGATAACGAACTGATTCTGAACTGAACTTTGAGCTCATTTCTACTGGGCTGAATTCCGGATAAACTCAGACAAGTCCGTAAAAATTAATGAAATCGGTTCTGATTCTTCGCACAAAAGGAGCGGCGATCCCGAGCTGCCACATGGGGAGTAATGGCGGAACATCAGAAAGAACTTGAATGTCAAGGAGTTAATAATATTCAAGGAAAGACGACCTTCTCTTCTCTGAGATCGTCAGTCTTCTCGCTGAGCGCGAGCTGCGATCAGGGTCCCGAGTCCATGGCACAGGCATAGATTACCTCACCCCCCCACGCTCGACGCCGGCAGGAATTGTCAGGTTGATTTGATGCATGACAGACGGGAAACCATGTATGTCTTGAACGGAGCAACAAATTCACATACATCGTCGAATCCGATGCAGCAGAAGCAGAGAACACAGGCTGATTCCCGAACTTACGGCAAAATGAGTATATATTTGTCAGCGTATGTTCTCACTGAAGGTAAGAGACGGACAACGTGGGACAGAGATAGGCGAGAAGCACAACGGGATCATGGGAGTCGGGCTTGAACAACGAGGCATAGAGAGGAGGACCAACAGATATGGTGTCGGGATCTACACATAAGTAGTTCGAATCACCTCGGCGGAACAAAGTTTTGACAAAGAACCCACCACGACCATGTTCATGGCCAGCGAATTGGCTGATCTATGATATTGGCCGATCTATGAGTGTCGTGTGCATGGTGGGCTGTGTCGATACGCCGTTGATCCAAAGTTTTCTCACCGACGATCACTGGCTGCGGCGACGGAAGTTGGAAGAACTGATATGTTTTCCTATGTTTTCGACAGATCAGGGTATGTTCCGTAAACCATATCTGATGGACAAAGGCGATTCAACTATCAATTGGGACATCCGTCACGGAATGCGAGTTCTGCGTGATCCAATGAGCTCATTAGCACTGCATCAACCGTAGGCAAGCTTGAAATAACCGACTTTTACATTATTGGCACCTAAAAGTAGACTTGCTTGCCCACTCCATTCAGTGATCATGATGCCCGTGGCTGAGCTTGAGATCGCGCTTACCCGACTCACGACTCGCTTTAGACGATCTGGCTGATGAACTGAGCCGGCTCTCGCTAGGATAAAATTGACATTCGAATAGCTTCGCGTGAACTCAGGTAGCAGTGACAACTGGTCCAGAGCACTTACAATTTCAGTAAGAAGAAACCACAGTGGAAGACGGCATGTCGACAACGAAAGAAAGGGTTTAAGCGCAGATCGGTTCCGACATTTGCGCCGTGGTAGAATATGGTTGGTACATAGTACATCCAGGAGCGGCGTTAGAGGAATTCATGAAAACGTGACATTCTTTCCGCCAGTTAAATTTGAGAAATTCGTGTTTTTTTTTATCCCGAATTGCATGATAAGATATGTCGGGGAACGGAGATTACGAGATCTTGGGGGAGAAGGAAGGAGCATTTCGTGGAGATAGGGCATCACGAAGTCGACAAAGATTTTTCCATTTTCCGTTTCCCAGCCAAGGGTCAACCGATGGGCGACAAAGTAAAGTCATAGAGGTCTTCTACGAACAAGGACTGACATCGTGGGGTACCCGAACCCTTGACGTTATAATTACTTGGCAATGAATCTTTGAAAGGGTCGTTTTTGAGAATTCGGATATGTGTGTCTGAGAATGGGATGTCCAAGCCGCCAGACGGGGAAGAATAGACACAGATAGACAGCTGACACCTTTAGCCGCACGTAGACAATAAGCACGCGGTTATTCGGAAATGAAATATCGTGTATGTTATCGAGTCGGACATAAGCCTCACAGCAGCTCACTTCGGTTGTTTCTCGTGTCGATGCAGATCTCACGAGCGTCAAGGAAGTGAGTCCACCAGGCCGAGAGAAAAGAACGGAGAGTATTTCCATAGCCTCGGCATGACGTAGAGTAGCTTGCCATTGGCTGGAAGCATGCAAAAGTAATGTTATTCAGCTCGTGGTTGTGACGCGATGGCACCAGATTTTGGGTTTTCTCTTGGATTGGACGACGCGGGTCGGATGAGCTATTCTCATTTTGTGGGAGTAGGTTGTCCGTAGAACGTCGGAGGACGAAGAGCAGCCCCTTCCAAATGTGCGGATGAAGCCTACTGAACGAGAAACCTAGCTTAATATCCCTCGATTGGAGATTGGAGGCGGTGGATCGACATTTCAGTGAGGATGTGTTGTGGTACGAAGCTCGAGTGGTTTGAGTTGGACTCAGCTCAATTGGGTGGGAACATCACGTGGGAAGGTAATTAGAGCACGTGGACACTTTTGGCGCGCTTGGCGCCGCGTCTCGGAAACTGAAACAACCCCTGGGTATTATCATTCTACATATTGCAAGTTCCGAGAAGGAAAGAATAGAAAGTTCCGCTCAACTTTCTAGGCCAATACACTCCTGAGTTCTCGAACCAAAAGCCAGAATAGTCAAATCCATGACATCAGCGCGCCACACTATATATATACAAACCTGCTTGCCAGACACCTTGCACATCGACATTCACGACCGCACGAACAGCACTAGACCAACTGTATTTGATTATAATCGACAATGTTTGCCTCAAGAATCCTTCGCAACATTGGAGCCACGGGCAACAGGCTCATGAACGAGAGCACAAAGTCTGATAGAACCATGGTATGTGAAACTCCCATTACATCTTTGGAGCTCGAGCTAAACCGATTTCATTCTGAAGCTTTATGGCGCGGGAGCCTTGGCGGGGTTGACAGGCCTGGTCTATTGGGTTGGATACCAGGCTGAGGGTACCAGCAAGGCTGGCAGGGAAAGCAGTAAGTCTTCTCACTGCATACGGAAAAGCCTGCAGCGATAAGTGTTCCTCGTACAGTAAAGGAATTCGAAGCTCGGGCGGCGAACAACCCCCGAAGTAGATTTCTATTGATATGGCCTGCTGGAAGTGGGGCTGTGAAGCTCTCGAACATGGATGAGTTTGACCACCTCATCATACGTTCTGTTCCTCTTTATGGAAAATTGCGTTGTATTTCTACCTTGGCAAGCTTGTACTAGTAGTTTATCTTTATTTGCATATACTCATTGCGTTCATTGCTTCAAAATGAATGCTCAGCGCTCAATGTTAAATGTCCTGGTGATAAAGGTTGCAGCGCATGCGGGAAGACAGGTACGGCGTTGGAGTGATTAATTGGGGCACGCGCGAGCAGGAACGAGGGAGAGCCTGCCGTTAGCCTTCGATGCAAGGACACACTCCGAGGTTCATTGAGACCCTCGCATTACACCCATTGTGAAGTTGAAGCGATGTGCTGCAAGTGAGGGGCATGAAATATTTGAGATGCTGATTCGGACTTCCAAAGACCACTGGCATCAATAAGCAACTGGAACGAACGAACAGAGTCCACAAGCAAGGCAGTGTGTCCAAATTGCCTCTATATGGGCGTTCTATATGCCAATGCCATTGATGATCGAGCTGGAATACTTAGTCCATGACGTCAGTGTGCCACACTCACAGCGAAAGATCAAAGATTATGACCGTGGAAAAATCTTGGATGATTTGAGATCATACCACATTACTCTCAGATTATGCGCGTTTACATTTCCCCTTCATCATAATGAGGTGGAATCTGGATTCTCTGACAATATCATGTCCTTACATTCCACTCCGGCCTGTATGCGCAAAGGACGAGCTCGAGATTACGACACTAAGTCCATTCTTTCACTTTGACCCCCATCATCCCCTCCCACCACAACGTCCGCAATGCCGTCCATGACCTACCATCCATGCAGATGCCTCAAATGCATTAAGAGCCCTGCTGGGTACGAGCTGCAAACAAAGGATCTGATTAGAAAACATAAGAAACGATACGGAGATGTGGAATCTCTGTGAGTTTGGCCTCTGAATCTCGCTATACCTCACTGAACTGTCCAGAGCTGCGGGGGATCTCTTGCCAAGCCCAGAAGAACATCGACCCCCCCTTGGCGACCTGGACACCAACAGACAGCCACCTGTCGTAACTACCAACGCCTCGTGTGATCGATCTATGGTTCCCTGTCCGGCGACTAATCAACCCGACTCACCCCTCGTAGAATTCGAAGAACGCGATGGGTATTACGATGACGATGGCTATTTAATCTTGGATGATTGGTGGCCTGACGATGCGAATGACGCTGGCGAGATGGATGTTGCACCAGCAGGGTCTGTAAATGGTGGCAGGGAGGATGAAGCAACGGCGGTGGTCGGACGAGAAGCCGCTCCCACCGTTCCTGCTTGTGAAGTTGCAAGTCTAGGTAAGCTGACAAAAAAATGTGGTTGTCGAGGCTTACCCGTCGAGTGTAGATCAACCCATTGCTGGCCCACTTCCACCCCCGCTACCTCAAATTCAAGTCCAACGACACTTTCATGACAGTAATTGGAGGCGAATTGGTGAAATCGACGTACGAACCCCAGGCTCAGACGCCCATGAAGCTGACAGGCCAGACATAGTTCTTCGAGCCTTTTCAGAAGAGTCCTGCATTCGAATTGCTTATCTGCAGGCTGTTATCGCAAACGTCTATTCACATGTATCTGTTTTACGAGCCACGGATATGTGAGCTTAAATCTACCTTGGAAACATAAATGCTGACCAAAAATATGGTGCTTTTTGCAGCATTATCGCTCTCTTCCAACTTCCGAGTTGTTTCATTGTCAAGGATCATCTCCATGTCAGAATCTTCATTGCTGCTTTCAATGTCGATTTTTTGCGATCTTCCTACTGACTCTTGCTGAATAGCTTCGATAAGTGCTCTGATTATGATCAGCTCCTCTCCGACACGGTTTTTTTCTTTTCTTGCTTCGCGTTCAACCTTACTGATCGCTTTTTGTAGGGTCTCATTGTCATCTTCAAGTACAGCGACGCGTTCTTTCAAGCGGTTGATCTCCAGTGCAGCACTGGACCTGTTCAGATTTGCTCCAGCTTTTGTTGCTACTGTGCTCGCAGAGGTGGATGGTTGGACAGAGGCGGCGCGGACTTGTGCTGTAGTCTGATTACGAGCGTCGAGCTGGTTGATCAAGGAGCTGAGGGTCTATGATATGGCACGCAGGGTTAACATTGGCGGCTTCAGGAGGAAAGACAAAGGTATTGGACTCCATGGGGTGTGAAGCGGCGCGTTGTTCATTCATTGGTTGTGGTAATGGATGAACAGGCTCTGTGACTGCTGTTGTATCCTCCCCCTGTCGAAAACTAGTTATATTACATCTGCTCGACACGGCGGGGTATTATTTCGAAGTAACTTAATACATATATGTCCAGCAATCAAAAGAACCAGCCTGAATTCGCAGCCAATTTGGATATCAGGAGGCGGGATGGGGTGCCGCGGGTGCGGGGCCGAATGGGTAGGCCCAGATCATCAAAATGTACACCGAAATGTGCAGAAAAATGTGGGCAAAATGCATGTATATTGAGAGAGAATGGTAGAACTTCCTGAAAATTATCGCGCTGTGTAATTTTAGGTACATTGTGGGGTAATCTTGGTAAAATCTGACGTTTTTCCGAAATTATACGTGTGGCAAAATGTGTGATGATGCGCTGTGACTTTAACAAACGTGAAACACACCGCAAACAGCACCAGACGCTGCATCAGATTATCACCGAACAATGTTTACCTCGAGAATCCTTCGCAATATTGGAGCCAACAAGCTCATGAACGAGAGCGCAAAGTCTGATAGGACTATGGTGTGTGAAATGAGTCCCATTACATCGTTGGAGCTTGAGCTAACCCCATCTCATTCTGAAGCTTTATGGCACCGGAGCCTTGATGGGGTTGATAGGCCTGGTTTCTTGGGTTGGATACCAGGCCGAGGGTGTCAGCAAGGAGGGCAGGGACAGCAGTAAGTTCTCCTATTGCCCAAGAAAATGACTGCAACGATATATGTGTTGCTCGTACAGTAAAGGAATTCCAAACTCGTGCGATGAACAACCCCCCACAGTAGATTGGTCCTGATGTGGCCTGCGGGAAGTGGAGCTAAGTAGCCGGCGAACAGGGAGAAGGTTCACGACCTCATCAGACGTTCTGATTTTTTGTGGGGAAAGCTGTGTTGTATGTCCACCTTCGCAAATTTGTACTATTGATTTATGTTCGTTTGCATTCCTTCATTGCGCCGATGCTTCAAAATGAATGCTCAATGTTTAGTTCACTTCAATGGAACCGACCGCCGCCACAGAAAGTTGCCGAGAAGCTGTCCTTTGGAGGTCATAAAGGTTGCAACGCATTCGAAGATAAGCTGCGGCTTACTGGGGGAAGAAAGCTACTGCATCGGAGCAATCAATTTGAGCACACGCGAGCATCAGGAACGAAAGAGGTGAAGTCTGTCGTTTGCCCGTGACGCAAGAATAGAACAATGAACTTCGAGGACGCTTGAGCAGATGGGATGCATTGAGGGTGTGAACTATTTGAGATGCTGATTCAGAATGGACTCGACAACCAGGTACTACAGCCTCAGGTACAGGAGCACCATCACTGTCATAGCGGCAAACAGCAAGTCCACCAAAAGCGCCAAACCCGGCTAACCATCATGAAATCAAGAGTGGAGGTGGGTACTTACTCGTCCACGAATCAGAGAAGCAGAGGCACGTACATCACCGGAAGCTGGCGGGCAATGAGTCGAATATCGCCCCGTGGTATGCTCTCGTAGACCCGCTTGATAAGTGGTTTTTCGTTCAGACGGAATGTCATGACCAGCGCTTTGAGATACTCGCGTTCAGCCAGAACCTCGAGGACGGACTGTGGTATGAGGTCGATGGTGAGGTCAAACGGGTCAAATGTGACCGTCTCGTCGAGAGAGTAGACCTTCCATAGACGCTGCTGCCCATGCGCGTCCTGTTGGCGAGAAACGGACACATTTTGTGCGTGCTTCTTGTCGGAAGCGACGAATGGACATGTCTCCTGCGCCACGGCTCGCCCTTCCTGACGTCGTACAGCACCGCATATCTGCTGTTCCCACCTGTAAGGAGACACGCGCCGTCCGCGGTATACGCGAGACTGTTGTACGACTTCCCAGAGGCGTTATTCACAGCCGAAACACGACCGTCGAGCTTTCGTCCGCCGGACATATCCATATCTTTCCGGCCATCAATGACGTTTGTCCGCTGGCTCTCCTGGATATCGAAGAACGTTACCTGGCCAGCCAGGGTCGATGCCGCAACTTCTTTGCCGTGAGGGGAACGCGAGACATCGGAATTCAACAAGAATGGCTCACTCGCACCAGAACAGCCGAACACATTCCATACTCGCAGTCTTCTCCCATGACTAACTCGCGAGTTGGTTGGCGCCAGGGGGCGAAAAGGCGAAGGCACTGACAGGGCCTTTGTGGCCTGCCATGACGTCCAGCAGCTTTCCCGTCTGTACTGACCATAGGAAAACTTCAAATGAGTCTGTAGACCCAGCTACGACAACGTCGCCCGATGCATCGACGGCAACATGAAAATCGCACAGGAGATGGTGAAGTGAGGGTGGCGAAATTGCGGTACCGAATGAGGTCATAAGCTCGGACAGTTCCATCCAGGGAAGTGGAGAAGAGGACGCTGCCTTGCTTTGTGAAGGCCACAGAAGGGAAGGGGGCACTATGCTCTGCGAACGCGAGGAAGCAGAAGCCGGACAGACTTTGACCTTGCATCGCCTCCGGTTGCTATCGTCTGTCCATCAGGGGTGTTCGTACCGAAGTAGTGGCCTTGTTGCTTGAGAATCCATGATTCTAGGGGACGTGGACACGAAATCAGGACCGTAGCAGCGCAGACTGTCTACCGCTCATCGATAGTGTATCCACAGCCCCTATGGATGAAAATTAGATGCTCATAGGGCTAACCTGGAAGTCGCGATGTCTGAGCGGCGAAGGTGGCAGACCAGTAAATGCAAACCCACCATACCAAGCCACAACATCCTTGCCTCTCTCCAAAAGAAGGTGATGTAGTTTTATTCTTGGTTTCTATGAGGGAGATGATGATTAGCATGAGGTGAAAGGGAAGGACAGCAGCGATTGAGAGAAGAGTGAAATTCGAGCGAAGGAATCGAGAAATGACAAAAGAGACACGGGGACACAGAGAGGGTTGGCGGTCGAAGGCGAAAAGAAAAGGAGGAACGAACCAGTTTATACGTGCCTGCATTGACCCGTGATTTTCCAGCCACTCTGAGAGGACGTTAGAACTCGGAGTTGTATGTTGCCGTCGCTGTTATGGCGTGGAGAGGTGGGTGTTAGCTATATGAGGCAGAGGTGGAAGGATGGAGGAGAAAAGGATGGAGAGAAACTATAGGCAATGGATGACATGAGATAAAAATAAAAAAAAGGAGTTTATGGAATGAAATCGAGCTATTACCAAATATAACCAGAGATATGGCCAAGGGGGAATAGAGAAAATGGTCGAATAGAGAAAGAAGAAAAAGTACGTGAAAGGAGGCGGGAACGAGTACGCGCAACAAACGAAACGAAGGACGAAAGAAAAAGGAAGTAGAATCCGAGACGAACCTGCACATCTATAGGGTAAGCAGGTAAGCAGTCAAAACCAGAGACGCTCTCTCACATCTGGTCCGAGTATTTGTTAAAGAGTACCTGGGACCTGGTAAACATACAATGGATAATGAGCATGCTTCTCACCCGAAGGGAAAAACAGAAAAGGAAACCTGAGCCATGACAAAGCCCTCCTCGCGGTCGAAGTTACCATCTCGCAACCCGATCAACTTTAGGTACTCGCTCAATATTTCTGCTTTTTGGTGAAATCCTGATGTTAGGTGGAAGCGGAGCGCGTAATGGTGGCCGATTGTATGTAAAACGTCGAATGTGGCGTTTAACGGTTTCGAGGTACCTTTCATTTAAGGCATGCATGAGAAAAGGTACCTGGCTTACCGCAAGTGAATCAGGAAAGGGAGAGGGGGGCAGAGCGAAGAGAAAACATACCAGACAAAATAGGTGGCACGACTTTCTGAAATCATTCACCTCGAAGATTATGCTTTCACCCTTGTACAGAGAAGGGGAAAAAATTGGCTAGCTATAAAATCAATATGCTCTTAGCTCAGATATTGTCAGAGAGGAGATGTAGAGAGCCTCACATTTTGGTTGAACATCAAGACGCGCTGTCGGTGCCGCGTCTGGAAACGCGATCACGTGCACTAAACTCAAATCTTAAATTCCACGTGGCACCCGACGTCACTCAAGAGCTCGTCGACGCGCTCGTCAGTCTCGCATACGGTGCTCACAAAGGCACTCGACATCATCGCAGCAAGCAGATTTCGGCTGGATACACCGAGGGATGTGCAATTTGAAGGCCCTTGGGTCGATTCGGTCTTACGGGAGCCATTTTGGCTTGAAGATAATTTCAGCAAGCGGCTACTTCACTGATTGATTTGCGACTGGAGGCTAGCTTGAAGTAACTTGAATGAGGTTCGCGGTGGGACGGAGGAGGTGGGTTCAGAAGGAGAGCCTTCCAGGTCATCTGACGTTTTGAATCCCTTCCGCTATCTTTTTTGGGTGACACTGCATTGGCGCGAGATCGAGCGTCGATGGCAGTTGCCAGTGAGAGCCGTGCCCAGGTTATCGAGCTGCCCGTGGTGTGCGCCGTGGAGTAGGAGGAAAGCTGGGAGTGGAAAGAAAAACACCCAATGAAGTCCATCACCAGTTCCAGAACCACCATCCACCTTTCCGGCAAACATCGATATCACTATATTGGCGACTCAAGTGTGATAAGGTCATATAATGTCCTTGTGACCGTTGTAATCAGGCCTCATGATCAGCGACGTTGAGGTCACTGATTCAGAGGAGATGTAATTACTTGCATTTGACTTCAAGTTGCATAGCCGCCGTGACGTCCGGAATTCTCAAAAGATTCTGGATAGCCCCTATGTGATCAGTATCGATATCGATAAATGCTGTCAAAAGTCCGAGAACGCATGGCGTACATGGGCATACCTGAAACTCTATCCGCCAGCTGAGAGAAATGCCGAGCGGGATGTCACACTGACATCTGCAGCGAGGTAAGCACAATTGGGGTGTATTCCTAGAAGACGATATTTCGGGACACGGAAATTAAGCCTGATTATCATATTTGAATTGAGCGTGACAGAACGCAAATATCAAGACATCGGGCAAAGATAAGCAAAGACACGCTGGTCGCTTGTGATGCGCGTGGATCGCATTCGGTCAGCACTTTTCCCTTGAGGCTGGGCATGGGAGATGGGCGCTTAATATTTGGGGATGCTGATAATCTGCTAAGGCCACTAAAACACAAGGCATCCATGCGTGTGGATCGGAGGCAAATTTTTTCGGTTGAAATTCTTTTCCCTTGAGGCTGGGCATGTGAACGGGAGATGGGCGCTTAATATTTTGGGGTGCCAAAAACAAAGGAGAGGGCTGTCTGCGGGAAGTAATTGGTCTCGATGATCACGCCATGGTGCTAGATGGAGAAAAGAAGGATGGCGTGTGGTAGGTACAGTACAAAGAAGTAGTTCAAATTTCACCAGAATAGATAAGAAGCGTAGAACATTGAATCCTTGACAAGAATCTATATGCAGTACTGTACGGACCGTTCATACGGGCTGCAATGCCTTTCCACTCCCAAGTTGCTGGTTTTCAGGTTCTTGTTTCTGAATATGGGGTTGCTCCTCTATCCTGGTCTCGTTCATGGAAGATGCCTCTGTGTGTATTGGAATTTGAGCTTTGAGAAGAATCGATGATCCTGGATTGTCGTCCTCCTTGTTCGGCATGTTGCATTGCTCCAGATCTGAGGTAAATGAATCGTACAAATCATTAGGATGATTTTTCGCGTGCGCTGCGAGAAACTAACCTTGCTGGCTGGGTGTACCGATGCTCTCGTGAATTCTTCGATACAAAATGAGAAGTAGCAAGGTAAAGCTCTAAGAAATTTACAGGTCATTGTGGATCCTAAAGGTATGAAAGTTACTTACACAGAATGACATTATCACGAGAAAAGGTAGAGTTGAATACATATCTGTTGATGACGTGACATAACTGGTAAGCTTTGCGTCATCAAGTCTTCGGACAGAAAGAAAAACCTAAAGTAGTGCCTATAGATAACGCTCTATGATTACATTGCTCTGCTCATGAAATGATTGCGACACGCTTACCGAAACCACTTGGAGCTCCAGGAAAATTCGTTCTGATGGATGTGAATGCAAACACGGCACCGACAGGAACGACAAACATCTCGGCGTATATCTGATGGGGGCGGTATACCAAAGTAGCAGCACACATGATTAAAAATGCTGCAGCTGTTAGCCCTAGATAAAATAGTTGGGCAAGGGGACCTTCAGAGAGATTCTTGCTGAGCCAACTCACAATTTGTGATTGCAACTGTCACCACGAACATTTTCGTAGCTTTCGACCTTTCGACCCGAAAAGCAAGTTCAAGTCTGGGCAGGGGAAGATTATCCAAGGGAGTTTCTACGATGAGAGACCTCTGAAGCGACATTTCAAAGTTTCTGCATTGGAGGTGTCGTTAGCGCTCAGAATTAGGAAGAAGAATTCCGTAGATCACATACACAGCAACTCCAAACGAATTAGTAACATTGAGTGCGGTGACGGCACCCGTTTGGGCGTTACGTGTAGAGAATGAGAAGGATGCTATATACCTGATAAATCAAAATGTCATGTTATGAGCAGCCTGTGGACCGGCAAGTTGGTCCGACATACACATCGAAGGGATAATTTTGCAAGGTCGAATGTCCAGATGCCGGTAAGATAGGCACGTAGACTGAAGAGGCCAGTAGTTTTGTGACAGTTCTGAAGGACGGGTACGGTGTTGTTATTAGATTGAGGCAATTTTCGGTAGTGTTTAGTCGATAAAGGGGCAAGTACGGTGGTTGAGCAGTCCAGGAGGGACTGGAGGTGTCCAGAAGTGATCTTGATGTATGCTGAGTGGCTAGCGGCAGAAAGAGTAGTTGGCTTTACTCACTGCGTGATTAAAATGTCCATTACGACGGGATCCTTGGTGCAATCAACCGCAGTGAACTGGGGATACCAGTCCATTTTTATGGTCCTTGAAATCGGATCCACCGACAGGACTTCCGCCATCAGACTGACCTATTCATCGAACAAGCAAGATGGCGTCTCAACAAGTGAATTAGCAAAGCACGGCGACACGGAACATACTTCTGCTGGGTATGAAAAGCCAAGCGGTGCTCGGGACTGGAGGGGTTTGACTGCAAGATAGGATATGGAAGTAATAAAGGCCCCTAAAGAGACTCCAATAAAAGCTACGGAATAGAGAGCGAACTTGAAAATTTTCCAGGTTTGAGCGGATCGGAAGAGTGGTTTGTGCATCTGAGGTTTCATCCTTGCAAAAGAGATGGAAGGAGTTCAATTCGTTTATGTGGCGTTCAGGCCCTTAAATACTCTTGCAGACGTGAGATTGGTGCCAAACACGTGGAGTCGCGGCCACTTCCACTGCGTCCAAGGTGGGGCAGTGACCCTAGATGATTATTTGAGGATGACTTGGACATACTGTACTATTTCGACCGATCGTTCACGTCACGCATCACAGGGGGTCGTGAACTGAACAAATATGCAATTCGTCACGCATCACAAGGGCCTGTGAACATCGCCGAAATTGAAAGTTGCAGGTAAAATTTTTTTTTTGGGCGCTTCGCGCTAATTTGTGAACATTTTGCTCACAAAATTTGTCTCGTCACGCATCGCTGCTGGTTGTGAACACCGATGCCAGTGAACTATTGGCGTCACGCATCACAGGGCGTGAACGATCGGTCGAAATAGTACAGTACACTTCTCCGGATCCACCGGGACATATGTGATCTACATATAGGCGCCGAGAGGGCATGTCATTAGGCGATTCTTTGAGGACGACTCTTGGACTCAGACCACTTCTATTCTAGTACATTTAAACACCAAGTTATGAAACAATCTAATAAACACCATCCCAAGTATACGGATATATAACTAAGTAAAACGAGGGAATGACTTTATTCTATGGACGATCTTGTTGACTAAATGAGGAAATACGATGCCAGCAAAGGAAAGATGGATAACCCATAAATATCGATACTTGGGAAAAAAAGAACTTGCATAGTTTTCCGATGTAGTGGAAATTGTGGGATAAACGAAGTCAGGGATCGCAAATGCGTTGAACTGACCAATACTTTTGCTCGTATTGGCTGGTAGAGAATTGGAGGGTCCAATGAAAACCAAGGTAAGAGAGTGATTCTCCCGGGACGCAAATCCTGGCGGAGTAATGACGAAAGGAGGAAACTGGTATTGATAGCACAAAGGGAATGGTTGATCGCTCGTTCCAGAGAAAGTCTCAATAGTGGACCACGTGTTGAAACCATCCACCACTACTGAAAAGACTCCTCCATTCGGGGCAGTCACTACATGCATTGTAACGCTCGGACCTTGGAATGCGAAGATAGATTAACGACAATAATAATAAAAATGACCAATTTATATGCGCACCGGAGTAATTGAATGAGATTGTTGCGTTGAGGGTGTCAGTGGTATGGAGCAAGTTGGTGAGCGTGCAGTTTGCGTCGGTTTTGGAGATGTTCCACGCATGGGAAGGGGCATATACAAACCTAGTGTCGTTTCCCAGAACGGGAGTAGCAGATGGTACTACGCCTGTCGTCGCTGATGGATATGCTGATTCTGTGGTTCCGTATGCGTCTATGCAGGTTACAGTCTTGTCTACTCCGCCATAATAGCAAAGGGTGCCAATTGCTATCAAGATAATCAGGAAGATCAGTACAATAAAGCAGAGCAATAATCTAAACCACACGCACGGCAGCAAAAACCCACGATTCCCGTCACCAAATCACAGGGAGCTGCATGAGCAAAAACAAAGTTAACCAATGTATCAACATTTTTGGTACGCCAGACAATAACACTCACTCAAGTACGGATCCGCGCAGGGCTGGTGACTCCATCCTGATGTGTAGGGATTTTTGGGATTCTCACAGACGGGAATGCCTCTTCGAAAGTTGCAGATGAATCTAGAGGTTGAGCTAAGCAACTATTAATTTTTGGGACGATATCCAGAGGCACTCACCCTGACGGGCAACATACAGGGGTGGGACCACCACATTTTGGGGCATCAGCGCTACAATTGGTCTTGGTTAAAGATCATGCACAACTATCAATTTATCATCCGAAGCATACGAAATAATCAAGGAGAGCTTACCGATACGTCGATCTCTCTGAGACCATTGCCGAATGAGGACACTTGTAAAGCCCACAGAGTGGCAATTACCAAGGCAATTGCGAAGGACATCATCGAAGACATGGACTGGAATCAAACGAAATCTATGCACGATGTAGGCTCTCGTCATAATAAATAGGTCTCGGTGTTTGTCTTGAACAACACTGAAAACAATTCGCTGTAATATCCTGTGCGCTCGCTTGTTCCGCCATCCCTGCCAAAATTTGTGGCCAACCGAAATGACGGTATGGCCGACTCGGTAGGGGCAAGGATAACAAATCAATGAAAAGGCGTTTAAGTTTAATGAGTACGAAAAATTATGGAACTGTCTTCGTGCGGTGAACGTATCGATCTATATGAAAAGATCGTGATTACAGACCACTTTATGGAGTGTCAGAATGTCCGCATAGCATTCATCACCATAGTCTTTCAGATTTCCCTCAGTGTAGCAATACGTAGCTACTCAAGAATCGTGAATTTGGAGAGGGAGAAGAATTCAAGAGTACTTACATCCTGCAAATACCTTCCCATGATTCGAAGGTGAAGTGAAAAGGACTGGCTGGGCAGGTTCGAACATGTTACGTGAACAGGTGTCCGAAGCTCCTAATGATAGCAGTCCTGGCCGAGATGGGCATCTCATGTGAACTCTTTGCATACCAAGAGCATGTATGGTAGCTGAGCTGTGTCAGGTGCTGAACGTTGTTGCGGACAGTGCGGGGGCACTCTGTTTGGGTTATCGGACCTAGCCGAGAATAGTCTCGAGCAGAGACAAATACAGATAATATCTGTCTCCATTTCACACCGCCCTCTAGTAGTAGAAAGCATAGGAAAGTGATAGAATGAGCGGCAATTTTGTGGCAATAAGCGATGGCTGCCACGATGAATTAGGCGCAGTCCTATCGCAGCGATTCACAATTGCAGTGCTTCTGGGTGGGAAGTCTCACCAAATCACACCCACTCGCAGCGTACCTTACAGGCAGAATGGAAACGCGAACCTTTTCTTCTCGAGTTTGCCACATTGAGGTTTGCCCTCGACAAATTTTAGCATTGCAAGCCTCACATCTGCCCAAGCATCTCGGTCAGAATGGCTCGAGATGGGACACAACTCGTCATCATCTGCCACATCCGATCATCCTATACTTATTTCAGAGCACTTTGGGTGCTCCAGGACTCAAATTAAAGGCGCGACTGAGTGTAAATAATCTTTGAATTCTCGTTCTTTCTATTTCTTTCCAGCGTGCAATTTCCTTGTTCTTTGAATTACCTACGCTAAGAGCAAAAAAAAAACGTTATTCGACCCAAGTTCGACCCTCCCACGGCGTAATCGACGACCTCTTCCAACGGGGATGCAAGCACTATACATACAACTTGAGATACGGAGGCCAGAATGATAATGGGCTAGCTTCGTTAATTCTCACTGCGGAGTTCCTTCCAGAAACTTGAAGACATCGAGAGTACCAAACGAGTTAACATTTCGGAGGCAGATATTTTAAGGAAATGTGGCGACGATATGTAACGCGAATACTAAGGCACGTATTCATTGTAGCAAGGCAGACCTGGCTCAGCTAAAGTATTTTAGAGAGAAGTGGAGATCGTCCAGCGAGGTCGTCTTATGGAGTGCGGTCCGCGCAGGAAGTATATGAAAATGGTGACAATGAAATCGAGTGTAAAATTCGTGGAATGGTAAAAGACTGCGAGAAGGCTTCAAATCAACACGAATTGCCAACTCATCAAATGATTCTCCTACCATTGATCCCGTGCATTTCCGTCAGAGCATCCACTACAAGCTCTCTAAAATCCTTTGCAACCTTCCCCAGCGTTGCAATACTGAATGCAGCGGTGTGAGGATTTCGAACAGCAATGGCCAGACATCGGGATCCACGACGCGCTGAAATTGGTTTCGCCGCTAAGCAAGCGGGGATCGTCTGCCCGGACGACTGTCATAACGTGCTTCCTGCCTCCGTGGTTGGTCGACTCTAGAAAAATGTAACCCTCCTTTATCTTCTCCGTGTCTCTTCCGTTGGGAGCGTAACAAACTCCGAGGGCGTTGATCTTCCTCGCATCTATTATAGTTTTGAATCTCTTCATGAATTCGGCAGGAGGAGGAGGTGGGACATCATCGATATCGTCAACGTATCTGTGCTCCAATTCCTCGCCTTCATCGTTCCATCGTTCCGCAACGATAAGAGATGAGACGTCAGTTGTCGGCTCGCTAATATCGCCTCTGGCGACCATTCGCTCTCCCGTCGTGAGGGAAAAGTGATGGTGAAGGAGCCAGATCCCGTACCTCCCTGCGTTGTCGCCTTCAGAGAATAGGGGGGCAAGTTCGGATAAGAGCTGATCGAGCGTGAAACCAGATGCCTTGAGCTGGTCGTGAAATAATTTATCGCCTTTCGCAATGGAAGGGAGATTGTTGTATGTGTCGATGCTGAACATGGCGAGTCAGAAGGATGCGAACGATAAGAGCGTTTCTTGATGGCAAGGAATATGTTCTGTGGAGATCGTGCGATGATTACTGCCAAATGGTATGAATGGTATGGAGTTATATACTCACCTTGTGCGGCGAATACGGCACCTATCTGTAGAGGTGCTGGTCTTCGGACACGAGAATCGGACTTAAGCGCTCGTTGGGATCGAATTGAAACGCAATCGATGAAGAACTTTGACACTACAGCGATTTCTGGGCTGGCCGCTGACAAGAAGAGATACCATCTGTAAACCATAAACCTGTGACATTTTTCAATTCAGTTCATCTTCTAATCGTCGACTTGGAAGAAATGAGGCAGACGCAAGGTGAGTGGACTGCGGGCATGCTGAGTTGATGCCGCCTGCATTTCCGTTTATCAGTAAATCGATAATCGCTGACGTCGCCATATTCTAGTACTCTACCTTCCTTCCTTCCTTCCTTCCGCCACCTGACACGGCATCTATCTGTAGAGGTGCTGGTCTTCGGACATGAGAAGACTTAAGCGCTCGTTGGGATCGAATTGAAACACAATCGATGAAGACACTCCGATATTATCGATTTATGGGCTTGATCGCTGACAGGAAGAGATACCAACTGTGAACCTGTGGCCCTTTCAATTCAGTTCTTCTTCCAATCGTCGACTTGGGGAAGAAATGAGGCAGACGCACGGTGAGCAGACAGTGGCATGCCGAGTTGATGCAGCCTGCTTTTCTGTTTATCAGTAAATCGATAGTCGTTGACATCGCCATACTCCAGTGCTCTAGCTCCCTCCCTTCCTTCTTCCACCTGCAAAAAATGAAGCTTTCTCTTTCTACTACACCACGATTCCTTTATCGAGCCTTCCTTATAGATCTTACCCTTCTGGTTCGATGCCAAAGCATCCGAGCAAACCTGAACAGTATGCTATCGAAAGTTCAGATGTTTCCAATGTTTACGAGAGATATTTTAGGTTTGACGCACGGGTAATCTGATATGCGGTACTTTTGTGGACTCCTTCCGTCCAAATTGCTGCGGGTCGAGGCGGGTTCGTTTGAGGTACTTTGTGACGGTAATGTTATCTTCCCTGGAATTGAAATACGAGATAAAGAAAGCCCCATAGATGATATGAAAGGCGAAGTCGATTCATCTGCGCCAGATATCAACTTGCCAGTCACCAAGTACGTTTACACCTCTCTCTATCCGCTCGGCCTTCCACGCTTCTCTTAGGCTTTTTTATACCTGTCAAACAATTTCCCTCATTGTCGTATCAATACACTGCCCTCGTGTTGATACATCGGTTTGACATAGGAGCACTGCCCACAACGAAGGACGTTTGCAGTACATATGGTGGATCAGATAAGAGAGTTAAGGTAGGGCTCATGCACGATTCACCTACGTCACGTGAGCTGTTTGGCTGGCAAATCGATCGGAAATTCGTGCGACTGACCATTTTTCAAAATTAATGGCACTTGCCACATCCAAAAAATAAAAAATTTGGCCGCGCAGAGTTGTTGGGAATAAGTATAAAAACAACTCTGTGCGGTCAGAGCCTGCCGTTTGGCCCCGACAGAAGAATAGAACACACCTCGAGGTTCATTAATCATTGTCAATACCTCGAGGATGCTTGCATTACGCCAGTTGAGGCAATCTAAGGAGCTTGGGCAGATGCGATGCATTGAGGGTGCGGAATATTCGAGATGCTGGTTTAGACGTCCAAAGACCACTGACATGGCACATACGCAAGCTACAAAACGAACAACTCCCATTCCGGGGATAAATTGAATCAATGGATTCCACACGCAAGCCAATGTGTCCTTGTATGGTGCTACGCAAGCATCGACACTGTCAACGCAGCAGTAGACAGTGAATCCACCAAAAGCCCCAAATCCGGCCGACCATCATGAAACGAGAAGGCAAGAGAGGGTTGGGGTGGCTAAGTTGTCGCGTCCGTCTACGATGATGCTACCGCGAGCATATCCACGTCCTTCTCCTGATGGACCTTAGACTGGTCGATCAAGTAAGCGAGGGTCGATGTGTTCTCGTCGCACCTATGACACGAAAATGAGCAGACGAAGGATGCAATTGAAAAAGGAAGAAAAAGAACCAAAGGCTACGCATGCCCTTGCCGAGAAACCCTGCAACGAATCAAAACACTCACAATTTTGATATCGATTGCTCGAAATCAGTTAACCCCTTTTGAAGAACCCTAAACACACTCGCAAACTCGCTCGAGCGGTCCCGAAGCAGACGGCCATGGGCCATGAGCAGCGTATTTACCCACACCAGGTCGAACTCCAGATGCGGGCTCTTGTCGAGGTGCTCGCCCACGAAGCGTAGAAGCAGAGGCACGTACATCACCGGAAGCTGGCGCGCAATCAGTCGGATATCGCCCCGTGGTATGCTCTCGTAGACCCGCTGGATGAGCGGTTTTTCGTTCAGACGGAATGCCATGACCAGCGATTTCAGATATTCGCGTTCCGCCAGAACCTCGAGGACGGACTGAGGTGTGAGGTCGATGGTGAGATCGAATGGGTCGAATGTGACCGTCTCGTCCAGAGAGTAGATGAGGAGACCTTCCGTAGACGCTGCTGCCCATGCGCGTCCCGTTGGCGAGAAACGGACGCATTTTGTGCGTGCTTCTTGTCGGAAGCGACGAATAGACATGTCGCCTGCCCCACGGCTCGCCCCCGGAAGACTGGTATCCAGCCTATCCTCCAGGTCGCTTCCATCCCTGTCATCGATGAGGTCGACGTTAATACCTGCATCATTGATTCTTCGGCTATCCAAGAACTCCTGCGTTCCATCTAACGAAAGGTTCTCAGAGATCTGGAACTTTTTAACCATCACTCCCTCGCCCTTCCTGACGTCGTACAGCACCACATACTTGCTGTTCCCACCTGCAAGCAGACACGCGCCGTCCGCGGTATACGCGAGACTGTTGTACGACTTCCCAGAGGCGTTATTCGCAGCCGAAACACGATCGTCGAGATTTCGTCCGCCGGACACGTCTTTCCGGCCATCAATGACGTTTGTCTGCTTGCTCTCCTGGATATCGAAGAACGTTATCTGGCCATCCAGGGTCGATGCCGCAACTTCTTTGCCGTCCGGGCGGAATGCGAGTGCTAGGACGTCGGAATTCAACGAGAATGGCTCCACTGCACCAGAACGGCCGAAGACATTCCATACTCGAATCGTCTTGTCCCATGACCCACTCGCGAGTTGGTTAGCACCAGAGGGCGAAAAGGCGAGGGAACTGACGGGGCCCGTGTGGCCTGCCATGACGTCTAGCAGCTTGCCTGTCTGTACTGACCACAGGAAAACTTCAAACGAGTCTGTAGACCCAGCTGCGACAACTTCGCCGGATGGGTCGACAGCCAGACACGAAAATTGCACAGGAGATGGAGAAGTGAAGGTGCGGAAATTGCGGTACCGAATGAGGTCGTAGGCCCGGACTGTTCCGTCCAGGGAAGCGGAGAAGAGGACGCTGCCTTGCTTTGCGAAGGCCACAGAAGAGATGGGGGCACTATGCTCTGTGAATGTGACGAAGCAGAAGCCTGAATATGTGGACCAGACTTTGACCTTGCCATCATCGCCTCCAGTTGCTATTGTCTGTCCATCAGGCGCGTATGCGAGGGTGTTCATATCGAAGTAGTGGCCTTGTTGTTTCAGAACATATGACTCCGACTGCCACTCCCAGACAAGCAATTGACCCAGTTTGCGGGCACCGAATGCCAACCATTCTCCGGATGGGCTGATAGCAACCGAGGATATCTTTTCTTGTGATATGCTCAGAGTGTGAATATTCGAGAAGGCGGGCATTTCCCATAACCCGAAGACACCCGTCGAGAATCCGACGACGAGAAGATTGGAGGCTGCGTGGAAGGTGGAGCAAACGATCTTCGTCCCAGGCTGGTTAAAATAGTGTCGTTTGTGTACACCCCATCTTGTGTTTGCGATTCGGTTAACTGTGTCTCGAGCAACGCCGTTGGAAGTTGATGCTACCGGTTCATCCTCGGTGTCTGAATGTTCATCGTCCGAGGTTTCTTTCGCTTTCCAGGTAAAGACAGCCCCATCCTTGCTCACGGTGTATATCTGGAAGAAGACGTTGGAATTAATGGCTCGAAGAAGGAAATGCTAGCACGTACTGTATTACCGTCTGCAGAAAAATAGGCACCTAACACAGCATCTCGATGCCCAGCAAATGTTTTTGGTCGGAATCCCTCCACAGGGTTCAGTGTAAAGAGTCGGGCAGTCATATCCCTTGATGTGGTGATGAAACATCTGGTTAACCATGTCAGCTATATGCCAGAACCGTCTGTGTCCGTCAAGACAATGTTGGAAGTACTGACGATGAATCTGGTGACCATTGTATGCTCAACACATCGTCATGATGTCCCGTATACGTTCTATGCAAAGTGAAGGGGGCGAATTCGCGCAAAAGATGGTTGGGCGTCCTCCATACTTGTATGTGGGAAGCATGTGTGACAGCGATGTAACTGAGGAAATTTTAAGTTAACAACTGTGAGCTGAAAGCTAGGCATCCAATACGCACAGTCCGTCAGGCGAGAATTGTATATCCTTAACGGGTTTGTGAAAGTTGAAATGGTGAAGAACCACTCCTCGTCGAGCATTTACTAGCAGAGCACGACCATCTATGTCAAGAAAATTAGTCGGAACAAAAAGTTGGCAGTGAATAATGCGACTGACCTTCATCTACCGAGACGAGCACATTTCCATCCGGGCTGAGCGCAATCACAGCGATGTTTTTACGATTTTCGAACCCAAACGTAAACGACTTGTTACTATTGAAAGACAGAACAACGGTCAGGGACTAACGAACCAAAGCGAACCACAAAGAAAGACGAAACGCACTTTACGAGATCGAACACGGAAACTCGGTTTCCAACTGGGCTGTAGAGTGAGTTTCCATCACGAGTGAATAGGACATTCCCTTGTCTGTATACTGTGCCGCAGATGTTGGAAAACTACTGGTAAGATCAGAAACATCCTCTCGGAATGCAGGAAATGAGGGTGCTTTACCTTGTAGTTCGCCTTCATCTTTTTCGTGCACAGCCACCATTTCGATCCCAAGAATATGGCTCGGCAAGCAGGCACAAATGCAGCAATCTAATCTGATAAAGCCTAACACATGTTCATCTACTTTGTTTACAGCTGCTGGTCTCGACCTAGTCTCCTTCACAGACTCCTTAGTGATGATCAATCGATCACTTGATATGGAGTCTGCTACTAGTCGCGCCCACCATACCGTACTAGTAGTAAAATTTTGAGGCATTATTTATTCCCACGAGCATCACGTGCCATCCATCAGTCGCGTCGCGTCTCAATCGTCTCTTCGATATCTTCGTTACTCGTATATTCAAGGGTAGAAAGCGCTTGCATCCAAATTTCTCATAAGGTATTATTTATATAATTTACTACTAAAGTCCGACGCATTTTTTAATGCTAATTTGCCCTATTTCAAGTTTCAATTCAAAATAAAAGTATGGACAAGCAACGTTACAAACCAATCTGTGATAAGTAGTTTGACAGTGATGGAGAGATGTCCATCTATAAAAACATGTCATTCCACAAAATAGCAGGTTATGACTGATTTATGAACCTGACACATGAAGTATGCATCCAAAGATGTGATTGGTGGTCATTTTGGGCAGTTTGTTTGATATTTTGGATGATTCGTGGGGTAATTTGCAGATAAATATGACAGGAATGGCACGATTCACATTCACCCCATGGGTTTATCTTGTTTTCCTTTACTTGACGTCTCAAGAGAGCAGGTAAACGCGTCTATTTCTATGGAGGAGTCGCGTACTTAATGGACGCGACAAGGGCGTGGGAACAACACGTGATGTTGATTTTTTTACTACGGTATCATGGGCGCGTCGAATTGCAGACTAGGTCTCGACCTATTTTTTTCGGTTTTGAAGCTCAAGTTAGGATGCATCCTCTGTATCTGCGTATCATGGCAATACTGATTGCACCAGATCATACAGTAGCAGTAATACCAGCCCATTCCTCCTCAAACTCTTCCTGTTTCACGGACGCCGGCTTCGATTTCTTCTTTTTCTTCGCTACAGTCATCTCGCTCCCAGCTTCAGCTTTCTTCAGCCCAACCATAGTTTCGTGAACTAGAAAAAAGCGATAAAATGAGTACTTCATGGCCATGATCAAGAAAGAAACGGACTCACGATCGCCAGAAAGCAGGTCATCCACAATCGATCGACTTCCAGAGGTAATATATTTCGCCGATACGCCCTTTGCGATGAGGGGTTGCGAAAGGAGACGCTTGAGCTCGGCTTTCATCGCGTACATCTGTTGGTCCTTCGCTTTTCGTTTCTGATTCGACAACTTATTCTCGTCATCCGATTCACTGAGGAACAGCCAGTTCGCAAGCCAAGAAAAACAAAGAAACGAGAACGCCGCACCTCACGTAATCTGAATCAAGATCAACGCCCAGTGCCTCGGCCGTTTCCCTCATCCAGTTCCGATCGTGGTTTGTTTTCTTAATTTTATGTTGGGTGTTTTCGATCTTTCGAGCCAGCTGGACTCGAGCTTTGAGCTTGTCCAGCATACTGAGCTCAATTGTCATCTCCGGAATATCAGCCTCGTCTAGAATAAAGACAGATCAGAAGAATGTAAAACCGATGGAGTAAGAAGACGCATACCTCGACCTAGACTGCCGAGAAGCGCTCGGACCACACGTCGTTCGTCGGGGGCAACCATGAGCATACTGAAACCTTTCCGCATGGCACGCGCAGTCCGTCCGTTTCGGTGGATATAGGTATCCGCAGAGCGAGGGATTTGAAAGTGGATGACATGGTCGACGGCAGGAATATCAAGACCTCGGGCTGCGATATCTGTGGCGAGGAGCACCGAGTTCGGAGTATTCGTAAACCTAGAGTAACAGGAATTATTAAGCATCTGTTCCCGAACAGTCAAAAAAAAGAGCTTGCCTATCAAGGTTCTTCAAACGTTGGCGTTGCTCTAACTGAGAGTGCAGCGGGAAGGCGTTGATGTTCAGCAGCTCGACTAGCGGCATAAGTCGTCGGATGCCATCGATCGAGGAGAGGAAAACAAGGGATTTTCCGGGATAGCGAAGCAGAAAATAATAAAGATAGACATCCTGGAACGAACGGGTGCCGAGTAAGCAATGCTTTTACTTTGTAGTGCAGAGCGCTAACCTTATCTCCCGATAAACACTCAATCTTTCCTTCCTGGAGAGTAGATACGACACCGCCCACTGGGCTGAGATCGATGACTTCGGGATTTGGGTCTCGGAAATCGAGACGAAGTAAGAGGTCATCTGAGATAAGTTGAAATTAGAACCTAAACACGACAGGCCGAGGGCGTAAAACATACCGAGGGTTGTGGCCGGTTTCTCGTCACGCTTGTAATGCTTCTTCGTTCCTTTGGGCCGAAATTTTTTCTTGACGTTTCGTTGGAGCTCTTTGCTCAGAGTAGCAGAGAAGACGAATGTCTGAAGGCCATCTTTAATCCTTTCTTTCGTATCTTCTTCCTCCTCCTGCTTGTCGCCAAACGCGGGGTCATTCTCATCGGGAATCTCTTCATCTCTAAAGGGCATTATCAGGACAAAGTATCATTTGGGTGAAAATCGTACAACATACTGTGCCTCCAGAAGAGTGAGACGCAGGATGTTCTCTAACTCGGCAAAATGGCCAGCTTCAATCATCCTGTCAGCTTCATCCAGTACAAGGAATCTGAGGTTTCTTATTTCTTTAGCGAGTTCATCATCCTAGGCGCAATATTAAATTATAGATATTAAAATAATAGTCAGGTTGCTCACGTCTTCCAAGATATCCCAGAGTCGACCAGGTGTAGCCACCAGCACGTCGACGCCTCTGTCGATAATCCGTCTCTGCTTCTGAGCAGACATCCCGCCAACAATAGCCGCGATACTAACGTGCGGAGGGGGCTTTTTGATCACGGGTTTTGCGGCTTGATTAGATGTGCTAGGTTGTGAAGGATCCTCGGGCTTAGAAGTGGTGGCATTTTGTGAGAATTCGATCGATGTCAAGAGGGAGTTGAGATGTGAAGAGACTTGTAGGGCCAACTCGCGGGTTGGGGCAAGGACAAGTGCACGGACAGGACGTTTTTGAGAGGCAGAAGGTCGAGGTTGGGATAGCAAATAATGAAGAATAGGCAATCCGTAAGCCAAAGTTTTCCCAGATCCCTAGATACAACAAAATGTCAGAACAATGACATAGTTGCCTCAGAGTCTTCTTACCGTTTGAGCAATACCTACGACGTCTCTGCCAGCCAATGCAAATGGCAAGGACGCGGCTTGGATAGCTGTAGGAGATGAGAAGCCCTTTTCATGCAAAGACATCAGAATCCTGGGGTGCAAAGGATATTTATGCCAGTTGGGAAGCAAGTTTTCGGCTGCGACCTCTTTTCAGTTTTACAAGTAACATTTAGTGGCATCCAGACTCACAGTCAAATGTCGGCACATCTTCCACCAAGATCGGCTCTTCTGTAGCCTCCAGTGAAATTGGAGTTTCTTCATGAATTGCTTCCGTCTCATCCATGACTTCAGCATCTGAAGTTGCATCTGAAATAACCTAGCAAACCGGGAAAGAAATGAGGAAAAGTCAAACGGTATAGAAAAATACAACACACGTTGAACTTCACGACTCTTCCCCCGTCTGTCATTTCATAGAAAACCTCGACACCCTCTACTTCTTCTAACTCGAGAATACCGTCATCGCCACCTATTCCTGCCTCCGATGGTCTCGCGACTGACTTCCACGGCAGTTCATCAGCGTTACGGTGCTGAAGTTTGGCCTTCTTTCGGGATGACAATAGTTTGGTAGAGGTCTTTCGTTTCATGGCAGACTGCTTGGATATGTCCGGGGCTTGCATCTTCGAGGCAGGATACCCGTATATCGAGTGCAAAGGTATCTCAAAAAAGTTGACCGTGTCCGCAAGAAATGTTGATCCATGTGATGGCCGGTCCGCTGACAGAACCTTGGTAGTTGCCGAATCAACATAGGGTCTATTCAAACGGACTTTGCTTCTCGACGTTATTTTCTTTGTTACGTTCTGCACGCTCTCGTCGACGTGGCGACGGAGTCGCCCTCACACAGACTGGAGGACAGAATCTTAGTGTGGTATGTTTCACCTTCTAAATTCCGTGTCTTTTTGGAACCTTGAACGTCACTCCAGGCAGACCCGGCTTTGAGTTACTTTGCACAGATATGCTGAAAGAAAACACTCTTTTATTCACAGATTTTAGACCAAAGTTCTTAGACTAATAGCGACATGAAACGCCCCAGACTCAGCTGGCAACCCAGAGTCAAACCCCAACCTCGGGACTGTCAACCTGAGGAAACTGTAAGCCCTGGGCGGCCAAACCTTCCAACGCTCCCGCGAGAAATATGGAGGAAAATCATTGCATTTACTGTCAGGCTTGCTGGAGCAAATTCAATAGAACTCGACGACCCCTTCTCGCCGCCTTACCAGCATGAAGAATACCCAGAGGTCGATCCGGGATTATTTGAAGATCGCAGGAGTCTAGCACGAGTGTCGTCTGGCTGGCGATCCACGGTAACAGAAATGTGTGCCGAATATTTGGCCATATACAGTGCCAGGGAACTCAAGTACTTAGTCAAGCTGTTGGAAGCTTCAGAGGCCCACAAAAGCCCCTCCGGCAAACGTTTAGGAGAATGGACAACGCGAATCGACTTCAAGATTCTGGGCGCTTACAGCGTTCCCCATGTTATTCGGCTGCTGAAATGCACACCTAACCTCCTCATATACAACAACAAAAACGGGCCACCCAGTTCACCAGAGAAATACACCCCGCAGGAGGTACTGAAGGCCTTAGTCACGTTTTGTGGTAGCTCCTTACGACGTGTAGAATGGAGTGGTGCAGGCGAGGCTCCTCGATTCCAAGACCTGGTCCAACTATGCAACGACCTTCCAAACCTCGTCACTTTGCGCCTGGTAGCCATCTACTCGTTCCCAATGCGTGAAAGTGATGGCATACCCCCGATTCTTCTTCTTCCAAAACTCAAAACCCTCTCTCTGGGTGTCATACCCGAGCCCAACACCCCCAGACCTGAATTCGCTGTGACCTGGGATCCATTCCTTCAATACGCTTCCTTCGCCTCCGGCCAACTACCCTCTCTTGAACGATTTGAATGCGACATCTTTCCTTTACTAACCATGTCTTTTTTCCGCGTCCACGGCCACAAAATCCGCCTTTTCCGCACCACTGCATGGTCCGCGGAGAACGCCCTCCCAGAAGCCCTCGGTCTCTGCCCCAGACTCTACAGCCTCGTCATCGCCCAAGGTAGCGAGACCGTGGAGCTCCCACTCTTCCACCCCACCCTCGAAAAAATCTGCATTCTCCCGACCGTCGACGTCGTCGTCGGCGTTCCGCAGCGTGTCTTTGATTTCGCAGTGATGGCTCCGCTCGACGCCCTGCTCAAATCCATCGAAAAAATGACTGCTCCTCACCTTGTCGAACTACGAATCAGGAATATGGGTGCGTATCTAAATATCGTAGACTATGCGACCTGGCTTGGTTTCTGGTGGAGGCGATGGAACATCCGAGGCGTGCACTTCCGTGACAAAACTGGAGCTTCTTACCAAAATGTCCAAGATCGTGAGTTCTTCCTTATCCTGCAGTTTCATTGGTCCCGTTTACTCACTATCGTCTTTTTTTCCCAGCAAGCGAAGCACTTCTCGACTTGGTTCGAGCTTGATTGAGTTTCTGAATTTCCATCTTGAAAATATCCTTGCATTGTTTTGACCGGCATCTGATCTATTCGTCATGTTATCATATCTTTATTGTTCTGCTGTAGATACTAGATTACTTCTTGCAATTGTCCCATACCACCGGCCTCATACCCTCCCAGTTAACGTATTAATATAAGCATCTTAATTTAATCACACATTCAAATTGTCAGCTTTCGGCTATATCACTCGCTGCAAAATTAGTGTATTGGAATCGGGTTGAGGATATATACTAGCTCGACAAATGGTAGGTCTGTGGGTAAATTCTATGGATAAATTGTCCCGTATACAATAACTCAAGATAATGATGCTCCAAAGCACCAGATACATTACTCGACAGATGATCCGTCAATCCGGCTTCAAGTTGTCCATGGTTATACAATTGAAAGGTAAGCAAAGAAGAGATCTAGCGGATCAAGAAACTTTGCATGACCGTGAAGGCACAAACGGCAGCGCACACGACGAAACCGAAATAGAACCCAGATGGGCCGTCTTTGACACTGACTGCCCAGAGCTAGGCAGAACATAAGAGGGATGATATTAAAGCGCCATCATATCGAAGGCAAAAAAAGGGACTCACGTAACCGCCTATCACTGGCCCGACGCAGCGTGCAAGACTAACAATGCTTTGTGCGATTCCATTGGCATAGCCAACGGCGTCGGGAGGTGTCACTGAAGCAAAGATAGTCAGCCGGTGCTTGATGAAGGAGACGAGTTAACTTACTATAGTTGAGTAGGATTGATATGGCAGTGTAGCCAAATGTGATGCCGCAGTAGCGAATAGCACTGAAGATTTATCGTTGAGTGTTCATTCAGATATGATGAAAGAAAAAGTCCTTACGTGCTCACAGAAAGCACTGAAAAGACGATCATAGGTAAGCAAAAGTAGAACTTGGACTTCAAAACGGATAGCGCAAAACATACCAAACATGAGGAAAGGATTCGAGTCGTCAGGATGGACATTGGCGAAAGGTCGATATAGAACGACTGTTAAATAGGCTGGAATAAACATGATTGTTCCGATTCGGAACATAGCTAGATGCGAGAAGCGGCCTCGAGGAGGTCTGAAGAAGAAAGTCAGTTTGAAGAAGGAGAGACACCGGTAAGGAAGCATACCCGATGTTTCTGTATAGGATGTCGATATAAGCTTATGGTTAGTTATCTGAAGGGAAAGCTAGGCTACGCACGGGTAGAGGTAGAACTGGTAGGCGATTTGTGCGAGGCACATCAAAGCAACTATCCAAGTGCATACAATCAGCTAGGTTCGACTTGAAAGCTCACGAGGAAACACACTTAGTTGTGCAAAATGTCCAGCATTGAGATTCAAGCCTCCGGACTGAGTATCACTGTGGCATATATCACATCAGTTAAAACTTTTAAGCACGATTAAGCTTCCATTTAGCCTCACGAAACAAGATAAGACATAAAGATCTGGTCATGCGTCGTCGTATGCAGCGCCATGACCCCATACTGTATAATGACGACGATGGGCAGCTGCGACATCAGCGATGGCGGTTTCTCGGCCAAAGATTCCACATCGGCCTGCGAGAGAACATCAGACAGCGGCCTTGATTCCGTAATGGTGCGCAAAACATCTGGAGAAGCGGCCGATGGCACGGCACCTGCATCAATGTCAGCACCCAAGAGTTGCTGTGCATCAAGCACCGCGGAAGGTGTCTTCACTCCGGGGTGGGCGAAGATGGAGGGGACATTGGTAGATAGACGACGAGGAGAGGATGGCACCATGGGCGAGAAGGAGACGGAATTAGTGCGATTGGGAATGGGAGAGGCGTGTCGCAGCGATGAAGGTGGATATAGTGAATTCGTTATGCTGGGTCGATGAAGGTTTCTCGACAAACGAGCAGTGGGCGGCGCGGCAGCTCCAGCCATCGACTCTCGACGAAGCGGAGGCGCCGCAGCATTCGTATCATTATCTGAATCAAGAGTGTCAGTCCTCGTCAAAGGCTCGCCGAAGTCGATAGGTTCTTCGGTAACATCCTCTCCCTCTGCATCCGACTCGAATGGGTCCTCGTTATCTACATTCATAGCAGCGGCAACCCACAGATCCGCGATGTTCGTCACAGCATTCTCGTTCGCAAGGAGGAGCCGTTGCGCGAAGTTCAGCTCGGACGGGCCCTCCATCACCGAACGAGTACCATCCATATTGCTTCCACGTCTGCGCCTCATCGAGCTGCTGAGACTGCCTCGTCGAGCATTGAACGTTGCGTTGCTCGCCAGTCTGCTGCGATAGGCGCCGCCATAGCCATACGCAGACCCATTGGTTTTGCTCGTGGAAAAAGTTCGAGTACGCTCAAGCCGCGTATTGGGTGTCACAAACATCGGGACAGGTTGCTGGCCGAGTGGAGAAGAGGGCCGATGAGCATCTGGCACACGTTTTGCAAAGTAGTCGGAGAAACGCCTTGAAAGTTTTTTCTGAATCCTAGCAAGACCCCTCGGCTCATCGTCTTCTTCGAAAACCGGAGTCTGGGGAGTGGTATCTTCTTCCTCTTGGATTGCAGGATACGTAAAAATCTTCTCGGGCAAAAGTCGAATGGCACCCTCGCGTGGACCGCCGTCGTGTCCAAGGAACAAAGACAGAAAGGAGCCTTCAAAGGTCTATCAGTTAGCATCTGATACCCACTGTACCTTGGGCACTCACCAATAAGAGTTACTAGTGCCGCAAGACCACATGGCAACAAATACGGGTACGTGATGAAGAGCTGTACGTCGCCGAAGACGTCTGGCCACTTGGTCGCAGGCCTCTCAACTGAGGTGGAAAAAAAACCTCAGGATGGTCCACTCGTACGAGGATGGGACTTACAAGATCCTCCGATGATAGCGCCTGCCACTCCTCCAAAGCCCCAACAGAATCTATGCAACATCAATCACTGCACTAAGAAAATATCAAAAATTGCACCATACCCCAAAATAGCATAAGCTCTGCCTTCATTACTAGGATCTGTGACGAATGCGACACATCCACGTGCGACACCCACTGAGCCAGCGAATATGCCCTGAAGAAGGCGGATACAGACGGCCTGCTGAAGGGTCGTCGCCGTTCCGAAGAGGAGGCATGTGATGGCGGAGCCCAGGAGTGAAATCATCAGCACTATTCGGCGACCGTGTTTCTCAGCCACCGTAGCCTGCATAACGAATTCAAGATTAACGGGGTTCATTCCAAAATTTCACCATGACGTACCCAGAGTAGAGAAGTGAGGAATTGTGTCAGGAAAAATGTCGATACTGGCGATTTGGGTTAGTACATGGAAGATATAAAACTTTCGAGAAACGCACCTAGAATACCCGTCCAAAATGCAACTTCTGCTTCATCCTTGAACTCTCCAAAACCTGCGAATGAATTACCAAAACTGAAGGCTGTAATTAAATCACATACGACCAACCTTTGACCATGAACAACAGGAATGGAGTCGAGACATTTGCAGATAAGAACTCTCCGAGCATAGTCTGAAAGACAGAATCAAGTTTAGATTATTTAACCACTTCTGGGAAGTGACCGGGATCCACTCACAATAGACAGCACTATCATAGAGAGCTTTGGCAACGGAGTCATATAGGCTTCTCCAGAGGCATGCATCATGGTCGGTATAGGGGCCCTCTCCGTGCTGGGTGTCGACGGTGCTCCTTCACCTCTAGGAGTCAAGAAACTTGGGCGTCCACGTCTCAGACTGCTGAACGATATCCTCCCGAGTATTCGACGGGCGGCCGATGGTGGGTTGTCGTCGATATCGCCTGGGACTGCCTCAGATGTCCCAAACGACCTGACATGATTCGAAGATCTCCGCGAATTTGGCGTAGTCATTACACGCCTGACCGACAGACGAGACGATGAGAGTTTAGCGCCAGTTACTGTGCCTGTACCCCTCTCATATGGAACTTGTTTGTTCACAGTGGTTTAGACAAACAACGGAACCTGATTTGCTTCGGACTCGGAACTTCGCTGCTGCTTAAGCCCGACAATCATCATCGACGATACTGATGACTTCCCGTAGGAATCTGAAGCAGGTTTAGAGCTCTAAACCTGCTTCAACCTTATTTGCCGAGGTCTAGATCTCGGCATGGCCGCGGCTCAGAATATGGCCGCGCTCAGACCCTTTTCAAACTCTAAATTCTGGCGAGGGTCAGGACCCTCTGCCAGATGATAAAAATATTAAAAACTCTTCAAACACCTCCAGATGACCCAAAATGTCATTGAGATGAATCTGAGTCGGGGCTCAGTCAGTTTTTGGTGAATGTGGTGATGACATAAGCTGACCGCTGTTCAACTGGTTACTGTTCCCCCAACAAATTCTTGCTCGCTCATGGACTTTCCAATGAACGACAATGCCAACTCTGGTTGGGACAGTCTTGAGGAGTCCTCATTCCCGACTTCACATACAGACTTACATCTGCCAAATGATATCCTTCAAAGTCAGCAATATCCAGATCCTCCTGCGGTGAACGCACAACTTTACTCATCAGAGATGCCCAGATGTTGTCTTCGGGCGGACTGATAAGTTTTTATTTTTGCCTCACTCCAGTGCTATGGTAGGGAGCAACAGATAATCGACGATTATCGTGAAATTGCCATTCTTGGTCTGTGGGAACTTCAGGGTCAATGGCTTCGGAGCCTGCTTCAGATTTAGAGCTTATGGTTTACGGTCTGGAAAAAGATGTTCTAAACTTTTACAGATCGGAGTTTGAACAATTTTATAAAATATGAAGCAAGTTTAGAGCTCCAAATTCCTACGGAAGTCATCCACTGACTTAGCTTCTGAATGAACAGGTCTCGCCGTGACATATGTTTTCCGGTAGTTCATATACTCTGACGCTACGGGCCTGTGTAGACCTGTGTACATCTTGAATGGACTCGGTGTGTTCCAACAGCGTCGCTGACAAGATACATCTAGAATCAACTGGAACGGCGAAGATGTTCTCGAGCCAATCACCTCCTTTCTGAAGCCAGTGGATTTATCAGGACTTGATTCTTGTCTTCTTTTGTCTTTTCTATCTACGCCTCAGGCCACCCGAGCTCAAGCACTTCGATAAGGGTGCATCTGAACGACGATTATATCCGCGTCAACAATGCCCGACGGTAGGCGACTGCATTTCCCCGCTAGTAGGCCTTCTTGGCTGTGGCTCCTTGCATAACGAGATACCCATTGTCAGCTATTGGCTTCCCAAGCCTCGTATTCCGCCTCCAGACCACCGGATGTGCAACTCTTTCTTCCTTCCTACTTGAATCCCTGCCCAGAATGCCGCCCAAGTGACCATGAAACCGCGATCTTTTGCTTTCTCGAGGATTTCTAGGCTACCTCATGCACCTGGCAGCCGCGAACGAAGGCGTATTCATGCGATATCGCCGGCATTTGTCGAGGGTGCAAAAAAAGAGCTTCGCGTTCTAGACAGTGGGACGTACGAAGAATATTGACGTTCAAGGCAGACCTCCATTGTCTAGAGTTGTTAGGATGGTCGCGATTTAGTACGGTAAGGCTCATTTTTGTTTCATTTACTGCTAATCCTCATGTTGATTTTTGGTTGTCGCGCAGGTATTCAGAGGCTTTCAGCACGAAATGCCAAAATGAAGCGGGCACCCACAGTTTATAGGGGAGGGGATTGTAACTTTAAGTAAGTAATATCCTTCGAATCTTCACTGACTCCTTGTATGTCAAATTCCAACCTAACAAATAATGGAAGGTATTCTTCACTTGATAACCGAGTCCAAGCCTGATTTGTACCCGAACAAACACTTTGGAGACTATTCGTAACATCCGCCGGACCGAGCGCTAGGCTCGATCCGAAAGGGTCGCGATTTTGCGCAGGACCTTTCACAATATTTTAATCCTGCAATGAAACTTTTGGAATTGAAAGACTGATAGACCGACGTGTAGAACCACCACTCTCGGAAAGTTGCAACGACGTCCATGGCCGGGTCGTTATAATTATAAACTCTCAGGCTGGCCAGTATTGCTTCCCATGAGCAGGCCCCCAAAAAAAGTTTTCGGCAATGAAACCGGCGATATGCAGGCAGATTTCAGGGTTGGGAATCTTGCTGAGATCCGTTGCATTGCAATTTCGAGTGTACACATGTCGACTTTCCCGGAGCCTAAATTGGTTGTGGCTGTTTCAGTGTTTGGCGGCATACGGCGATCAATTTGGCTGTGGGAGAAACAAACACGCGCGGTTACAGCGCTCACTTAACCTCCGATTCGCTCTGTCAAAAACATGAAAGCCTCAGTCTTGTCGTCTGGCTGTTCCTTGATGCCGACACTACATGTCACTCTATATCTCTAGACGGCGACTGATAAACAGCCACCCGGCTTACCATCATCACTTGTCAGGCTGCCAGTGGCGAATTCCAGTGACTGGTGCATGGATATCATGCAACTTGGGCATTGTTCAACATAACGTATCCATGTGCGGGAAGTCTTCCTATATAAAATCCCATCCTGAAACGCGGAGCTCGTACCGGAAATATATGTCCATGGCATAATCATCAGGGTATCGTAGGACCCTTTGCTATTCCAGGAGACATCTCAATGACTCGGCTGCCACCTCAAGGCTCAACAATACCCGTCCAACCAGCCAATATTTTCGCATATGTCGTGCGAAGCGCTGGGACCAAGTCACTGAGGAGCCCCATTCACTGCCCTGGGACACCTGTGCGCCTGCGATCTATGAAAAAGATCTGGCCAAATGGCGTTCTTTTTTCCTTCTTTTCACAGATTCACCAGCACGGCGGATCTGGCGCTAAGCAGCTCGAAAACAAGTCCACGATAATTTCGCTTTTTCAACAATGCATCTTGGATCTCAATATCGCTTTCCGGCACTTTTAACACTCGACCCTGCAAAGCGAAGCCGGAAACCTTGTTTACGATAGGGCCGAAAGAGGTTCTCAATTTACCAAATTAGAACCCGACCGATCACATATGGCCTCCTATAAAATGCGCATTCCACAGCCCTCCGCTCTCCGTCTCTTCCCCAGAACCGCCCAGCTTCGGTTTCTCTCATTCGGTTACCCCTCTCGTCGTCGCTCCCCCCTTTCTCGGTCTACCTTCCCCTCTACTGCTCTTCTACCTGCAACAGGATGTCTTCGAGCACCACTACGCGACTACAACACCCTGCATCGGTCAGCGTGAAGAAGATCGTTCTTCCCGACCTCGTCTCGCACTGTACCTTCAAAGTTCGCGGCAACAGACATAGGAAGCAAGTCACCACCGAGACGAAGAAGTGGCTCTTCAAGGACGGCAATCTCTTGGGGAAGAAGCGCCAGGCGTACCATGGCCTCAAAGCTGGACTACTAACATCGATGTGCTACCCCGACGCGGCCTATCCTCAGCTCAGAGTGGTCAACGACTTCATGACCTACCTCTTCCACCTCGACAACCTTTCGGACGACATGGACAATAGGGGAACTCTTACCACCGCCGACGAGGTCCTCAATTCTCTCTACCACCCTCACACTTGGCGTTCATCTGCAAGAGTCGGGAAGATGACTCGCGAGTATGTTTCCTTCTTCCTCACCTCATGGCCCACCTTAACTGATGTATCCGCCCTTAAGTTACTATAAGCGGCTCATTCCTACAGCGTCGCCCGGGGCACAACAGCGTTTCATTGAGACGTTTGATTTCTTCTTCCAAAGCGTGACCCAACAAGCTTTCGACCGTGAAGGTGAAGTAATACCCGACCTCGAGTCGTACATTGCCCTGCGTCGAGATACTTCAGGCTGTAAACCGTGCTGGGCGCTGATTGAATGTAAGCCGTTCTCCGCTTCCCTGCCCGGGTTAATCAATCTTATATGCTTTTATCTAGACGCGAACAACCTTGATATACCAGACGAGGTCATGGAACACCCCACTATTCGCAACCTAGGAGAAGCGGCAAACGATCTAGTGACATGGTCGAACGTAAGCAGAATGTACCCCACTTCATCGAAAATTTCCCTAATCGCCTTGTTATAGGATATCTTTTCCTATAACGTCGAACAATCCAAGGGCGATACGCACAATATGATTCCCGTTGTCATGAATCAAGAAGGCCTCAACTTGCAAACCGCCGTGGACTTTGTCGGCGATATGTGCAAGCAGTCTATCGACCGCTTCAACGACGAACGAGCCAGCCTTCCTTCGTGGGGTCCTGAGATCGACCGCGAGGTAGCGATCTATGTCGACGGCTTGGCCAACTGGATTGTGGGTTCCTTCACTGGTCTTTCGATCGGAACGATACTTTGGCAAATCCGGCCGCCAAGTAAAAGCCACGCGTGTCGTGGAATTACTTCCTAGAAGATCATCATAAACGTCTTCGGCGACGTCGTACGTGCTCTCGACATGTCTGATAAGAATTTTACATGCTGATTTACCTTCTTTTAGTAACCCGTCCCTTTTCGTTTTTGCACTTACTCATTCGTTACTGAACATTATGCCCGCGACATTCGAACATGCCTCCTCATTCCGCCGCTTTACTCCATTGCAACTCCCTCTGCCATCAATCTGATTCAATTGCTTTCGTCATTGTATCTTTTTCCAACCCAGCGTTCAAGAAACCAAAATCCACTGTACCAACATCCGCTCGCTTCACATGCATGATGCGACTTTCTTGAACACTTGACTCGTTTTCATTCTACCACTTTCCTTACCTTACCACATTCCTTTAATAGTCATTCATTCCATCGCGTCATTCGCGCCCACGCCCTTTATATATTACATCGCCATCGTATTGATTTATCAGTTATCTGTTACATACCCTCCTGCACGTTGATCTGTGCATCATCATTTTTATCGTACATCTTAACTACTATACCTCCATTCATTTACTGCTATCGTATGCTATGCATATGCCACTCCATCTTGAATAGAATCTATGCAATAAGGAACTATTTCTGTTTCTCTCCGATATACGTATCACCGCTGCTTGAGAGTTGTTGACTTTTCAGGTTGTTGGTTGTTAGCTCCGCAGTCCAGGAATAATGTTGTACTCTGGACCTGACCAAGCATAAATTTATGCAGTCATGCATGCTATGTACGAGACTTCGCTCTGTCGGATCTACACGTCCAAGCGACCCGAGAGGCCCTGATGTTGAAACGTTGAACGACGACACTTTCTGAGATAAAACATCACTCTTATGGTTCAACGGGATCCGGGCGGAATTCGGGGGTAAGTACTTAAATATCATGACGGTAGAAAGTGCACAGAAATGTCTCTTTCCAGGCACTAGTTGAAAGTCCTCGGACCCGAGCGACGCGTGAACGACGTAGTTAGATTCTGGGATTTTCCGGGCACCACTTGGGCACACTGTCAGTTCGTATTGAATCCTAAAAATAGGCCGCCGAGCTCAAAGGCGCTCGAGCTTGATGGACCTTACTTATATCAAGGTACATGTTGTGCATTAAATAATTTGTACCTGAAGCATTATTGGCACTGGCTGGCAGGCATCGACGGTCTGGGGCCGCAAGTCTTCATTGCCTCTGAGTCTAATGACATTAGTAGTAATAGATTTGACGGTTTGTCGTCGATCACATGACTAACACTGTAACATTAACGAAAGATTCAATTCAGAAAGAAGTCAGACATCTGAAACTGAACTTGAACTTGAACCGAACGACCACGTTACTAACCACAAAGTGCCGTCTGCCATGGGGAAATTTCGAACGTACCAATCTTCAAGCTGGACGAGGATGTTCTCTGGAAGATTTTCATCATGAACACAGATTTGCGCTCACCGATACAAGCCTGCAGTCCCGACGATCCTTATGAAGATTTTGGCTCTCGATTATTCCGTTTCAGCGCTTTGACTACAACGCGCCGCACGTCGCAGGTTTGCAGGTACTGGCGGGAAGTTATTCTTGGGTCGCCGTCGCTCTGGGGAAGAGCCATCGACCTCGATCATCTCAAGCAGAAAAAACCCCGCTGGAGGAACGAGGTCCTACGCAGGACGGGTGATGCCTCACTTTTCGTGAAGGGGTCTTCCGTAGAAACCGCATCTCAAGCTGACTTTCTCCTCTCGCTCCTCGACATGCACTGGTCCCGCATTCGAGAGTTTTATGTGACCTTTCGATTCGAAGCCAAGAGTATTCTGGATGACGAACGATGGGGTGTCATTCAAACGCCTGCACAGGATCTGCAGTCCTTCACACTTGTTTTTTGGAGGTACACTCCCCGCGTTTTGTCTTCCACAAACAAAGCCATTTTTTCAGACAATGCACCATCACTGCGCAAATTCCATTGCCCAGCTGTCGCGCTCAACCTACAGGCCCCGTGGTTATCCCAACTCCGGAGAATGGAACTCGAAAATCCTCCGTTTACCGTCCAGGAACTTCTCGTTAAGCTTGGCGAGATGCCACTCCTCGAGTACGTACGTTTGAATAAGGGCATTCGAGCAACACTCGGAGACTCTTCACTCTCCGAGTTGCCGTGTATAACCCTCCCCCGACTGGAAAATATTGTTATCCTCAACACTTTTGAGAACGGTATTTCACTTCTTGACCACATATCCCCAGCCACTGGATGTGGCCTAAGTCTTGCTATCCACCCTCCCATTCTCCCCTCCGATGCCTATCTCGCTGCCGCACATCGCTGCCTTTCGAGATATTTGCAAAGCATCTGTAGCTCCCACACTGTGGACTATCTCTACATGGACGTAGAGTTCTCTGGTTCAGGATACGTAACCGGAAGGACTTTTCAAAGGGAGGGTACCCCAATCGACGCTTCGACATCTCATTCGAGATCAGCCCTCAGTATGCCCTTGGTATGCCTAGAGTGCAGAGCAATCCAATTATTTCCCTTTTATTCGCCCTATTTTCCTCTTCCCAATTTACCACCGTCACGTCATTGATACTCGATTTCTGTCATGTGGATGCTTCAGACGCCATTTTGAGGGGTCTATTTTCACCTTTTCTCTCCTTGGAGCTCCTGCAACCTTCGAGGGGTCCCCCTCTTCTCCTTTCCGAGATACCTCAGGGTCCCACCGTTCTATTCCCCAAGCTTCAGACCCTCAAGCTGGGTTTCAGCCATACGCGCAAGGAATCAATTGTCGAATTCCTGAATTGGCGACGAACGGCGGGCGTTCCGATAACCGTCCTTGATTTCGAATCGTACTGCCCCAGTGACCGTGGATACAGCGACTTGTCGTTTCTGAACGGTTTTGTAGGGCTGAAAGTTATATGGAAATCGGGAAAGCAAATGAAGGAGTACGCATGTGATTAATACATTGATTGACATTATTGTTACTATGAAAACTAGGTTCGATATCGTATCTTTCGACTATATTTTCTTTTTCGTTTGTGTATTTATTTAATTGTGTTGCAGTGGGCGTCTAGGAAGCGTATCAAATGTTGACAATACTTAATAATATTTAATGAACCGGTATATAGCAACTACACAGTCCATTTTTTCTCGTCAAGTACAACTGAGTCATTTCGTGACTGCACATCGACTGCGCAAAATTCTCACATAATATTATAATTGAGGCTCCCGATGACCGCATGTTGCAAGCATGTCGACTTCGTGAAAAAAGACGACGACCAGTTGACTCGTTTATGTCGAGGAATGGAGCCTCATTGAGTATCTAATGATAGATTTGAGCGAACCAAGGCAAACCGTCGTCGTCGTTGCCATTGGAGGCCATTGGCTATTAAGCCTACAGTATGCGGATACCCGTAACCGGCACGAGGAAAGTATCGCGGTACCGCACGACTAATCTAGGGACCTGACAACAGCATCAGACAAAGATCAGATCTAGACAGAGCTCCTCCGCGGATGGAAATGAAAGGACGTCCTCCAAAACGAGTTAAAAAAAACGCCATCCTGGATCTTGTTGTCAAGTCGGCGCCGTTCGGAAGACCTCAGGCCTCAGGCGCTGAGCTCAGATAAATATGGTGTTGGCTTCTAATATTAGGCGCCGGCTTATAACTTGAATCTGAATCGAGAAATTTAAACCGAAGATGTAAGTTGCTGTGATTTCGGAAATATCATAACTCAGCAATGATAAAATGTGGAAATATAGTCTGTAAGGTTGGTGTCCCGAATGGCCGGAGCTGAAACACTTTGAAGATGCAGGTATGTACGCACTACGGAGTTGTGGAAATAATTTTTGGCTATCGAGGTGATCGCCGACATAGAGGAGAAAAACGGGGCCGACACGATCGTGCGAGCTCATATACGCATCCGATGGCGAAGCCCGTTACGACGCACTGGTAGGATTAATAATGTTATGAGATGCTTAATAATTAAACGGAGACTCGAATTATGCAAATCATCGAGTAGATCTACTCATGAGGATGGAACTTTTAAAGAATGTCAGTAAGAGATTGTATTAAGTGAAGTCTAGCGTTTGCGACTGACCAGTTTACCACAGTTGCTCCCTGAATTGCCAAGGGCCTTGGACCCACATCCTCTTCTCCATGACGAGATATTCCGTTACCCGTTTCCGCTGCGCAGGGACACGCCACGACTCGACCCTCTCGGTATCCGCAACCCAGTGTGGCTCAGTCGCAGGCGCGTGCAACGCAACACCGCGGTCAGTATACATCTCCAAACTCTGTTGCATGTCTAGTCAATATACTCCACAATAACGCGATAGAGAAATGAGGCACGTCACCTGTTCAGTCTCGAATTGAGAAGCGCGTGAATCATCATCCTGTTCCCAAATCTCGGTTCGGTGGGAGACATGTAGCCCTCAGTTGCACGCAGGGATAGGACGCGGACGGGCGAAATGGTGCGGTGCAGTTGCCAGATAAGGCGTCCTTTGGGGTTTTTGGCTTTGGAGCCTTGGATAGGGCGAGGACCTGTTGTTGGTAAGTGAACGTGGTGAGGCGCGTGATTTCTTTGTCGTTTCGGCTGGTTGGAGAATAATGAGCACGCAAGAAAAGCGGACAGTTGAAAATGTCTTACTTGGCGAGTGCCTTGTTTAGGTCTTCGTATGATTCCAGCGCCATCTGGCGGAGTGGTGCAAGCAGGGCGTCTGGCTTGACGGACTGAGTTCCGAGAAACCCGAAAGAGGCTCGTATTTGCGCGATCCATGATAGACCATAGAAACTCTTGCCGGGAATTGAGTCCAGAGACATGAGAGCTGACAATCTACAAAGATCGGATATAGTTCATTGATATGAGATAACATACGGTGGAAAAGAAAACATACGCAGCGGTATTTTTGACCCAGTTCTTCGAATTTCCACTGACAGTTGCATACACAGTCTTGAGTTTGTCAAGGGGTTTTTCTCCCGCCAACTTATGAGTAATGGGCCGGGGTATCATGACGTCTTTCTTGTATGGAGAACAAGTGAGTATTTATGAGCCAAGAAATAGGAATATAGAGAAACCCACCTAGAGTATCCTCGATTGATTGTCCCCATGGATCGACTGTCGGCATCAAATGCTGGAAAGCCAGCATTCGTTCAAGATCGGCCAGCTTCTCCTCGTTCTCTTCTTCCACATCCTTCTTTTTAGCATCTTTATGTGCAATCTCTTCGGCCAAGTGCTGTTTAGTTGGAACAGGGTCGGAAGTGTGTTGAGCCTTGTCCATTTCCGGCGATGTTGTTTTTTTGTGCGGCGTCTGCACAGCAGTTTTCCGTTTCGAAAGAGGAGGAGGCGGGGTGTGTGCATCTTTTTGGGTACCTTTCCCTGTCACTGGGCCCCTCTTGGTCAAAGAGGCACTTGCCGCTGCATATCCTCGCGTCGGAAGAGATAGGCCATTGTGGCCGTAGGAAGCCGCGACTCTGGACGAGGAAGCGACACGATTCACCAGGCCCTGGTGGCTCACAACACCACCTAAATATGTTCTTGAAATTCCCAGGGCCATTGGGGTTGTGTCGGCGAAGGAAGTGAATATGTTCCAGCGTTCCACAGATTTTCGGGAATGAGAGATTATGTATTTGCACGTATTTGGCATCGGCAACTGTCGGCTACGCGTCCGCCGAAGGCATTCGAAATTTCTCTCTCGTGTTCCCCAGTTTCCGGCTTGATACTCAACCACCACCACCACCCCTACTTGCTCATCTTTTGTTATTTAATTCTCCAATGGCTGTAAGTCCTCTTTGGTTGGATATATGGATTCAATATGCTCATCAGCCTCTGCAGCGTCAATCTCGCGGTCGTTCTTCAGTAGGCTCCCGCCCTGCCGCGGCCCCTGCTCAAACTCGCAGTGCTTCCACCGCAACTGCCCCTACCAGTCACTCCCCCGCTCACGCACCTGCGCCTCCAGCAGCAGCCGCCGCCGCTCAATCATCTCAACCTGGCATGCTTGCGCAGATGGCTGCCACCGCTGGATCCGTCGCCGTTGGCTCGACGATTGGTCATGGTCTTTCCAGCATGCTCTTCGGCGGAGGAAGTGCTGCTGCTGCACCGGAAGCCCAAGCTCCCCCCGTTCAGCAGCAACAGTCGGGTGGTATCAGCTGCGAGGTCCAGGCTAAGGGTACGTCTTAATATATGTTGATTGACAGCTCATATCCAACCTGACTTCATGACTAAGATTTCACAAGGTGTCTCGAGAAAGCCGACCTTCCTTCTTGTACATGGTACCTTGAACAATTGAAGGCTGTAGGTTCACTTTCTGTATATGTCTGCGGACTCCTGCTAATGGTTTCTTGTAGTGCCAGGCTGCCGCCGCTCCTTACTAGTTCGATCCGGCCATGATCACTTTCACTTAGATATCCAGGAGGGACAACAACAGACGCGGGTATTTCGACATGCTAGTAAATATGTGTGTCTGTAGTATTTAGGTTAGAATGCATGGAATACTCCCCACCCCATCGAACGTGCTCGAATTCAATACTTAACTATGTGACGCGTAGAGTACGCCCGCAATACACAACATGCTAGTTGCATTGCTATTGCAACAAAGTTGTTCAGTTCATCCTGGCTTCAGTTACATTGACCACGCGTACATATTCTTTCTAGTAACTGCATTATTTGGGAATCGGAGGCGGAGGTACACGGAGATGACATATCCGGAAAGATCAGGTGACCTGAAAATTTGGGTTCCCCTGCAGCGCCGTTCTGTACTTCGAGAGCTCAAAACATTCCATAATGATGGTAGAGATCGATATTGATAATAAGCAAACAAAATGAAAGAGAATCCACGCAATGAAGAAAAAGAACGGGCAAACTTGTATATCCTCTTACTGTAATCAAGTCTGTCGCATGCGACACGATTCCGTTTCGCGTTTTTGATCTTCCGAGGAAAATTACCCTTTCAAATGACGCAAAAAGATAGTGATGAGAGTGGGATTCGAACCCACGCCCCGGAGGACCAGATAACCATCCAATGAACAGTTAGAGAGGAGCATCTTATGCTCTGATCCTTAGTCTGGCGCCTTAGACCGCTCGGCCATCTCACCCATGAAAGACATGCGCATAGACATTATTCCAACCCTGGGACGCAAGATTATTAGATATGATCCGTATTTCTTTGCATCCTTACTGTACTGTAACTATTGCACAAGGCATCTCAGTACTTCCAGCAACTTCCTGAGATTGCGAGGCGACAGCGTGGCAAGATTCTTTTCGGAGACAGACCAGAATTTGGGCAGACACTGGAAAGGATTCGGGAAGGATTCGGATAAGTCAGCTGTGAATTTGAGCGCTTGCCCGCCGCGGCCCAGCGAGCCGCCGCCTCAAGAGTACAACAGCATGCCACTTCAGAAAAGTACCAACTTCAAGTAACCATATAATAACGCGTTTAAGAGGTGGGTGTATTGTATCGCCGTAATGAAGTTAACTATGTCTAGAGATCTACGATAATGTGTTCCACAATCTAGCCATGCCAGGCCTTGACCTTTTAATGTTTACAATCGCACAGGGTATGCTGGTCAAAGCTTCCTTCCTTCCTCCTGTAGTGATTTCCAGCTAAAAAAAAAAAATCCAGCAAGGTGAAGAAGATAGAAAAAGAGTGAATTCGTCAGAGACGCTAGAACCGGGACGAGTGTAGGAACGAGAAAAAACATCGCTGGAGAGTGAGAGCTACGAAGAAACCAAAAAAACACAAAAACACATTAAAGCAAGAACATAGAAAAAATGTAAAGGTCGCCGAGCAATCCAATCGTAGGTCGTCGTTGTCATCGAGAGAAACATTCGTGGAAGAGTGAAGCAGCAGAGCTCTGGTAGACAGTATGGCAGTGCATTGGTTTCGAGAGAGCATTTTGGCCTGATGTTCGGACATGGTCCATAAATTTGGTCGAAGCCCCAGCTATTGGCGCAGTCGATCAGCAAAAGAAAGATGTCAAATATAGATAATTACCTCGAGCTAGCAGAAATTGGGGTAGCGTCATTAAAGCCATCAAAAACATTAGAAAAGGCGGGATGTTTCGCAGAGAGAGAAGATTGCCTTGAGTGTGAGTTAGAAAAAGAATCATAGCGGTGATATCCCAGTTCGGAGTGCCAAAGTGATTCAAAAATGGATGATTCTTCGCGTTGGGAGCATTGGAGGATAACCCATCTTGGTCAGAAGTTCCTGAGGAAAAGGAAGTGGTCTAGGCCAGCGGTATGGAGGTTTTTGTCGCCAGAAGTAGCGCCACCAGTAGAAGACGTTCGATCAAGGTCCAAAAGACCAGACCTTGTGGGCCTAACATAGCGGGCCTCGATCTGATACTGCCGTATAGCTGGCCGCTGAGGCTTTCTTTTGCTTCCTGAGCCACGCTGGCGCGAGAGTATTGACAAGAACCGACATGGTACCAAGCGGAGAAACTGAACGATCTCGAGCTTCTCAATATGTCCAAAAGGAAAGAACAAGGGTGGAGATCCTGGGCTTGCGAGAACAGCAGGGTCGGTAGATTGGTCACCAGCAAGACGTCGTAGGCACAGTGCTAGTTGTGAGAGAGGCAGGATCCGCGTCATGAGACTCAAGGGATGAGTCAGACGAGTCGCAAGTCGTCAGGCGTTGCCTCTCAAAAGGCGTTGGACTGGGACTTGGCATATGTGAGCGAGAGTCTAGAAGCATAGCACGATCCCCGCCATCAAGGAAACCTAAAGACAGGGACGTCAAGCCGAGATTAGCCTAAGAGATGTGCACAAGAAAGAACCTTGAGATCGTTGAACTACCGCCCAAGATACATCGATAGCATGCCCCCTAAAAGACATTAGAGTGAATACATCATGGCCGAAAGACTCACTTAATCTGCGTGCGAGTTAGAGCGGTCATGGCTCGTTTTGCTTCTTCATGTGAGCCATAACCACAAAGCCCCGGCGTCGCGAAGAGTTATCGACAGTCGCAAGGATAACACAGTGAGAGACCGTGCCATACTGGGCGAAGAGAGAAGCGAATTCATTTCTTGCTCCGCATTCTGCATCAGTAGCAAACATGAAGCAAGCTTGTGATCGACTTACTTGGAAAGGGCAAAAGGGAGTCCAAGGACGTATAAATTTCGGCGGTCGTCCGTAGCATGTTTACTACTTCGATTGGTTGGCGGAGAAATTGTCAAAGCGGAAACAGAACTTTTGATGACATTCAGTCAGTTTAATTTATCACAGACGATACGATAGCGAAGCGATGAAGAAAATTCCAATCGCATATATGCGCCGGTGGGATCAAGGTCATAGAATGATACTCACAGAGGCGCTCCGGCAACCGTATACCCATTCATGCACAACGCCTTGCTAGACGCGAGTTAAAATAATGAAAGCTTGTAGTCCAAATGGATCACGCACGCGGCAGCATCGCGGTCAACGAAAGTAATATCAAGATGCGCAGATAAGCCATCTCTGATGTCCTGGTAGCTGCGAATTTCGCCTATAAAGCCGGTGAGAGACGTCCAGATAGAAGCAGCAATACTCACCTATAAGAGTGCTAAAAAGAGCAAGTATTTCGCGTCTATTAACTATAAAATGTGAGCAATAAGTATTGTGCGGGAGGTCAGGCAAAGAAACACATACTATGGTTTGGGATATTTTCAACGCTAACCGAGTTTGTCGGGCGATTATTGGTGGCGGCGATATTGTTGAAATTGAAGAGTGTGCCAGCATCTGACGCGAACGATGCCCCAGGATTTCCATGAACAGGCAAGCAGTTGGCTGGGGTACCGCGACCAAACCTATACTTGACTCCGTTGAGGGACTGCATATATTCGCTCAACTTGGCCTTTGCTTTGGCCGCGTCGTTGGCGATTTTGATATACGGCGTTTTCAAGGGATCGCTATGAAGAATTCAGGTCTTAAGCAAGGAATAACGCGCTGTTTGGGCGTTTGAGGGTATTAAGCAAGAAATATGAGATCGTGGGGTGAAAGAAAGCAAGGAGAACGACAAGTGCCTTCGGGCGGGGTTCACGCGTATTTATTGAAGGCAACAATTCCCACGATACTTGCAAACATTGCTTGCTTATAACTTTTATGACAACCACTCCTCTCTGAGGCATCCTTGACCTTATGAATGAAACGCTGGCTCTTCGTCTCTCGACTTCTCATATAACGCGACAACCACTTTTTCTCTCCTGCTGGAATATTCGTTGACCTCCTTCCAATTTTAAAATTCTAGTTTCTGTTCTATTTGAATCGTCACAATGAGTCTGCCTCAACAAGCACCTTCAAGACGGTCCATACTCTCTTTGGGACTTTCGAAAGACGTTCTTACAGCATTAACGCATCGTGGTTACGAAACTGTAGAAGACCTGAACTCAGCCAATGCTGAAGAGTTGTCTAAAAGTGAGTAGCTATTATCGTCATGATAAAGGACTGCGACTTCACAATTATGCAATAGTCCTCAATATCCCATCGGAAGATGTACAACATCTTATCACTCGGTCTCAAAACTCCCAAACACCGACGGCTACCCTCCCATTGACACAATCCGCGGCAGCGATGGTTCAACATGCGCAGAAGATGTCGACGAAGTGTGCTGCTCTGGATAAGATGTTGGACGGCGGATTATCTCGTGGTCAGATTCTTGAAATATCTGGACCTCCTGGGAGCCCGAAGGAGAAGATGGCCATTGACATTCTCACCGCTTTCGCCCTGGCCGGGGATGAAGTTATCTTTGTTGGTATGTGGCGCAGTGTATAACCACAAACCTATTGGTGACACATGATCCATAGATTGTCAAAATATGGCCAGTCCTACAGTCTTGGCACAATCTCTAGAAAGTCGGTGCTCTTATTAATCATTGGAATCACGATATGACCGAACGTATTCAGGATACTCAAACACAACACCTGCTTTGAAACGACGTATACACTATGCTAGGGCGCATACCTTGCCCGATCTCGTTCTATTCATGCACCATCTTCCAAATCTCCTCAATTCTCATACGAAGGTTTGCTGCATTCGTAATTAGCAGATGCGTTCTCCTGATTTAATTTACTTAAACCAGGTTTCGCTGCTTATCATCAATTCCATTTCCTTTCCTTTCCAAAACCCAAGCCTAAGCATTTCGCAAAAGAACGGACATCTTGAGAGACTTAAGCAAACCCTTTCTAAAGTCAATGCATCGCATAAATTGACGGTAAGCCTTGGCCCTACATTCCTCATCATACGCATAGTCATTTACATTGCATCTTATCTTTCGAGATTGTGACAACATCGCAATTGGCGATCAAGATGGTCAATGCGGATGGGACGCCAGGAACTTTCGATTCCGGCGCGAGGGGTATTATGTTGCCATCTCTTGGTACTCCCACCTTTTATTACACCCTGCCATTTGCATACTCACCTCTATTCTACAGGATCTTCCTACCTCCCCCGTGCAAATGCCCACAGAGTAATACTGGCTCCTGACGGATTGACTTCTGGGTACGTATATCATGTTATATCATTCTTTGACGCATGGAAATTTGAACGTATCATCGATACATTGACGACCATCCCGCTCCTCATCGGAATGCGTATAAACAGGCTCATCAAATTGTTGTCGTCTCCTAAATATCCGCCTGCAAAGGTGCCTCGAGTTACTGAGCCATATTTGATTGTGGGTGTCTTTTCTTTCCTCTTCCTGCCAGCTCGACCAATTGACGGCGTTTTTTGTGCTTTCTTAAGTAGGACTCTGTAGGCCCCAATTGAACCTCTGGATAAGTGTTTCGGGACAAATTAGGCCCTCATCCACCGATTAGCGCCGCTTTCGACGGACCCGTCACTGAGTAATTGTGAAATGGTTTCGGGGTCCCGTGCCACGCGACTCGCTGATCGGGGTTGAATTATAGGCCATTCTTCGCCCGGTCGTTAAACTTAAAAGCGCTGTACCGGCGGCGTCCCTTCGTCTTTCGCCTGTCTTGACCTGCTGGTAATCACATCACATTACATCTTACGCAATAATGTTAGGTCCTTGGGTCGCAGACATTTATATACCGCGGCGGATCCCGCAATTGCAAAAAAGACGCGCCCCACACAAACCAAGACATTTGACCAAATATCATATTAACATCTGTGATAGGGCTGTGAACAGTTATTCTTTCGCTGCTTTTCTCAGACGGCCCTGGTCGTCTCAAATCTTTTATCAACTACCTCAACCTCAACCTCCACAGACCTCCTCAACATGCCCCAGGTCAAAATCCACAGTCAAGCGGGCTCTGCCCTCATCAATTATACCATTGCCACACCAACTTCGGAGAATGCAGAATCTATTGACCCATCGCTTCCAACTGTGCTTCTTTTGCACCCAATATATGTCTCACAAGTTATCTTCCACCGTACGGTTCCTCTTTATTCAATTTCACGATTGTGAGCTGAATATACCTCATTGTAAAGATCAATTCGCATCGCCGAACGTGAGGCGATTCAACCTTGTCGCATTAGACGCAAGATGTCATGGAGACACGATTGGAGCAGTTCCATCGACATACCGACGCGTAGACGCCGCAGACGACGTATTCAAGTTCATGGTAAGCTTAGTTCTGCTCTGTTTACCTGTCAAATTGCTGAATTGTGTTTAGGAAGCTTTGAAACTCCCTCCGTGTCATTTCTTCGGCGTGTCTTTGGGATCCTGTGTCGCGTTGCAGATGGCAGTCAGTCATCCAGATAAAGTCCTCTCACTGTTTATGATCTCCCCCCTACCGCTGGTCGAGGTACGCCTTTCCTCCATTTTATCATCCTTCATGATGAACCTTGCTCCAGCCAGAACTCGTTGCCGCAGGACGACAAGAAATTTATGATTGCTGGGTAGAAGGCTGCAAGAACCCAAATCAACCTGACGAAACAGCGCTTTTGGACTATATTTTCGGTGCTGTCCAGTTTGGATTCAACCGGAGTTCAGAAAGTATTGTCAATGCGTGTGTCCTCTCTCTTTCAACATCAAGATCGTTATTAAATGTTGTCGTGCTGCTCTCTGATCGCTTTGAACATCAGAATGGTTCAATATACACTACCTCGCGCTTTACGGATATGGTCACCTGAGCATTTCGACGAGCTCCACACGGTATCCGTCAAATTCTTTCTTGACCGACAACCGCACCCAACCTCCGATCTGAAGAGAATAAATTGTCCTGTGCATCTCATTCATTGCAGTGAAGACATTGCGTATCCACTATATTTTATGGAAGAGATTCGTGACTCTATGGCAAAGGCAGGACTGGAGGTGCGCCTCTCTCAAGTGCCTGATGCACCCCACTTCGGCTGTGTCACGCATCCTGAAGCGTATGCTGCATTCCCCATGAAAATATTTGTATTGCTGATCAGGTTTATTCTGCTAACCGTCATTGTGATATAACAGGATCAAAAGCTCTTCCACGAGTGGATGATGGACCACGTCTGCGGTGTTATACCTCCGGCCAAAGCATCCGTCATATCGCCCTACGAGACAGATTTGATCAACGCAGGATACAAAGTCAACGAACAGTCGGACTCGGACGACGACCTTTTACATGTTGTGCCATAAGGCGACCAGTTCGCGCTCATTTCCAATGCTGGCACTGCTATCTGAAACTCACTTGCTATTTTGCTTTCATATGTATGCACTCCCAGCGCCGCACTAGGCTATGTAGAATTTTTTATGCACCCTCGAAGGAGGCGTGCCTGTATATGTATATGTATCAATTTAAATTTGCACTTGACTGGATTTGATGCGAGTTACATTCAGGTCTTACTTTTCATCGAGTGGCATCGACCAAGCCAGCCTATAATTTTCTCAGGGACACACTCCCTGCCTGAAATGTTTCCGAGCTCTGGGTTTCCGCTTTCCTTTCGATTGTATAGATAATTGTATTGTCCAGGTCCCTAGTATATATGTCCACATATCAGGGGGCATATACTTTTCATTCCGTAAACCTGATGCCAATATCAAACTTTTCAATACAGCGCTTTGCATATTTTGTGAAACCAAGTTTCCAGTGGGTCACGTGCTGATGTACCTCAACCAAATATACTCGGCAGATTCGGCACATCACCAGCTCTCCCTCGGGCCTCACCAACCTAAGCCTTCGCTTTTGATAGTTTGAAAGTGAGAATAGCCGTTTAAGTGAAAGTATATCTTTCTTAATTTCAGGAGAAGCCCTCCTGCGTGCTGCATTGGCCATCAGGTGGTTCATCTCCAATCCAGAATCCATGGCACCTTCACAAAAGCAAAGGCCTGCCAGAACCTCAAGCAAATGCGGCCATCGTCAAAAAGTGGCGGCACATCATCACCAGTGACCAATGAAAACCCCGATGTGTTTTCTTCCTGCTCTGCCCTCTTTGATATCGACGTGGCCCTGCCCTCTTCCGAAGAGCATATAAAACAAACTGACTGCCTGAGACTGGGCAAAGCTTTCCGTGGGTGAAATAAGTCATGTAAAACTTTAATTTATTATAAACTAGAACTATGCCTCTTTTTTTGTGGTGGGTGCAAACCGTACGCTGTATGTTCTACATACGGCAGAACGCGGATAAGCGCAGTGACACTTGGTGCGAGTTGCCGATGTTGGCTAAGACATCAGCACGTGACGGAATTGAAACGTTCGGTTCAAAAATATGCAAGCGCTGTATGAGGGGTCGTACGGCGGATATACCACATGAGCCTTGCGCCACTCTGATCTTTATGTAATCTAGTTATGTGCCGTTCACAGCAGAGTCAGCATGGTCTACGACAGTGTACCAGCGTGAACACATGCTCGACGACGTGCGCGTTTCCGGGTGAAAACGGTCGAATACATCTTCGACAATGCCATGAAATAATATTTTTGTGGACTTGCGGTCGATAACATAAATAGTGGATCGATATCACTGTGGGATGCATGTGAGCTACAGACCTATGTAAGAATGAGAACCGATTTATATGAAAGCACGGCAGCAATGAGTCAGAATTTTAGGCTGAACAGTATCCAGAATGAGCTACCGCTCTAACGGCCAGGAAGTCGGGTAGAGAATACAGTTGAAGAACCCTTCATATCAACAGAAATTCACGTACACTTGGTACGTGTCCATTTCCAAGAACCATCCCTTGGAGCTCATGATACAAGCAAACTACCTCATGGTTCATTTTCCTCGCTCAGCCCCAGCGTCTCATCTGGTGTGATCAACACGTCCAGCTTCCAATCATGGTCTCCTACTGGGACTTGGCCAGCATTGAGCAACTGTTCGCGCAGGCCCAGACCGACTGGGGGATAATATTCGGATAAGAACATTCCAGGACCAGGCTAGAACAAAGGAAAACGCGCACCAAGCAGTGGCTTCGGGCGCCCCGAGGCGACGTAGGTCGTGATGAAGCGGTCGTAATAGCCTTTTCCGTGGCCTAACCGAGAGAGCGTGCGGTCGAATGCGACTCCTGGGAACGCAGAGGATGGGGAGACTTTATGAGGAGCTGCGCCACAAGGAAATGGGAAAGAGCTCGACCTGGAACTAGGATAATATCTAGACATTCCGACTTCGAGCCGAGTACTAGAACAAAAATGAAATGAAAATAAGGTACGCCGTGAGCCGATTGCTCTGTGCACATACCGCTGCCTCGCATCTGTCCTTCCCACAATTCCCCTGGTTCCTTGATCCCCCATGTGCCACTTGGGAGCGACACGAGGTCGTCAGAGGAGTAGACGCGCAGGAAATCCATGGTCCATCCGTAGATTGAATCTTGGGCACGAAGAGGGTCTTTCCTTGATGATTAGATCAATTATATATGTATTTGGAGCAGAGTGTGGTCACAGAGCAAAGGATATATCATCAAAAACGACAGGAAGAACACATGGTTACTGGAGAACAGGCACATGTACATACCTAGCTGCAGGATAGTTTCAGCGAGGGCGGTTGTGCGCGCTTCGCCTGATGGCATGCTCAGGTAACAACTTATAGAGGAGCATCGCTGAAAGGAGGGCAAAGATAGGACGCGAGCTGCGATAGCCTGCGCTGCGAAAATGAAAGGATCAAAAAAAATAAGCCTGCTTCAGATCTGCCTTATTGCCTCTTTCGAGTTAACACATACATTGCTCCTCGATGGACGATGACGGTAGCTGGCTAAGTGTAGTGCCCAGTGTTTTTCGGAGGGTCCTTTTCTGGGCTTTGAGTGCTTGAACTGTGGCGGCGGCCATGAGTCCACTGGCAAATCCGAGATAAAGTGTCTAGTTGACGCGTGGAAAATGACGCGATGGAAATGAAATCTGAAGAGCAGAGTAACTAGTTCCTGTGGATTGTTTCCAAGTGGCCTTGAGACTTTAGATTGCCGAGGAAGGAGTGTACAATTCGGATGAAGTCAAGTCATGAAAAGCCGACAGTCATGAGATTCTCGAATCTTTGGAAAACCAGATGGAGCGGTACCTCACAGCTCTCGACAAGCTCCAGATTCTAGATAAGGTTGAATTCGAAATGTTAGCGCTGAAGCCTGAATCATGGCATATTACTCACTTCAATGGTACTTGAAGTTGGCTTGAACTTGTTGATTCAAGAATGAAAGTATTGGATGAGCCAAGGATGAGCCGGATCTCGCGGCTGATGGCAACGACATTGTCATCATTTTATTTTTGATCCGGAACCGGGCTGTACACAAGCGTACTTACATGTATGTACATACAAGAAAAATCTATGTAGTTTATTCATCCCGCATCCCAGTTGCAATTGTGCGATAGGGGACCCTGGTTACTTGTTGGTTACTACAGAAAGATTTTCTGGTAGAACTTAGTACTTACTACCTATACGCCTCACTGTGATACTGGATCCGCTTCGGAGATTTGGATGAGCTTCCAGACTCCAGAGTACCGGATCATTCTTTGCGAAGAGGCTTGAGGTTTATGCATTATGCCTGACGCTAAGATGACGCTAAAATCTCGAGCCCCAGCCTCCGAGGCACTTATCACAGACGCCCGTTGGTCATCGAAAGGATATCAGTCCGAACAGCTCTTACAACACGGCTTCAGGTTCTGCCCAGAGGTATTAAATCGGTGCCACATTGCGTACCTGGCAACGCCTCGATTCATCGCATTTGTTTCATGAGAAAGAGCCTTTGAAAAAAGAGCGAGATAGTGAGCGATCAACGGGCACCAGCCGCGCGCACTGCATGCAGAATGAGTCAAATTTTTGGGAAAGTCGAAATGGTATTTTACTTGTAGGATTTGTCTGATAAACTATGAAGTTGGAGAATTATTATTGAAAGAAAATAAAGACGATGTGACGTAAATTGTTTGCCCAATATTTGGGGATCGTTGATTTTCTCAGGTAAACCGTAAAGGTAGTGTGCCTGTCCGCTTGTGGTCCGAGGTCTGCAGGCGGACCCTACTTAAAACTTCCCCGGGTCCCCCCTTAGTCTGCCACACGGAGGGGAAGAGAAAACAACGGCTTGCGTGAGTTTACCCACCGCCGAGAAGCCCAGCCTTACCGCCGAAGTTCCTCTCTATGTTACCGCTCTATTAGCACTCTTGGTGAATTCTAGGAAGTGTTCTGGAACTTATGTCGGTTCTTTTCTTCCTTTTTTCTCCATTTTTTTCTGACACTCGCCTCGTTTAGGTAACGCCTGCCACGAACAATAATAGCCAACGATTTGACGGGATAAAGGCGAAGTAAGTGCTTAATAAACTCTGTGTTGTATCTTGGTCTTATCGTTCATCCCATCTGGCTTGATCATGTAGAACGAATCCTATACTTCTCCGAAAACACGCCAGAACGTCGCAGGGACGTACATATATATCTGCCAAATATCTGCACGTATCACGGCCCTTGACGCTCTACAGCGCGGTTGCCTTGCTTCCAATAGCTGTCCCGCCGTAAGTAGTTCGTTAATCCCAAGATTGTGGTCGTTGTTCATTTGTCGAGCAGACTAAAGCTTAAATTCCATCCAACTTCCGGATCTTACCCCCTCTCTCAGGTCGAAACCTCTAAAATGGACGAAAAAGGGTTCCAGGCAATGACGTCTTACTCACAGAAGTCAGAAAACGTTGCCGACCTCCACGTGAGGATATCTTCACCAGGCCCTCATGGCCGGTCGTACTCCTCTAGCCAACCGTCACGACAATACACACACCGCGACAATTCCGTTATCCTCTCCAGTTCGCGGACCTACAGTCCTCCGTCTTCTTATCCTCAAGACATCTACTCGCATGAATCGACTTCTTCCATGATGGATGCCCCACCCAGATACCCCGAATCCTCCCAGCGCACTCTACAACATCGCTACGATCATGACTTCGACTACGGCTACGACTCTTCTTCGACTTACGTCGGCGATTCGATTCACACCAACCCGTCCTCCAATCCTACCCACGAGCATCATACCGCACAACGATACCCGTCCGTGGCCACCGATAATACATATCGCTCTGATCTCCAGACACCCCTCTCTCTGAACATGGGTTCCACGTCAATGGACCTTCAGCTGCCCCCCATGGGGTCGCGTCTACCATCTGCGCCTCCTGTGGTCGACTATCGACAATCTGTGAGAGGATACCATTCGATCGAGTCCCACACACTCCAGCATCAGTGGCACCCGCTGCAGCAGCACCCCTCACATGATACTCACGATCACGGCCACCTGCAGGGCCCTGGCTTCTATTCCTCGAGCCATCTTGCCTCGAGGCGCGGATCAGCCGCTCCCAAGCCGCTCCAGCACTCTCACCCGCAGACACAGCAGCAGCAGCAGCATCTCTCACCACTAACCTATGAATCCTCTGTCGGGGGTGGCACCAGCTACCCCGGCAGCTCAGGTGGGAATCATAACAGTCACTCGACCGATGCAAGGGCTTTGACGCATAGTGTTGGATCATACCCATCAACACATGCGTCGTCCTCCATTCCCATGTGTAATTCCCAATCCCGACCTTTATATCCTAACATCCATGAAGAGCAGCATCAGAACAAGCTTGGTAATGACTTACAACATGCTCACTCTCAGCACCAGCATCAGATTCGGCATACGAATCTTGATCGTAATGCTAACTCATCTGCAGCTTCATGTACGTTTTGTGGTAATTTTTTAATTTAAGCACGAGGTAACAAGCTTTCTTTCAGCTGCAGGTTTCCATTCCACCGATCCTAAGGCTATAGACGGCCAACTCGCATCCTCGTCGTTCCCGACAATTCCCTTAAACGACTACATTCAAATCCCCGTTTTCAATCAACACCCGATCTTTTGCACATATCCACCGATGTGCAACCCTGTCGGCAATCCCATCATATACATTGAGCCCCCTACCGACCTCAGACGATGGTTCAACAGTCGGTAGCGAATCGACCCCTCTCGAAGAGGGCGAAAGAGATAGGGAGGAAGGCTCAAAATGGAGCCTGGTTGACGGGCAAGGGGGAAATGGAGGAGTGAAGGAAGATGGGGTAACCGGAGGTAGTGCGGGCGAAGGAGGGCCTGAAGACGGTGGCAGTGGGCGAGCCCAGAAGAAAAAGAAGAAATCCAAAATGCACGAATGCGCAGTCTGTGGCAAAAAATTTCCGCGGTGCGTATATTTTTTCTTCGTACCTATATATCTATGTCCTTTAGACCGGACTCTCCTCCACAATGTTTTACTTGATGGCTGGGCTATGCCAGTTCGTTGCAAATTTCGACGCGGTTGGGCTGATGTTTTTCTTTCTTGAAGGCCGAGTGGATTGAAGACGCACATGAACATACATAGCAACGAAAAACGTGAGTATATCATTCATACTAATCAACGGCTAACGAATTGCGTTTGTCCTTTGAACGTAACAGCATACCCTTGTGGCTTTCCCGGATGCTCGCGTACCTTCGGAGTCCGTTCGAACGCAAAACGTCATCTACGCACGCACGGTGTTTATCCAGCCCCTGCAAATGCCTCTCCTCCAGTCGATCCGCCCTACGTTGTGGGTTTTAGCACGCCCATGGTCTTGCCTCCACAACCACAGGATGTATCCCTTCGCGGTGCCGGCATTGGCAGTGACGGACTACAGTCAGAGTTGCATTCGGTTAAGATCGACAGCGCAGAGGATCAATCTGGTTTTGCTCGCGGACAGGACGCGGGACAGCCATCCCAAAACCATATGTCTCGAGCGTCGGCTTTCAAACTGAGATGGATGCCTCCGAGCTTGACGTCGCGTACGAACGCCTCGTTGTTAAGAGAGGTACGAGATGGGCAGATCTCCGACGATCATGCACATGGTTTGTGGCAGAACAGAGGACCATGGACCAGAACCCCGATGAAGGTGGACGAGGCGGACGAAAAGGAGGGTGGTGACTTTACAATGGACATGGATGTCAAAGAGGAAGATAGGGAGCCGGACACCGTACGTGACGAAGGGAAATACGGAGATGCAGCTTCGGCGGAGCGATTCAGCATTCCTCTGAGGCCTATCTTGCCATCATTCGCGTCGGTATCTACCGGTCTCTCTCTCGCCAGCCGCGATGGATCCAATGCTTCGAGCTTGGGGTTGGGTTCGGAAACATCCTATGGTTCGGTAGGATGCACGTGTATCCCGCGGTGCCCTAGTAGCTCATCAGGCTCGAGCAAGTGTCGCTCTTCGTCTTCTGCTAGTTTTACCAGCTTTACCTCCATCTCGCCTTCGACTTCCGCAACCTCGTTCGCCACGCCGTCTCCAAGTGCTTCCAACTCTCTGTTATTGCCATCAAGCAGCGTTTATGGCCACAGGAAGCCCGCTGGCGCTCGGGAACTCGACCTAAACGGTAGCTTAAACATGGACTTCGAGGAGCGAAATTCATATATGAGTGTCGGGTCGCATCCTTATCATCCATCACAGGTGAATACTTTCTATTTTTTTTTGATCCTTCGCTATATTTTATTCCCATATTTCTCCCTGCCAACCTGATGGTGATGACCACTTATATCTTTTTTTCTTCTTCCCAGCATCCTAACAAAACTGTGCGATGAGCAACATGCTCACTGTATTATTTTCGCTAGTTTAGCGTCCTTCCGGGTCCCGCAGTAGCCAGCGCTGCTACCACGTATGTGGTGGCTTGAGCTGAAGCAAGAAAATCCAGATTACGGTCTTCACTTTTAATATACGCACATCACATCTTAATTCCTACCACTGAACTTTGATTGGGGGGGATCTAGACATCTTATGCCGCTATTTAAGATGATACCTCAATGACTATAGTGCACATCTACGCATGGCCTCACATATTTAAGTAACATATATGATTGTACCCTCGTTCTTGTTATTTCGCTTGCTCTCTAGTATTCTGTATAAATTAGTAAAGGATGTCAATTATACCCAACATTTCGCCCTATTTTGCCGCCTGCTCACCGGGTATAATATGTATGTGAGAAAATTCGGCAATTCGTTCAGTTTTCTTGTTTGTTCCTCACACAGTACTCAAACTTGAAGGAAGGCGAAAGATATTTCTATGGCAGAGTCTCCTTCCGACATCCTCTTAGATGCCTCTCCGAGAACCCCTACAGCGCCTTATCGCTGGCCACCAGAGCCCGAGGAGCGCAGAAGTCGCGCGTCGGAATTCTATGGCTTCGTTGCATGGACATCGACATACCTGTTGTTCGTGCTGTATATTCTGTGGGCCGTGTTACCAGATGGCTGGATAGTCTGGCTGGGGGTGACTTGGTATCCCAATAGGTTCTTCAGTTTCATTGCTTTCGTCGAGGCACAACTCACATATGCACCCATTTCTCAGGGAATGGGCTCTTTTAGTACCCTCTTGGACTATAGTCGTCGTCATTCTGACATATATCACCTACTCTGCCATGGCCATTCGAGCGACGCCTGCGTTCAACGAGATGAGCTCTATTACTGGTTCGTAATACTGTTCCTTTATCTTCGTGATCTACTTCAATATTTACCGTCTCCACGACAGATGCTCGTATTGCTTTGCCCTCGCAGGAAGACAGTGACCATAACCCTTATTTCGCCTCTGCAAAGCCTGATGCAATCCCAGAGCTGCACGACATTCCGATAGGGATGGTCAATAGTGTGTTGTATCATGAAACACTTCAGCGAGCTGCGTCCAAAGCTCGAGCACGACAGACATCCAATTAACATCAAGGATGATATGCCCCGTGCCCCGTGCGCTGATTGTTGCGGTAAGGACATGGCATATATCTTCAACCTCCGCGTATGGTACCTTTTTATTGGTCGTTGCAACCGTTTAAGCTTACCAATGGTCTACAGGCAATAATGGAACGAATTCCTGCCTTATCAAAGACATCTCGTTTCAGCGGTAGGCCGCTCCTCGAGAACCAACTGGCTCCTACAACTTCCTCTCGAGTCTTGGGTCAATTTAACCGACCCATCACGATGATATCCCTCGGGCTTCCGCGATTTGTAGCTAAGCTCCCAGTGTATTGGTGGAACACATGCGAGCCAGATAGATCTCCTCCATATCAACCTTCATATATTATTCCCAAGTTAATACATAGATACAATAACGATAGCAAGGATAGCAATATTCAAATTTTCCGCACGAATCCTCACAGCAGAATTCATTCAGAAAGTACAGCAGACTTCGGAAGTTTCGGCGCAACTCCGAAGGCTTCCTCAAACCCGTCGGACGACAGTGTGAGATCCACAACTTGCCTTGTCCTCGATGATGCTGTCGCCACTGCCGTGGTCGTCGTGGTCGTGGTCGTGTGCTTTACAGCTTCGAAGAACAATAAGTTACGCCTGGGTTTCGTAATGCTCTTCTCGTTGTCCGCTGCTGCACCCACGACACTGAACTTCGATGGTGCAGACCGTGGAAGATTTGACAACGAGTGCCGTCCAGCTGGAGTCACGTTCGTCTCGTTGCGCCGCAAGTTAAATGCCTGCGGACCAGGTGTAAACGCTTTCTTCTGAGGCGCACCACGCACTGGACTCTTCTTCGGCTGCACCGATACCAGAGGTGAAGCTTTCTTCGGTTGCAACGCCCATCGATCCCGCCAGCCATTCATCACCGCCTTTGCCCGGGCAGCGACCTCTCTCGCGCGCTGTTCTTCCTCGTCGTTCAGCCCGTCAAAGTTGTCGACATCGATATCGACGACCTGTTGCTGCAGCTGAGGGTCGTCATTCGGCGTTTCTGGAGATGGATTCGGAGGTGAGGCTGAGGCTGAGGCTGACCCGGACCCTGAGGCTGAACCACCTCTAGCAGTAAATGGCTTCTCTTCCAGCTCAAGGACCTCGAATTCGATTTCGGTTGCACTGTCAGCCCCTAGCAGATTCCGCAGATCTGGACCGCGATATAGCGTAGGTGATGGAACCTCGTCTACATCGGGGTATATGCCCTTTCTATTCGTAGGTGTAGGCGTCGGTACGACGAGGATGTCGCCGCCGGAGTCTTCGTTGCGACTCCACCTTGGAGGCGTCTGATACGCATTACGCCTCCCAAAAGGCTTTGGCCGTTTGACCGAAATCGGGCTCGAAACAGCTTCAGCGCCACCGAAACTGTTTTCTTCTTCCTCCTTGTCACTGGGCAGTCCCTCTGTCTGACCCATTTCATCGTCTTCTCGAGTGCCGCTGTCGTTCCATTGCCGACGTCTAGATCTAGATGATTGCCCAGGCTGAAGCGGCGAAGATAGTTCTTGGGCGTCTTTTGAATACGAAGGCGACGCCGAAATATATCCATCCTCCTGTTCGACGGCATCAGGGAATTCCTCCAGGTCTAAATTCATCTCCGCATCGACGTCAAAATGCGCCCTCAGAGAAAGATCGGAACCATCCAGGTCAGGCTCCGAAGTCTCCGCCGGATCGTCATCGTCATCCACTACGACATACATATTCTCTTTGTTGTCGTCTTGCAGCCGCGAAGGACCGGCTACGCCATCGCTGTGTCTGCGCTGGACACCAGTCGCCTTCGCCTCTGGAGGAGCGAAGAACTTGGACCGAGTAAAGGGTAAAGGAGAACAGCTCTTGCGCGATTTTTTCTTCCGCTCCATGTCCTGGTCCATGACTTCTGCCAGTGTCCTCTTCCCACTTGCCTTGCCAGTGAGTCCGTGTTTAGCAACAGCCGTAGATACCGGCTTCTTCTGCTTTGATCGAGGAGGAATGATTGGGTTCGGGCCTGCATATTATCAATTAATATGGTGCAGTGAAACAAAATAAAATAGAATGGCACCAAAGAAGCTGAGAATGCCTCCAGTTGGAGGATTCTGCTCTCGTGTCTTGCCGCCGGGTGGAAGACTTTCTCTCATTTTGCCTTTGCCTTTTAGTGATTTAACAGGGCTATTGGAAACCGTAGGAAGGGGCTTTAGGGCGCGAGGTACGAATCCTGGATTGATATCTTTCATCGGCAGGTGCGAGATGGGGTCAGCGTCTCCAAGAGCAATATCCATTGCCAACACAGGATCCATGTCACTAGAGAGCATCATGAGCACTCAATATTACGCATTTAGGATGCAAAAAAGCGTACCCTCCAACATAAGCATCGAAATCGACATTCCAATCCTCGCTGACATCCGTTAAATGCACTAGCTTCTCCGCCTTGGGACAATAAACCCGTTGATGAAGAAAACACTTCTCCGCGAGCTGGAATTGTTTCCAGTAGCCTGGAGGAACCGATTTCTTTCCCTCCAACGCGATGGCCCGCACAACTTGCTCGGCAGTCTTCCATTTCCGTAAGAGAAAGCAGGCGGTCTTGAGCCCGACACCGGGTATACTTGGAAGATAATCGCAACCACTTAATATTGTCATTGCGCGAAATTGGACATCGGACCAGCCGATGAGGGAAATTCCGTTGGGGTCGGAAGACGAAGCGGTAACGGAACCGAAGTCTTTGCGTGAGATGGAGACGACCGTGCTCGCAACGGCGTCCAGCTTGAACAGTACGGTTTGGCAGCCGAAGACGAGGAGATCAGAGTCTTCGGTCAGAATCCCGTCGACGAAACCGACCCGTTCGAGATATGCAAGTTGGGCATCCGCTTCGTAGGGCGCAACTACATACCGCACGGATTCTGCGCGCAGTGCCTGACCCATAAAAATAAATACAGAGCAGCCACTCTAAAAGAGGACAACGACGCACCTTGATAAACTGGAACGCCATCTGCGGTGTAACGTCCACACACTTGATGAAGCAGTCTCGCGCTTGTGAATGTTTACCCTGAGCGGCCAGCGCCTTTCCTCGAGCAAGGTTTTCCTCCCGTTTCTGTTTCCGTTCCTTTTCGGTGCCTTTCTTCGCTGGCAAAGGACCACCGTCGAAGACAATATACGGCTCGATGCGGTAGTGTCTCATGAGTCTTACGCGGTGCATTGCGTAGTCGACATACCTATGAAAAGAGTGCATGTCAGTCCCATCCACTGCGTCACCGCCCGTTCCCCCTTCGTTTCAAGCTACACAAAAGGTGTAGACTTACTTGTGAGTACTCTTTCCGGTGGCTAGCTCTGTGGCGCACGAGTAAACGCCCTTGTGCAGCCACACATACGCGTCCACTGCGATAGTTTTCCCAGAATATTCTGAGAGGTGTTTAGTGGTGTGTATTGCCTTCAGAGCTGGCAGCAGGCCAGAAATCCCCATATTCTAAGAGACGATGGGCGGCCGAGAGAAACTTGGATATTTCATGAAAAGAAGTTTGTGAGAGGGACCGAGCCTTTTTGACTTCAGGTTGACGTCGCGACCCTGCCATCGAACGTGAACAAACGCGCCCGGTCACAGAGATCACGCGCTGTGTCACGTTTCGAAAAAGACGCGTGTGGGATTTCTAAATTCTGAGGCTACGACAGTCTACAAGTACAGACCTCTGCCGTGTCCACACAACGCGGCCCAGCTGCAATATCTGTTCATTTTAACTCATAACGCATAACACACTTCCTTTGACCCAAAGCCGACAATACCGAAGCACGCAAACTTTGTCAACATTGCGATCTTCAAAGATACTCTAACTGGTGAGCCCAGTATGCCATCCGTCGACCTTTAAGTTTCCCTTTCTACTTTTCACACTCTACTGAGCCGGCAGTAGCTGTTTATCACGGCAAGGAATTCGGAACTGGTCTTGATGATTCCGTAGTTCCTCTAGGTTCACCAGTTTGCTGAGCTATCTTCGTACCTTTGCTGTACAGATAACCGCTTGCAATGACTGAAGATCTAAAGATGGTGTACTCAAGTGCCATGGAAGATGAGGTGACCGACATGCTTTCTGTCTCTGTCATCTCAACTGATGAAGAATTGAACAGTCACGCCTTGAGCAAGAATTCGAGGCCGCTTCCGCAGAAGCGGAGGTGAGGGCCAACTTTTTTCTGTGTTATCGTCTTCGTTCATAGAAATCCAAACAGCGAGTTGCTCTAGACGAAGCGTTTGCAGATGATATCGACATGGCAGTGGCTGATCCATTCTTTTATTTTAGTGTCCCCATTGACTGACTATACAATAGGAGCGTCTCCGACACATTGTCAAATCTGCCCAGAGAGCCGAGGTGACTACTAAGTCCATTCTAGCGTTATCTCAACTGACAGAGAATCAACAGGCAGCAGCGAGAGAAAAACTGGTGAGCCGGATGGGCTTAATGAGCTGCAATACATATTGATAGCGATGTCTAGTTTTCGGCGAAGAAGTTGACGGTCAGGATCAACTGCATTCTGCTTGCCTCGTTCTGACGATTGATATTCAAAAAGAGAGACACCTCTACGGCATATATCAAATCACTAGAAGGCCAGGTCCAGAAGCAGGAAGAGACCATTAAAAGCGCATTTACCACTAGGTCGAGCGGCAATTCAGGTAAAAACTAGCAATGCTGGTCATTCATAAGCGACACATCTCATTGAAGTCAGTTAACAAGAACAACCTTGAGCTTTCTCACCTGAGAGAGGAGAACGAACACTTGCAGAAAGAAAACCAACGAAAGGACGAGATCCTAAAATGCGTGGTGGCTATTATTGACGCCCGCTTGAAAGGATGAGATTCTAAAATGCGTGGTGGCTATGACTGACTTGAAGAAGGAGGCGTCATCAATGGTCTAACTAGCATACTGAAATTGTTTAGCAAGCGTTTTTCTGAACTTTACCAAGATGTTTCGAGAAGGAGTCGACCACCTATGCGTAAGAAAGAATTTCCTAGAAGAGCAAAACCGACTGCTTGAGAACGAGCTCGTGCATGAGATGAGATGCCGAAAATACGACGTCCAAAAGATGCACCTTCTGGGAGCTTACATTTGGCGGCTTGAATGCCTCGCTGATGTTTAAGTATCTAGCTACTTCAAGTTGTTAGATTAACTCTTTCTAAGTGAAAAAAACGATTCACCGCTTCTTGAATTCACTTTTTCGCGTCTAGTAGCTCTTGACCTTTCCAATGGACCTCCTGTTTGCACTATGCAACCATGGCCCGGGAAGACCTCCTGGGTTGTCCAGGAATAATTCTTTTTTCCTGGTGTCACAGGTAGTCGACGGGTAGAAGGCATTTCGGTAAAATTTCCCAGTCTCGAGACTGGTAAATATTTCCCTAGTCTCAGCAGGTATTTTTCCTCGTTCCGTCAAACCAACTTGGTCGAATCGAATAATTGATTCTCTTAGAAATCATGTGACTCGACCCAGAGCGAAATTTCGATTTAATTTCCTCAGCCTGCATTCCTGGAAGTGGCTTGCTTACCGCCATGACAATCCTCCAATCCCTCTCGTGCACTTCCCTTGCTCACCATCTATGCTGACTGACCCTTTTCCTAGCAACTTTCTATTCACATAAGGCGAAGAAATGAAACCCTGAAGCAAAGTCGATGTGCAGTTCCCAGGGGTCAGCGAGTCGCGGTCAGCCGCCTCCTTCATCGTGCAAACAGAGTCAGCACCTCCGCTCAAGGATCTCAAGCTGCTCATCGCTTCGTCAGTCAACATTTTATTTGGCCTTTTCACTGAATTCTGATCGAAGGAACCGCATGTTTGGCTAGGTGCATATTGGTTGCCCTCATACATCATTCCGTTCTCATGACCTTGTCACCATTCGCCTTCTCGATTCCGTCCCAAACCTTTTTGCAGAATTGCTAAATATAGAGACATGTATCTATTTTATTTTCGGCACCCTTTCCATGCTTATCCTTCCTCCGAATCCTTGAATTGCCAACTCTAGGCTTCCCTCTCTGTCAAATGTGCAGCATTTCAAGTCTCCGCCAACACATCTCCCCTTCTTTCTACTTCTTTGCTCCACCTCGATGCCGGCTTGACGAAAATGCAGATTGCGAACCAAATCAACCTTCCCGAATCGCGTACCACATCATCAACCCTTCTTTTTTTTCCACACGCCTTCTCACTTACCCTGCAATCCTTTCTCGTGTTACATAGAAAGTGTCGATTATACTCCTCTAGCTTATTTCGTGTCTAGTCTATCATCTTCAATACAATTATTACATGCTACAACTGCTCAAATTGAGAATTTTTACCTGATAAGCAAGAAAATATGGTGGGTTGCATTCCGGCTAGAAGTGCTTGCAAAACCAAAATAAAATCACCGCCAAACCAGGTGCGTCGCCGCTGGGTGAAACCGGGAATGGCAGACATTTCGCAGGCACTTTTTCCCTGTTCATTCCTGGTTACAGAATTCCCGGTTAGACTGGAAAATCCCTGCCACACCGCTGATTTTTCCTTGTTAGCCTACAAATACTTCCTGGTCAGACGGTTTCTCCGACCGGGAGTCCTTCCCGGTCTAGGAGCTTATAGTGTTGAATATACGGAACAAAAATGATACGCGCCTCGCGCTACGCTTATTGTATCTGTACGGGCTATCCTTGATCTATTTCTCTATGGTCCATTTCTCCCTGATAATATAGATGATCTTCTCCTTCGTATATATTTTTCCTCCATGCCTTCGGACACTCCCATGATTGCAGGATTCTTGTTCATCTTCATGCACTTTACTACTTGTGAATGTGAATGCCATGATTGTACACACATTGTACACGACATTGTACAATCCTGGACACCATGTTCCGAGGGTATCCCGATACATGCCAAGCTCCAAGGCTCTTTGAAGTCCTCGAGTGCTCCTGACTTTTCCACTGCCAGAAACGCGGTCTGGGGCCACTCCAAGTGATTATGCTGCCAGACGAAATTCTGGCAGTCTAAACCCTCTCAGACCAGCGTCCAACCCAGTATCGGCAATTGTTTTTCCGCAATTGCAATGCCTCTTGGTCGAGATTGCTCACGGCTAATGTGCCCAGCCATTTGCGGTCTTCGTCTTTATCGCCGATTTCGTCGAATTGCAAGCCTATCGACCTTCCTTTTTGAAGAAAGTTGTCGCACACGGGGGCATGGGTGTAATTTCCAGCCTGTCAAACATCAACGTATGCATTGTTACATCCCGAGATAAAAGGCTCGAAAGAAAGGGTCTTACCCCTACGTATACTCGGGCACTCGACGTTTTAGCCAGAAGTTCTTGAATGGAAGAGACCAGAACATCGTGCGAGGAAAAGAAGTGTAGCAGATCTGACAAGATCACGACATCGTATCCCGAATTATTTGAGTCTGTCGATCCCAATAATTTCCTATGTCAATCATCAGTCGCAAAGTCACTGTGGCGTTTCAAACGCAAATACTGACAGCAGTTCCGAAGTATCAGTCCCCCATTCATAACCTTTGCATTTTACGGTACAGCCAGCGGTTACCAGACCGTGGTTACTTTCCACGTTCTTCTTCAAATTGCCCATGATAATATCGTCTGGATAATCCGTTACCACGACGAGGGACGGTGGATCCGGTCGCATGCTCAGCAAAAGGGACGGTAACGCGCTTCCTGCTCCAAGTTCAATCACTGATAAAATATTCATCGTAAGTCAAGCGGACTAGGTGACGTATAGATGACTCACCCGTTCGTCCGCTCGCATCGAACAGATTCCTTTCGATCCTCTCAGCCAAGAAGAGTGCCGGGGAGAATAGATGATCTGCTAATAAGGTATTCGCCTTGAGTTATGCTTCAGGGATTGCCCTCAATAATGATTGGCCAGTACTGAGCGCACTTTGCCTTCCTGATAGCATCGACAAGAATAAGCGGAGATTTAAGCCGTGTTAGGTTTATGAGGGCCGTACCTTGGGTGCCAGCGTCAGTACCAAGGGGCCGTATCGAACAATACTGTCGTCAATGACTGGCTTCCCTCCCAAAAACTCCAGTGCATCGCTCAGAATGTCTTCATTGTCTAAATTGGTAAGAGACATCCTTTCTGAGAAAAAAGTTAGCCACGTCGTTGAAATTTGTCATGTCATGTATGAACTTCACTGTCTTGCGGACGCGAGATAGATTGAAATGCAGCCCAAGATTGACGTTAAAGAGGGGAGAGCCAGTTGAATATTGCCAGTGGTTGAAGGGGCAGGAATCGCGTGAATACACAGCTACAAACACACACATGTACATATGCTAGTAAGTACCATGCACCATCGACCAACCATCGACATCGACGTTTCTGAGTTCCTTTTCAACCCTTCCAGCTACAATGTCATTGGATACGCTGATATTAGGATAAGGGAGAATCCCTTGTCTTTCCGTGCCTCTTCGCAGTCTATCGGACGCTTTTCCAGATTTTCCGACCTTTCGTTTCATCTGTTTCTATCAAATTGTGGCTGCCATGATATCAGGCCAATTGAGCCTCCTGCAAGCGGCCACGTTGGCTTACAGCCATGTTAGTCTCCCGTAGTCAAACTAACAAAATTCGAAAGTCTTTTTTATAAGCGGTGAACGACCTCGAAGGCTCTCAGATTTTTTCAGAGCCGCGCTAGCTTTTCGAAATTCGCAGCACTCAAAAGTGCGTCGCGGTTTGCGCTTGTCTCATCCTTGATTGTGATTAACGGCACACATTCATTTCCAGGACATCTTTTGCCAAGTCGCAATTTCCGTCACGTTGCTTGGCGACCTCCTATGAAGACCGTCTGCCATTGGGTCAGCGTCTACTTCATGTTGCATCTACGTCGATTCTACGAGCTGCGCAAGAAAGCCGAGCCAATTGATCCAAGAGATTCGAAGACAGAACTAGTCCGAATAGTGTATCCCAGGACTGTTGGAGTGCTTGGTACGTGCTTCTTTCATCGAAGTTCGGAATCTTGAGATTTCTTGACAATAAGTAAAAAGGCATAACACGAAAGATGCTCATGTTCTACCCCAGCCCATTCTCGACAACATTGCCTGGATTTCGTACCCCCGTGCTTGGTTGCAGAGGCCTATCGTTGGCCTTACTCAAGATTATTTTCTTCCTGCATCTGATGGCACCGCCAAGAATGTCTAGCTCAGTTCTGGCGTCAACCTCGTATTTACTCGCCAAGCAGCCAAGAAGCCAAGCAGCCAAGGTCCCTTTGTTATGTCTTGCGATTGGTTACGGCGACAAGGGATGAAGTACTCTTGAAGGGTTTTATAAAAGGCCTCATGTCGAGCAAAGAAGCCTCATTTCTTTCCTTCGTCCTAGCCCTTTTTTGGTTGTGGGTTGATTCCCTCAGGCTTCTTTAATTCATCCCTTGGGGCGCTAGCTTCGCCATTTCCTTTTCTACTCCAATCATCTTGGGACTTCCTTCTCTCACTCTTTACACCAACAGAAAAACAGAAAAACCACTTTTATTCCCGCATCTTTTCAAATGCATACCTCTGGCCTTGCGTTTGTCGCCTTCGCGGCTATCTCCACTGTCTTTACCCACCCAACTCATCAAGTCGAGGAGCTGCGCATCGTTGGACGGGCACAATCTGCAAGGATCGCTCGTGAAACTACTACAGAGGCTGCCACCTCGGTTGCGGGACTTGAGCTGCTTTCAACTGGAAACAAGGCATTCCGCGAAAACATTGCCAAGTCTGACCCTGCACTCCTGAAGACTTTGACTGACGAGGGGCAAGGTGTGTATTTTGTATTTTATGTATGCAACAGGAAGTATTTTTAAATCGCCTGTGTGTATTACAGCCCCTCCTTTCATGTTCATAGGATGCTCTGACAGTCGCGTTAGCGAAGGTACTGTCTTCAATGCGAAGCCTGGGACCCTGTTCACGCAGCGCAACATTGCCAATCAGTTCCAGAGCTCCGATGCCAATGCGTGGGTGGCACTTTATTTCTTGTAATTTAGCCTCGCTAAACGAGTCTTTTCAGTCAATCTGTTCTCTCGTACGCTGTCGCTGAACTAGGCGTGAACCACATTATTGTCATGGGCCACTATGGCTGCGGTGGCGTTGCTGCCTCGATTGCCTCTCCTCCGGTCAATCAAATCGACGCTGCCAATGGCGCTATTCAAAACTGGATTGAGCCTATTCGTGAAATATTCCGCACTTCGAATAGGTATTTGGAGAGCCATTTCACATATTTTGCTTATTTGTTGATCTCCCAATCTCTTCAGGACTGAGATCGTGGAACTCCGTTCCAAGAACGCGGCTTTATCTGTGATTGAGGAGCCCGATGTCACAGAGCGTCAGTATTTTATCTCTGCATTCAATTGGTGACTAATGTTAAATTCAGCGGGTTTTCGCGCCCTTGTCGAGGAGAACGTCAAGGCTGGCGTTCGTCGCATCGCAGCTGACTCTGTCATTTCTAACGTAAGTATATAAAATCCGTGTCTCTGCCCCTTCTACTGACGTCAGTCCACAATTAGCACTTTGCGGCTTTGACAGCAGCCACCGCCACTGGGAAAGTAACGCGAGCTGAGAGAGGTGCTCTCACCGACGTCTTCATCCATGGCTGGGTTTACGATATCGAGAACGGAGAAATTCGCGACCTTGGAATTTCTGTCGGCCCACCTGGAAAGGCTATCCCTGCCCCTCCTTTCGACGCTGTCGCTAAATCGGCTGTTGCGTCTGCCGCTGTCCATGAAGTCTCAACGTCTGCGGCTACTCATGAAATCGCCAACACGACCTCGAGCGCGGCATCCTCCATGGCGACTGCTACCACGGAAGAGATGAAGGGGTCCGCAGGCGCTCATGTGGTCTCGATCAAACGTTGCGAGAAGCTCTGTCAGGCAAAGCGAAGTCTCGCGCCGATGTGGCCTAACAGAAATTAATGAGTGATGGATAGTCTTCGAGGATTTTATTGTTGTTTAAATAAGAATTGGACCTTTCTAATGGAATCTAGGACGCTTTTTTTGCATCTTTCTTACACAACGCACTACAACATGCTATATGTTGTTCGCTTTCGCAGTTGGACAGAATGAGTCTTTATCACAACAGACGACAGACCTTTTCTTGTCAAGGAGCTAGAGCGTTGGTGAAATATTTCCAGTGTATTGCAATCGCGTAAGATAAGGGAACTCTTTGATCAATGCACATGTCTCCGAGCTTAAGGCGGTTCTAATACTCAAAAAGTTAAGCTTTCTAAATCCCCATCGAGCTGACACACATGTCAAACCTCCCCGTCCGCCACATGGATGCATAAAGTCGGCCCCGAATCCAGCAATAATCTCGAGTCATGCGAGCATGAGGCCAAGTGAAAAGATAACAAGTTAAACGCAAAACTAAGCACCAAAGAACGACCTACCATCTGCCGATATGTCGACGTCAGTAACACCAGGAGCCCGTCTCGTCACTATACGATCTCGCTCCCCATCATCTCGAATCCTCCTGCGCTCGCCCATCCACAGCGACGCGTATTCATTCACTGCACGTGCACATGATCCACTCTGCACGACGTTTCTCCCACACATCCGTTCGCCAAAATCCCCAATTACGGTCGCTTCAAACGAAAAGCAGATCAAAAAATGGCGCGTGGAATCAGGAATCACTGGACTTTCCCTCGCCATTGTTTTGCTCTCGCCAAACCAAAGTACCCTAGAGAATGAAGTCTCCACCGATATTCGAGAGAGCAGCCCCAGCGAAGTACGCGAGCAGGGGCCTGTAGGAGAAAGCGGCGATGCAATGGCAACCATCGGCGAGACAGGGTTTGGATCTCTGGACCTCGTGGCGAAAACTGGGGAATGTGGCATCATGCTCATGAGCGGGCCCTTGGTCCGAGGCAAAGGATACGCTGTGGAGGCGCTCGACATGACTTTCGCCTACGGATTCGACCACCTAGGACTCGAACGGATCAACCTGGGCACACACAAAGACAATCTCCCCATGCGCAGCCTGATGGAGAAGAAATTCGGGGTTCCAGCACAATGGAGGGAGGAAAAGAATGATTGGGAGTTCGTTGCGACTCCAGAATGGTGGAATGCGCGTCAAAGTGAAGCCGGAGAGAACCGACTAGTGCTCGACGTTGAGGAGTCCGCTCTTGGTGACAGCGATTGAGGAAAGCGTTCATGAATAGGAAGGTCAGCACTAGGAGAATGTGCCCAACTGCAATACAGTTGGTCCCACAATGTCCAGAAAGTCTCAGCCGTTACAATTAGCATGCTTTGGACTAGTATTGTTACCATCGGGATAAAGGCAGTTGTCGGATTGTGAGGAGGCCGCGCCCGGAGACTCACATGGCTTACGGTAGGCGTTTCAGGTATGGCACCTAGAAATATCAAAGAAAATATGCGACAGTGAAAGAGAAAAAAGACTACTCACGATCATGTCCTCAAGCACGTTCCTAAATGATAGGTGTTCCCCGGGTTGATTGTCGTCTTCCTCTCCTAGTGATGTGTGGGTTTCAACGATAATGCATGGGCGATAGTAATGACTGCCGGAGGATAACATATACTCAGTCATGTGGATTCAGCGAGATAATTATCGCTCGTATCTCTGGAGGTTCGACGAAACGGGCAGCAGAGCAGACATTCAAGTAAACTTTTCTCAAAGGCGGCCGTCAATCTTTAGGAATGCGACTAGCTGAATTCGCGAGACCTGAATGTACCGTGCACGACGCCGTCAACATGAATGGAAAATGGGCAATACACCAATTATAAAACCATATCTCACCAATTTTCCTCGTCATTTTTTTCTTTCAGTTTTATAACCCATAGTAATAACACTCTTGGGGTGCCAGCGGCAATTTATGATGATGGTTAGGAGGAAGTCTGCATCATGGATCGATGGTGGCGACATCACGCATGTTGTCGCTATCGATCGCCCGAATTCTCCGCCCAACTTTGCCGATTTTCAAAGCCTCTGTTCTCTCTCGATCCATCATGTCTCCATCTGCTAGAGAACAAAAGATCCTTGTGGCTGTCGTGGGCGTCGGACTCGTGGGATCCGAGTTGATCAATCAGCTTCTCTCCATCCCGCCACAAGTATCCCCGTTCAAACTTGTCTCGCTCACATCTTCATCGCGATCTCTTTTCACTGGAAAGGCAAACCCAATCGAACCCAATGCATCCTGGAAATCGCTGTTGGCTTCGTCTCCAGCTCCGGCGGACCTGAAGGCGCTCACTGCTCAATTGACGCAATTGGTTGCCGAGAACGAACGAGTTGCGTTGGTGGACAACACTTCGTCGGAAGAGGTGGCGAATTTATATCCGGTCTGGTTGAAGGAAGGAATCAACGTCGTCACTCCCAACAAGAAAGCATTCTCTGGCGAGGCAGAGTTATTCGCGAAAATATTGAGCGCTAGTCAGGAGAGTGGAGCCAAGTTCTTGAATGAAGCTACTGTCGGCGCTGGTTTGCCTGTAATCGCACCCCTAAAAGAATTGTTGGCGACAGGCGATAAGGTATGTTGATGGTTAAACAAGGAGGTTTGAACTAACCCCACTAGATTATCAAAATTGAAGGTGTCTTCTCTGGAACGATGAGCTATATCTTCAACGAATTTTCTACCGGAAAGCCAGACGGACCAGCGTTTTCTTCCGTCGTCGCCGTTGCAAGAGAGAAGGGCTACACTGTAGGTCCTTCATCGTTGTTGACATTTTGATCCATGACTTAATATATTGCAGGAACCTCACCCCGCTGATGATCTCAATGGCTTCGATGTTGCTCGTAAACTTACGATTCTGTCGAGGCTGATTTCTTCTGCGCCCTCTGCGACTCCCTCGACGCTACCATCTCTACAATCATTTGCATCGGTCGAAACCGCGTCACTTATTCCTGCCGCTCTTGAAGGCATACCAACCGGAGATGAATTTATCAAACGGCTCCCAGAATTCGACGAAGAGTTTGCCAAATTACGTATAGAAGCAAGCAAAGAAAACAAAGTCCTGCGATTCGTGGGCGTTGTGGACGTTGCCGGGGGCAGGTCAGAGCTGGACTGGAAAAGTATGGTTTATCATCCTTCCTTGCCGCTAAGTTGACTCACGGAGCGTTGCAGATACCCCATCGACCATCCATTTGCTACCTCATTGGGTGGTTCGGATAATATTATCATGTTCCACACCGGGAGGTATAGTCCTCGTCCCCTAATCGTCCAGGGTGCCGGTGCTGGGGCCGCCGTCACCGCAATGGGCGTCTTGGGAGACCTATTGAAGTTGGCGTAACAACTCCAACGGGAAGAAAAGAACATCAAATTATTTTTTTGCCAATGTACAGTAGATCTGCAATACTAGAAACGCTACCTGGATATATACCAAAGGGCGTCATTTAACAGAATTAATCCACCTCGCTTAATGTAGGCTCGTCCGCATTCAATTTGCGAACAAGGTTTATTGAACTTTATTCCGCTGTCATCTGGGCGATAGGCGACTGGATATAAGCGTTGATCGATGATCATCCATACTTCAACGAAGTTTCCAGCCTTTTGTTTCCACCACCTACTCTCTCGGAACTGGCCCTGGCAACGAAAATACCCTCTAGCTCACTCAGCTATAATCGATTATCATTTGATTTATAAGGTCTGTTTTAAGAGACTAGCTCATTCCGCTACGTGTGTCGTTTGTTACCGCATTGGCTGTTCTAACTTCTATGCAACTTTTCGGCTGATACATGAAACGGTTTCACAGAGGCGTAATCTATCTGAGTTGATTAGCCCCAGATTGCGCCGACGTCGACTTCGGACCAGCGCTAAACATGCGATAATAGTACAAGTCCCTCTTGACTTTTTAGCTGGAGTCATTCTGTACGGAGACGGGATTGTCACCGATGCATACGGAGAGGCCGATGATCCCGCGTGCCGTGCCGGGAGTAGGATGGCCCGTGGGCTCCCGTGGGAGGCCGAAATTTATTTACACTTGTGTCGTCCAGCGGAAAATGGCACTCGGAAGCAAATACATTACCGTATGGATAGCTGGCAACGTTATCCGCCAAACTCCCCCCACTTCCAGGCCACATATAAGTCCTACTAATGCTGTCAAAACGTATCATTGCCGTTGCGCGCGGTCGCGGGATCCTGCGCACACAGCACTTGCAAGATGCTTCGAGATTATTGTAAGCCGTCCTGGTGAAGGGCTACCCGCGAAACGGACTGAGAGAGCTAATTGTTTTTGGCACAGAAATCGTGCAAGGATGGCCCAGTTCCATTCGTCTCGCCTTCTTCAAGGTTTGTACGCCGTTTCCGAAAATGTTTGAACATCATTTGACCCGAGAATCGAATAGCGGAGACCATCAAAGTACCTCAAATGGCCGAGTCCATTAGCGAGGGCACACTAAAGACGTGGTTAAAACAAGTAGGAGATACCGTCACTGCAGATGAGGAGGTCGCCACCATTGAGACTGATAAGGTGCGTTTGAAGTGATAGCGGTCTCCTCCGAACGCTAATTTTTCGTTCGGTATTCTTCGGCGGTTTTCGCGTTTTGTTTCTGGAACTAGATTGACGTCTCAGTGAACGCGCCCCAAGCCGGAACTATCGTTAAACTACTTGCCAATGAGGAGGATACAGTGACAGTAGGCCAGGATCTCTTTGTGCTTGAAGCGGGTGAGGTCAGCCGAGGTACGTCATACACTTCTAGCTCCTCTTGAAGCAGGCACTAACCCGAAATTAAAGAAGCTCCTCCGAAGGAAGAGAAACCCCCCGCTGAGACTGAGGCGAAACCAAAACCCACAGAGCCCAGTGCTCCTAAACCTCCCACCCCTTCCGTAAGTGAGAAGAAGGCGGAGGTCCCAAAACCTAAGGAAGAGCAAAAACCCAAGAAAGTGGAAAAAGAGACCGCGCCTGCGCCCCCCAAACCTGTTGCTGGAAGCAGAAACGAAACCCGGGTTCGCATCAGAATCACCTCAACTGGAATAGTTTCCAATCTCACACATCATTGTAGGTGAAAATGAACCGTATGCGTCTGCGCATCGCCGAGCGTCTCAAGGAATCCCAGAACGCCGCCGCGTCGTTGACGACCTTCAACGAAGTCGACATGTCGGCGCTCGTCGCGATGCGCAAGAAATACAAGACTTCCATCTTGGATGAGCATGGCGTGAAGTTGGGCTTCATGTCCTTCTTTGCGCGTGCCTCTGCGCTTGCGCTGAAGGAGATCCCCGCCGCGAATGCGAGCATTGAGGGCGAGGAAATCGTGTACCGCGATTACGTCGACTTGAGTGTGGCCGTTGCAACCCCGAAGGGTCTGGTCACTCCCGTCGTGAGAAACGCCGAGTCCATGGGCTTGATTGAGATTGAGAAGGAGATCGCCGCTTTGGGCGCAAAGGTGCGTTCTCTTTTAACCTCGACATTCAATTGTATCTACTCTCCGTACGTTCAAATATTGATATACTTGCGATACTTCTAGGCTCGTGCTGGTAAACTTGGTCTTGAAGATATGGCTGGTGGCACCTTCACCATGTACGCTCACTTTCGATATGATTTCTCTCACGTTTAACACTTTTTCCTGTCTTGTAGCTCCAACGGAGGCGTCTTTGGTTCGCTCTACGGGACACCCATCATCAACTTGCCACAAGCAGCCGTCCTCGGCATGCACGCGATCAACGACCGCCCCGTAGCTGTCAACGGACAGGTCGTGATTCGTCCTATCATGATCGTCGCCCTGACCTACGACCATCGCATCCTCGACGGCCGTGAAGCCGTGACCTTCCTCGGTACGCCGTTTTTCATCTGCACGATTTTCCCTCATCGTTGATGTAATGTCCCCTTATAACAGTGAAACTCAAGCAATATTTAGAGGACCCGGCGAAGATGCTTCTCACTGTTTAAGGTTAATGCGTTTATATCCCCTGCGTCTCGTTCGGCCAACGTCGTGGTGGACAATAGAAACAAATACATAGAGGCGCCCGATACACTGGGATCCTTCGATCAATAATCCAAATTTTCCTTCATTTTTACTGTTGTGCACTCTATCTCTACGCCTGCTTATCCACTTTTTATCACATTGTTGCCTTATTAATTTAAAGCCTTTTTACTGACATCTTCCTTGAGACATTGGTTGTAAGAGATTGCGCCTGAATCTTCTGAAGGACAAACTATATAGATTTTGTGGTGCTTCTGCTAAGAAGAGTGATTACAATGATTATATTTGTATTATTGTGCTATGTATGAGTCGTTCCTGGGTAAGTATCCTGAGTAATTCTGGATCTGCAATATGCTGTAGACTATACGTGGAATGGGCCTCTTCTGCTCAGAAGAGCGATTACTAGACTGTGGGTTATTCAACCTAAACAATGAAAGCACAAACAAAAACGCAGAGCATGGAAACAGCAAAAAAAAAGAAAAAAAGAAAGCAACATATGTATAACAGGACAACAGAGAAGATAAGGGGTCCAGCAGCAGATCGGTGACGGTCTAGTGGTTCCAGATTGTCTGGTTCATAATGTATGCAGCGAGGACAGCTGCATAGACGAGGTTATCCGACTCCGTGTCGGAATACGTCTCCGTCGCGCCTGTACCGTTCACGGCGACTTCGAGGTCAAAAGAATTCCTGTCGAGGAATTCAATCGCCAATTCGAACGAGAACGGCCAGCCCTGAGGATGAGAAGCGCCAAAAGTGACACCGAGGTTCTGAGAAATGTGTACGCATGAGTATGGGTAATTAAGCGCTCTGAATACTAGTACTATGATCATTACGTACCTCGCTCTGCTGGTAGGACGTCCTAACAACGATGCGGTCCGTCAGACTGAGATCGCACTCCCAGTGCTGGCACCCGTACCGCGTGCGCATGCTATACGCGCCTCGCCTAATAATAGACCACTCAGCACATTGGCCGAGAGAGAGGGAAACTAACAAAAAACATACCTTCCCGGGAAGAGAGCAGAGATGTCGTCCAAAAAATTAGACAACAGGACTCCCTGAATCCCCAGAGAGGGGGCCGCCAGGATCTCCCGGCCATCTGTCGGAGAGTACGATATTTCAGCCCAGTTCTGATGGGTGGCACTCGTGTTGGTGAACTCCGCGCTTCGGCCTCTTTCCTCTACGCACAAGACCGGCTCGAGTGGCCCATGCGGTCGCTCCGGGGTTGAAACAATGTGGCCGTAGAGGACATCAGGTGCTTGCGGCCTAGTAAATCTCAAGAACAGCGGCGGCAGATAGGTAAGCTCGTGATGGTCGCGAATCTGGAAAGCGAAGGCGTTATGGGCCTGCATGGCACGTCGATCCAGTGGCGAGGTTTTTGATTTCAAGAAGAGACTTGAAAGTGGCACTTAAATGCATTTAAAAAACGCCTGTGGCCCAGTCTGTCATTCCCACTTTGATTGTCCAATTCGAAAGTCTGTGGTGTTTGAATGCGATTTGCGCGCACAATTGAAAGCAGGTTCCTCGCCCATGGCTGTAGCACATACTGCATCACAAGATTTAAATTGAAATACTAGCCTAAAGGTGGAACTCTGGACCTTTCGTGGACCACAAAACCGCGTTTGTGACTCCTCGGGATTGTTAGATGGTTGGTACTTGGTAGCCGATTGTCAAAATATTTTTTTACTTCGACCAAAAATGGCCGCTCAGCTCGCGGGCATCGTTATTATTGGTTCTTCGCCGTTAGGTTCCAGGTTCGTCTATGGGTTAGAAAAGAGAAGGAAGTGTATTGATAATCGCTCTTCGGTAGCACGCAGTTAACCACCTCAGAGAGAAGCCAGTCTGTACTAGCCTGGTTGTCCTCGCCGAGGGCAGACTCCGTCAGGCTCTAGTACGAATAAACAGTGACTCGGACGCAACTTACAATTTAGTCTTGAAGTCATATCGAAGTCCAATCGGAGTATTTAAGGACGTCGATTATTTCTGCTTCTTCCTTTCGTCCTTTGTCTCTTTCGGAAACTTTGAGGTGCCACCCGACTCAATGGAGGCATAGTCCTCGAGGCTTTTTCGCACCAATTTTGGAGGTATTTAATCATGCGCTATCCTTATCGTGTTCATCACCAGTTCGCCACTAGTTCTGGTGTTTACTAGGCCATTGTACAGTATATTGTCTATTCAGCTGGAAAGAATTAACTCCGCTGAAAGCGTTCGGAAAAAGACAAAACGTGTAGTGATTAATCTGCTCGTACTCCACAGCAACTATGGATTCCATCAGTGCCTTTCTCGTCAAATGGTCCGGGGGCACCACATGTTCGTCTTTCAGGTACAGAATCGTCTTGGATACACTACGGCGAAATTGTATCCAAAAGCGTGCCAGGAAATCCCGCTGTGCGTGTTGCCGGCGGCGGTAGACAGCATACGCAACTGAAGGACGGCTAACAATGTCTGAATATCGAACAATGGGCTATGTGGACTGCTGATTTACTCCTTTTAATTTATCCCCCGACATGTACAGCGTCGTCTAACCATTATTCCAGCGCTGGCGCGTGTCTACAATGAGGCAGTTGACCTGGGTTTGAAATTCGAAACTTCTACACTTTAGGCACCTAGATCTGATGCCTCTACCTGGGTACGGATACCTATGAAAAATGAGGCTGCTGATATCTTATCGATGTACAATTTTTTAGATCTTCTGGACCACTCTTCAGTCTCTTCTGCACACGGAAGGAAAACTCTTCTGGAATTCTCAGGGAATTTTCAGTGGGCGATTCCCGAGTCATCAGTAAGTATCCGAGTCCGGATAAGTGAGGAGCAGCAATCGAGCAATATTTTCTCATTGAAACCCCATGAAGCTTGGTTTGCATTTTATTCTCCGTCAACTTGAAGTCCAGACTCTTCCGGCGTTCGTTCAGACCTAGTAATAAAAGTGAAGTAAAAGCCTGTCAGTCCTTCTGAGCCTCGATTTTATATAGATTTACTTATCAGACATGGTGAGGCCATACAAAAGGCCAGATTACTGAATCAAAGCCGGGGATTCCGGTGGCATACTTGCGTAGATCATGACGTGCCTGTAAGGACACGATTAGCGGTCGAACGGGCTCCATGCAAATCCTGGAGTCAACTATCACTATACTCATGTTAACGTCTCTATATTTTAAGCGTTAACCTTGGGTGTCGAAATGAATACCTACATAGACGCCTCATGAGGCTTCGAGGCGGACTGGAGAAATGTCATCAGTGGCTTACAGGGGCCCGGCCCTCACTTTTTAACTACTTACGTATATGTACCCGGACACCCCTGCACCTCCACTAAAAAAATCATGAGCGCTTGATCGACCATTAATTGAAGTAGTTGCGACTGGAGTCGAGTTCGAGGCCAAAGCTTCCGCCGCATGCACAATGGAGGTCTATTTTCGGACACTCATTAACACCGCCACCCATTGTCCAGGCATGTTGACATTGCTTTCGTAAAACAACGCAAATCGAGGGATGCTTTGGAAATTTATATTCACTTCAGGAAACATCGGGAAGGGCATCGATGGAATGTCCAGTCGAGAATGATTTCTGAACGAACTTGCAGGTCCTGCAGGTCATCTGTCTGTTCCAAGATATGAAAAAGAGTGGTCTAACTCTAGCTTTAGGCTATTAGAGATTATTCTCCCCCGATCGAAGTGGCTGTACATACGTATCAAACCATCCAAGTGGTCACATGGATTTAATGATTGATGTAGGGATTAATAAACGTATTAGTCCAAGGGTCAGTCAGAAGCCACTAACTTCGCGAATGACGGATGGAGACAACGCGGAGAAGCCCTGCAAAAAAATTCGCGGTAAGCCGGTGAGAGGATTTTGAAAGCCGAGAGATTATTTCTCGTCAGATCAATCTCGTCTAGGATGTGATCAATAACTCAAGTAGGAGAAGACATTCCGTCTGCATCGAGGCTCGATTTTCCATGGGTTCTGATGCCTTTGATTATCGATTTGGCGAGGCTGATAACTGGGAATGACCTCGACTTACAGAGGTTCATGGCTTGAATGTGGCACTGAGGCTGGGAGTGCATAAATTATTTTACTATGCTAGATCATAAAGGACGAGCCTTTTTCTGGTTAACCGCGAGATCCTTCCCGCGTAGGCTAGGAAGATTCTTCTTGAACGCACAAAATAGCGCGTTCACCGATTTCGGGGGGATAGGTTGGTTGGTCCACGCGAAAGACAGCGTAACCTCGCGGAGGTGCCGCTGGAATTTCGGCCCCCCCAAGACGGCGTTCAGCCTGTTCCACACGGTCGACGGTCGGAAAACGATGAACTTGTCGATGCTGGAGGGCATGATGATGTTGATAGATTCAATCTGGTTCCCCAGTCCCGTCGATTCGAGGATCACCATGAGGTTGATGAGTTGTCCGGACTGCGAACTGTGGATGGAGATGGAACGCAGTTCGGGGAAGATGCTGAGGTCTATTTGTTTAAGCGCTATGGCGTCTCCTAGTATTGGCTTTAGGCACGAGTACTTGAAAGATGTATGAATCTTTGGGTACTCACTAGGTTCGCGGTAAGCAAGGTCCTCGAACCACCATTCGAGATGGCTTAACGAATCGCGCGTACCCTGCGCGAAGGCCCAGAAGTCAGAAACCGGCACAGCTGCGCTGAGGCTCTCAATAATAAGGCGTCGAACGCCCGCCAGCGATGCGGGGTAATGTTGCAACCAATCCAAAGCCTCTACGCCCATATGTCGGCCCAATTTAACGGTGTTTAGGGAGATCTTGAGCGCGCCACTAGCCGACGACGTAAAGGACTTGAGGCTAAAACGGGCTTGCGCGAAAGTAATGTTTGTGCAGGCCGACAAAAAGTCAACCAGATCAGGATCACAAATATTCCTTATGGAGGACAGGCGCAGCCGTGTTGATGCACATGACGGTTGCTGGAGGATATCATATATAGCTTGTTTGACTTCTGCATCAAATGACGTCCAGTCGAGTTCGAGTTCTGATCGAATTTCAAGAGTTTGTAAGTGTTCTATTTCTCTCAAGATTCGGGTAAGAGGGGCGGAAATCGTAGACCAATTGGATGGGGCGTTGCCGAGTGGCTCTTCTTCCAATGGACTCCAGTTCGATATGCCAGAAACATCGGACAGGACAAGTCGTCGGATGGACTGGGTGATATGGGGGCTTGAAATGAGGAATGAAGAAAACTGGGCGAAGTCGTCAGAGGAGTTCTCGCACTGCGCGTAGTGTCTGTCGGACGCAAAGGGAATAGTAACGTCGCGAAAGAGGTGGGATCTGCAGAGTGGCAAGAACGCTTGCGAGGCGAGGGACATGGCCTTGAGCGTTGAGAAATCCCTGGCGGTAATGACCTCCTCAAGAACGAGATATAGGACATCTTCTGGGAGGGTGTGCTCCGTCTGAATCATTGCATCTTCCAGCATTGGCCTACGAGCAATAGAATGTTAACATATTATGCTCATAAAGCTAAAAACCGTCCAGACTTACGCTCTTCCTGCGTGAAGAAAAGGCGATCCCCAAGTCGAGAGAGGCGAAGGCGCTGTTTCTTCGTCAAAGTGGTTTAAGAACAAGTCGAAAGTAGGGAATCAGCCTATGATTGATGAAACATTGAAAGGTAGGGAACCACGGAGACGCCGGTCCAGGATGAGCCGGTTGTGAATGCACCATGTGAACGTTTGAACATTCTGCTCCTTAATATAACTCTGAAGGTGACCGACCAACCCACAGGCTAGAGGAAACAAGAGAGGTCCGAGGAAGAATGAGGCTCGCAGAAAAGGAAAAAAGTGAAATAGTGAGGCTTGATGTTCGGTTCGACGGCAGCCGACTTATAATTACTTTCTCGTTGCTGATCAAAGCAATGAAGCTACATTGATCCATAAAACCTTCCATGGGTGCGAAAGATGGCTGTAGGGAAGGATAGGAAGCTTCTTAATGAATGATATGTTTAGACAATGCAGGATTGATAAACCAGCCACATGCATCCTGATAAAATAATACAATTGAGTGAAAATCAAGGTCTATGAAAGAGACAGAGAGCTTCTAAGACATTGGTCATGATGATAACCAGCAATGAATGCAGAATATCGCCCAAATGCGAGTGGCTAATTCGCAAGTTGCATAACGGTGATCTACAAATGCGGTTTTGAGGGCGCTCGCGCGAACGTGTGCTGTATGGTCTTGAAGACAAGTAGTGGACGTAGAGGTGTCCTAGAAGTTTGATTTGTCCTTCGAACGCTCCATGGCTATCAAAAAGCTGTCAGCGTGAATACAGGAATAAGAGAAAGTCAACACACGATTGTAATGCAGGAGCTTCTCGATCAAGTCAACGTGAGTCAGCACCATTCGCCGGCAGCAATACCGCTTCAGTTGGAGTTCGTCGAGCGCGTCACTTCAAGGCAAAACAACCCACGATGAGCACAGAAAATACAAAGGATGAGGTTACTCCAAGAAAACGCACCCTTCACTCATATCCCTCGCGAGCAGCTCCAAGTAGGCATTCCACTTGTCACCAATCACCTTTCCGCAGGAGAAGCACCGTACGGGTATAATCTAGAAGAAAAGCAAGATAAGAGAACAGGAAACGATGCACCAAGATGAAGGAGCTCGCCATTTTTGTGGTGGTTGGGAGAAGAGATGAGGTTGATTATGTCAGCTAATAGTGGAAGCAAATTTGATCTCCGTTGAAATGTCTGGCCGATACTGTGCAGTGTGTCTCTTACGCCGAATGTTAAAACTTACCACCAATCTCCAAAACTAGTTAACCTCCAATTCTTCTGACTGGGCGAGGACGTGCACATTATATGGACTGCTGAATTGTACCTCGCATAACGCAATGTCTGGTTACTATCTAGATTTCAACGTAAGTCATATTTCTCAGGCTGCAGACCATCCCACCAGGTTGTTCAAACGTCCACCTCAGTTTGGTGAGGGACTTCGACTCTCTCAGATCTTAGCGCCGACGATGATTTCGACGGAGATAACTCGTCCCAACTTCCTTGGGATAAACCTGCCATCATTATCAACAACGCTCCCGGTTATCTAGGTTCTTCGGTCACAGCAGGCCAGGGCCGAAATATACGCTCTCTGGCGTCATGAATCCTGATTAGTGCCTCTAAACTCCACAATCCCATATTCACGTTTTTTGAATGCCCTTTCCAGGTGACCAGATTGGTTTTCACGGCTTGGCTTGAATGAAACACACTTCCTTCCGAGAGTCAAATGCTGTCAGAAAAAACATGCGTCATGGCCCAGATTCGAGTAACAAAATACGAGACTTCACTCGTCCCGATTTAATTTTTGAAAAGGTAGATTCTTGCGTTCAACCGGACTGAGCTAGCCAAGAGCTAGCTCGGGGAACCAGTGAACGGCAACAAAGTACCATGTCCATTCCATAATAGGAAGTACACTGATGAAACTCCGCAATGACTCTTGGACACGTTCAAGCACCGACATATAAATACATTGTGTTAATACCCCTCAAAGACTCCTTTGACCCTTCCTTCTTCCGACTAGCATTTCTCCTTCTCACCAAATATCCAGAGAATTGCTATGCTGCGCTCACCAGCGCCCGCGTCAAGTCCACGGAAACGACGTCATCTGCCTCTCCGTCCAAAAAGTCCGTTCTGAGCATGGCTGGTGTGGCCAATATTTTTATACACCTACGCCACCTCGACGATGGCGCGGCGAAGAGGACGAATCGTGTGGTACTGCTATCTGGCGAACCCAAGACGCACCCAGGATTGCAGACAGCTCCAAGAACTCGGGCCAAATTCCCGTGGAATATACGGAGCATATATCTGCGTGGGTGGCGTGAACGTCAGTACTCTTCTACGGGCATCCAGGTCGGCTCTGCTGGAAAATTGCGAGTACCTAGGCGCGAATGCGCTCGTTGACGAACTGTACGTGTCCACCGCTCTCGGACCATGTCTCATTTTTCCTTCTTTGTTGAACCTGGGTATATGGTTTTCACGCAGATGGGAATGCCGTATTACTGGTCCCAAGCCCGTACATAATGGCACATACAAAGTCTTTGTACGTCGCTGCTTTCAATGTCGCTTGCTTCAATCCTGACCCAGGTTATACAGATTCGATATACGGCGTCGGCGACGAGATCGACAGTACCCGACCCCACAAGCCAGTGAACTTGGATAAAGCGAAAGATGTCCCAGGCCTCATGACCATCCTCAGCGCGGCCCCCTATAGGCTCTCTCGCCCGAAACTCTGGCATCGCACCTTTTAAACAAACCAACAAATGGGACTTCGGCCTTCCCTCAATAACTACCACCAATTCTCATTCACGCCCGGACTATTGGCACTCATTGTATCACTAACATATCAACGGACACATTCACATTCATTCTCATATCTCCCATCTTCGATCCTTTCGTCTCTCCACCTTCTCTTTCTCGACTCATTGCAACCAAATCAATCATGCCACTCCTTAATTCTCTTCCTTTGTACCACCACCACCGCTTCATTTCATTGGCCAAGCTACAAAAGTTTCATACACGAAGCGAAATATTCGAAACCCTGAAATAGATTACCTGTACAATATAAATTCCCCAGCGCAACCTTGTTTATTCACATTACTGTGTAGATATATACATACCCTACAACACTTAACCGCTTTGTTCATTCCTTGCTGTCATATTCGCTGATTTCTCTATTAAATATTTGCATCATATCGCATCAACGCCTGCTCTCGCAACCCCTCCAGAATCACAATTCACAATTTAAACCCCAGGCATCTATCAGTTGGTCCGTCAATTGAGTGTTAAACGTTGAACAACCATCCATCTGTCCTCGGACCTCCAACGTTTGGCATATGATATGCAACTCACATCTGTATTCTCAGAAGCGTCTATTTCTGCTATCACTCGTGGACAGCGTATATGTACAATATCAAGAAGCAACAAAAATAAACTTTAGACTCTTTAGACATACAGTCTTGGCTGTCTCGAAGCCTTGACAGCAAACGTGTAACACGCACAAGTCATAAACGGAAAGTATGCAAGTCGTACATGAAAATAGAAGAGAATCCAACAGACAGCAAACACGAACAACACACATACAGGGTAATAATCTAAGGACTCAACAGCAGGATTCAGAGGAATAGTACAACAGTATGTACAGCTACACTTTAATTGTTATTTAATTGCATTCTTATCGCTTTACTCGTTCCTCCATGGCAATCCAAATCCACGTATTACCACCCACCACCTCCGCCATACGGTGGGTATGGAGGGTTGCTGCTGCCTCCAGGCCCCCCAGGGAACTGCGGTGGCGAATTATAGGGTTCAGCACCAGGGAATCCAAACGGCGGCGCGCCAGGAGGCGGCCCAAATCCGCCTGGACTGCCAGGGAAGCCTGGAGCACCTCCATGAGGGGGCGGCCCGGGTGGGGCGCCATACCCACCGCCAGGGGGTCCAGGAGGTGGTCTGTACCCTCCAGGCTCACCAGGGAACGAAGGTGGCTGGCTTGGGAAAGATGGCGCACCACCGTGCCCACCGTGGCTTCCTGGGAAGGAGGGCGGACCGCCTGGGAATGAGGGCGCTTGTGCAGGAGGCGAGGCATAGGATGGCGAGTAGCCAGCGTGCTGAGGTGCAGGAGGAACGTGAGATGGCGGTGGCGGGCCTGGCGGCGCACCATAAGATGAGGTCGGCGGTGGGCCGGTTGGGGCATACGACGATCCATGGCCGCCGTACCCACCTGGTGTTGACGGCTTGGTGTCGCTATAATACGAAGCTGCTTGGCCAGTCATCGGCGGAGCCGGGGAGTGATGTATGGGTGCTGGTCCTGCCGGGCCCGCGCGAGGGTATCCTCCTCCATATCCACCACCAGGTCCTTCTCTCCCCTGGCCTGCACCGCCTAATAGGTGCTGTGCTTGCGAGACACCAGGTATACCCTGCGCATATCCTTGTAGAGTATGTTGGACCTGAAGGCCCTCGGTTTCCGCAAAGGAGCCTTGCGAGGCAGGAGCACCTCCCTCGCCCGCGAGACGGATGTTCTCGTGGTTGCGAACAGCGTTTTTGCTCAGGCGCTGCAGAACAGAGGGCTGGTTCGGCATCTTGGCAATCCAGTCCTTCATACATTGCATCATCTCCCGTTGTATCTGCGAGTTCGAATTGTGGAAATCTGGGTGGAATCTTCGCACAATCAGAAATAAAATGAGTGATATAGCATTGTATAAAAAGGGATATCCACATACAAACATTGGAGAATATCATCGGTAACCTGGCGTACATTGATGGAATTATCATCCCATGCCTTACTAACCGACGTAACGGTGTGTTTCTGAAACCCGAACAATACTTAGAAAAGGAAACATATATCATTTTGAGAAACTTACAACGATGATTTTGGCGATATGTCCGGCGGGTTCGTTGAGGATAAGATTCTATGCAGTCAGTGATTAAAACACATATTCAAAGTGAAGTCGAGGTGAAACTACTCACGAAATGATCTTTACTTAAGAAAGAGTGAGTAGGATCAGACTAGAAATTCATTAACAACCAGGCAGAAATATTCTTGCAGGTCCTTGAAGACTCACAGCTCGAGGATCGTTGAACACTTCGTATTGGTCGTGATTATCAATGACCTCTCCGGAGACAAGTTGCAACCCAGCCGTAGCGTTCTTCAAGATAGGTTTTAAGAATGGCTATCATCAAAATGGTTAGTACGGCACTGGCAGGAACGAACTAAAGCTGAAATCACCTCTAAAGTTGTGAAGACGAAGACTATTGTAACCAATGTAAGCTCAACTCATTCATGGATTCATTGATAAAACTGACCAGAAATAGAATCCATGATTTTCTCGATCAAGGGTCCAAGTCCAGGAATTTTCTCTGCATGACAATGTGTCATTAGTTGCCATTTCTTGATGCGATTAAATTTCTCAAAGAACACTTACCGATGGTCTGTGAGATACTCTTGACAACTTCATAAACACACTCAATCAACATCGCCATTGCAAGAAAAACAAAAAAAGACAAAACACATACCAGAGTCCCTGAACGTCAACACCTGCCAAAGTACTGCATGCAACTCTTGGGGGCTCATGTCCTCTGGTCTCTTGCCACCAGCTGCCGGACCCGCTCGTATTCTTTCGATATTATCTAGGTCGCGCGACATCCCCCCTCCAGTGCCACCCGGAAGGGTAAAAAAAAGGTCGCGGAGTGCGTCGGCCGGGTTAACGGGTGGTCCGCCTGGCCCGCGGGTCTGAGAGAGGGATTTTGAGCGCGCCTTATCCAGCTCCTTATTGAGATCGGTAACGGATGCCTGGAAGATGCATTGTTGAGTTACTGGTGGTTTGATTAGAGAGCAGGGCGACGTACAGAGCTCTAAGGTCAGTCACACGAGCAATTGAGGTAAGTATAGCACGAGACGCATGATATTTTTACGAACGAGATGATCGCTGGCCTCTGGAATAAAATAGAATGTTAGACGACAGTAAAACCAAAAATTTATATGCTTACCCCCAAGCAAGGAATGGATGAAATCGCTCGAGCCAAATGAACCTGTTACGATAGGCGCAACCCACTTCCCGTTGGGTGCCTGGACCCGCACTTGGTCGCCGACATGCACGAAGACCTGATTATGACCCAATGCAACGAGGGCGAGCTCGCAAAAGTTGGAATGTGCGGAGTAATCTTCTAGAGTGTGCATCTAAATGGAGCATCATCAGTCACCGGGAAAATGCAAAGAGGGTTCACATAAAGACGTACAGCTTGCCCAAGGAGTCTGAACGCTTCGTATTCATCCTGTTTCATCCCATTTGAGCGGTTCTGCCTTCCTAAGTGAATGCACTTCTCCAAGGTCCGTCTGACCAACGCCTTGGATGTATCCCAACTGCCTTGTTCGTTGGCGATATAGTTCTTCATTCCGGTGTGCGGGTCTATTTCTAGTTCTCTGGGCTAAAATGCGATGAGAACGGGTTTGGAGCAAATGTGGAGCAGCATACATCTACTGGGCCGCGTAAATTGGGGTGGTATTTCCTCGCATCTTCACCATCAGCATAGCCTTTGGGGTTGTCGATGTGTTCGGTCGGAAGATACACGGCAAGGCGGTCGGCGGTCACTTCGAATTCGTGCGTCGCATATCCATGAGCCTACCCACAGTGTCAGCGATTGAAGATGAGATTGTACACTGCGATGCGTTTACCATAAAACCAAGGGCGATGCAAAGGTTGATAATCGTCTAATTAATTAAGTGGCATCAAACGCGATACATATAAGCAGACAACTTGACACTGACCTGCAGCTGGAGTTTCTTGAGTGATGCAACGTCGACAGCCTGGCTATAGTCGCGCAGCCAGTTCCTATATGCGCGACTTACGTTAATCGTGTGATCGGTGAAGACATCGGACAAGCAGCGCACCCAAAGTACACCCGTTTGACGTCCAGGCCAGTAAATTTAGTGCCCTTGGAACCTAGCATGCTTGCGAGCGCGAAACCCCCACCCGATCCGCGCTTTATGAGATCAGCAAGTGTATCTTCCTAGAGATCCAGTCAACGCCATGCCCTCAAATCGTGAACGGTTACGTACGATATCACCATGTCGGAAGGCCCGCCCTTCCATGTAGGCAAATCTGCAAAGATGGGTAAAGATCGGAGCTCATCAGGTCGAAATCGTCGGACGCACGATGGGATGTTGCCCGCGCCGAACGCATAGACGCCATTCTGGGAGAGGCAAAATGCAAAGAGGACGAAGAGTATCAAGAGAAAGGTGGTATTGCTGCGGGCCATGATAGCCAACAACGAGTGTTCCGGTCGACTTTTAATTGGAGTAAATGTGGTGGTTAGGAGCAAGAGGCGATGAGATGCTATGCCCGCGCGCTCCGCCCCTAAATTTGACAATTATTACTAAAGTGGTAGACTGCGGTATGACTGGATATGATAAAAGCCTTTTCATTGTTTTCTAAATCCTGTGTGGTTGTATGCAGGGTTTAGAATACGACCCAGAATTCTAAGTATTGCCTGCGTCGCAAGGCTCAATAAATATCTCAAAAAGTCGCGCAAGTGAAGCATCGCGCTTGAAATTTTAGAGGTGAAAAAGCAATACGAGGGTGAGAATTTACAAGGCGCTTTATGCATACAAATCGCACGAGTTTTAGTGGCAGTATGAGTCTGAAGTTTTTGAATAGCAGTGGCAAGGACGGGATTCTTGTGCAGGGTTGTGGCCGGCAATATCCGAAGGCGGGGATTTAGAAATAATTTTTGTTTCGTTGCTTGTTGTCGTTGACACTCTTTCCCCACACCAGACTCACTCTCGCCGGTGGACTCGCCTGTCCTGCTCTCTCTCTTAGACCCTTTTCTTTTCAATTCAAATATAATTCTTTCTGTAAGTCTCCCATTCTCGCCTAGAAAATAGCTCAACTCTGACGCGCGTCTAGTCATCATCATCATGACCGCCTCGAACCCCAGCACTGGTTCCTCGCATCACTCCAACGTCGTACCCTCAGAAGTCGGCTGGCAGTTTGTGCCGCAGTACTATACTTTTGTTAATAAGGAACCTCATCGCTTGCACTGTTTCTACAACAAAAACTCCACATTTATCCATGGCACCGAAGGAGAGGATATGAAGCCATGCTTTGGTCAACAGGTATGCATTTCTTCTTTTTTCTTGATCTTTTTCCTTCTTTGCCCTCTTTGAATGTTTCTGTGAGCTTGTGCTCGTCGTGCCTTGGACTGAGGCTGATGATACCGGATCCCGCACCAAAGCTCCAAAAGCCAACACATGACACATCACTTCCTTGTTTCCTTGAATCAACTTCATTTCGATTCTTATCACATCGCCGACGTTCTTTCGTCGAATTTATAACGTTTTCGTTATTTCCTTCCACTTTTTAAAAATTGATGACGTTGCGACCCAAATCTGACCAATCTCCAGGAAATCCACAATAAAATCACCTCGATCGGCTTCGAGGACTGCAAAGTCTTCATCCACTCGGTGGACGCCCAGTCCTCCGCAAACGGTGGTATTATTATCCAGGTTATTGGTGAAATGTCCAACCACGGAGATCCATGGCGTAAATTCGTGCAGACCTTCTTCCTCGCTGAACAGCCGAATGGGTACTTCGTTCTCAACGACATCTTCCGTTTCCTCAAGGAAGAGACTGTTGAGAGCGACGATGCCAGCGAGACTGCCGACGGTGCTGACGTTGGCCCGACCATCGCTGTGCCTGAGCCTGTTGCCCCCGTTCAGCCTGTCGCCGCTGCTCCCGAGCCCGTGTACGAGCCCGTTCGCGAACCCACCCCTCCTCCGCCTGCCCCCGTCGTTGAGCCTGCGCCTGTCGCTCCTCCTCCTGTCGAGGAAGCGCCCTCTCCCGAAATTCCCGAACCCATCATCACCCAAACCCCCACCCCTGCACCTGAGCAGCAGCAGCCCCTCCCAGTTGTTGTACCCGCTCAGCCCAACGGCATCATCCACACCCCCGAACCCGAGAATGTCGCGCCAGCTGCCGCTGCCGAGCCTTCTCCGGCTCCGACCCCTGCCCCTCAACAACCCGCTCCTTCACCTGCTCCCGTTGCTGCCTCCGCTCAAGCCGCCCCTCCTGCACCTGCACCTGCTCCTCAACCCGCTGCCCCTGCCGCCCCTCGTTCATGGGCGTCGCTTGCTGCTTCAAATCCGAAGAAGTGGGGCGCCGCCGTCGCGCAGGAGTCTCGTGGCACGACCGAGACACTTTCGAGCAGCCCGGCGCCTAGCAGCGCTGCACAGACGCCCGTGCCGTCACCTGCCCCTGCCGCGCAAAGGCCGCAGGGACAACAAGGTGGCCAACAGGGCGGACGTCATGAACACCCTGCGTTCGTTGCCGCTCAGAATGTGACCACTGCTCACTGCTTCGTCAAGGTACGCCTTTTTTATTTATTTATTCTCTCTTCCTTCTCCAAAGCAAAGCTGACCACTTTCTAATAGGGCGTGACCGAGCCCATCTCGCAAACCGCCCTCCAGACCACCCTAACACAGCGCTTCGGCCCGATCAAGGAGCTCGAGATCGTGCGCTCCAAAGCGTGTGCCTTTATCGAGTTCCAGTCCATCGACTCCGCGAAGCGCGCCATCGTCGCCTCGCTGACGCAGCACCAGGGCGGCGAGGGCGGCGTGTGGATCGACGTCGGCGGCGAGGTGGGCCAGCTGAAGATCTCGGTGGAGACGAAGAAGGAGCGCGGCGAGAGGCCGGTTAGTCGGCCGAGGGGCGGTGCGCCCCCTGCGGTGAATGGGGATGGACGCGGCGCGCCTGGGGGTGGTGGGTTCCGCGGTGCTCGTGGTGCGGGCCGTGGGGGAAGAGGGGGTGCTGCGCCCAAGTAAGGGGTCAGTGCGATGATGTTGGGGTTGGTGGCGTGTTGGGGTCGATTGTTGGTTGAGGTTCTTACGGCGTAGTTACGTATGTGCTGTGGTTCGCGAGAGGCTCGAGTCTTGATGCTTTTTCCTCCCTTCTCCTCTTCATTGAGCATCGAGGGCGACACCAAAAGTTTTTCTTTCTTTCTTTTTTTCCTTACGATGCATCCACTTCATGATTCTTTTTTTCCATTCATCAAAACCACCCTTTTTTTTTGGTCTGTTGTTGTTGCTGCTGTTGTTGTCATTTGCTCTGATCGCATTACTTACTACTACTGCATCTTGTGTTTTCTCTTTACATCCCATCCCATCCCGATTTTTTCTCTCATCATCCCGCACACCACCCACGCTCGTTTTCCACAAAGTTAGATGACAATGATGACAGTACCGACGATACCCCGAATTCCTGCTTATGCGAAGAACCGTTCCGCTACTTCCTTGCGTTGAAAATGTTGGAGGATCCCGTCCGTGCACTGTACACGAGACGTTCAAGAAGACAATGAGAGTGAGGTTGTTGGAAAGAGAACTTAGATGAAGATAATGTGCACTGTATATAGAGAAAAGCGCGTTTATTCCGCCCTTAGTCGGAGACTTGGAGTCAAGTATTGAACTTCAGAGCATCTTTCGATCGCACACAGTGCTGGGCTGTAAAAGGTCCTTTAATAACCAGAGCAGATCGGCTTGTCGAACAATCTCTGAATCTGAATTCCCAACAACGAAACGAAATATGAGCCAAAACAAAGAGAGGGACTGCTATACTATTGGAAACTGCAAAGCGAATTTGTGAATGGAACTAGAAATTGAGACGATGAGGAGTGAAGAACGGTGATTTGCTTTTCTTTGTACCGATAACATCATGAAAAACGTGGAGAAAGGGGTATCATGATTGGTGGTTTCGTTTCGTCCCTCCCTTGGCTTGAGGCGGCATTCTACAGAGACACAATTCACAATTGCGTAGCAGGAAATGTCCTTGTTTTTCTTTCGTAATCGGATTGACGCCGGCCAGCGACCTAAATTTCGGGGATGTTGTGCTATACATATACAGAGGGCGATAGAACTAGATGCGAGGGGGGGGGATCAATAACGGTTCTTCTTTGGAGGAGTGGCATTCAGACGGATAAAAAAGCTCACCTACAAACGAAGGCAACGAAACTTCTACAAATGCTATGGTAGACAAGGTGGTTATGTGATAGGCGCGGGCTGGAAAGACATAATCTCCTCGTAGAGAAGCTCTTTTAGCTGCTCTCGACTGATGTCGTCTTTGTGCACTGATAGAAGAAGTGAAAATTTGCGCGTTAGATTTCGCACGTGGGGTGATAACATTAGAACTTACGATCAAATTCGAAGAACTCGGGGTCGAGAGGTGGTGCGACTGGTTCGTCTTCTGGATCATGCTGCAAGAAAAGAAGAAGAAAAAAGATGTTTCAGGATGTGTGCGATGACAAATTTCTCCAAGCTGACTCACGTATGCTTCCAAGTAGGGGTGGGCGAGGGCCTCTTCGACCGTAATACGCTTCTTGGGATCAAACGTCTGCAAAATAGGGGGTCAGGTTCGGTTCGGTGTATCGAGAAATATAGATATCATACCAAAGTCTTCGTCAAAAAGTCCACCGCGAGGGGGTTGGCATTGGGGAAGAGAGTGGCAAATGGCCTCCGTTTGCGGAAAGGTAGTGCTCGAATGTAATCACGCGATCTCCGCGTGGTAATAGCGTAGAACTCATCAAGTGTGGGCGTTCCCAACACGTCCAGGATAAGAGTTAACTGATGGTGGTAATCTCTGCCAGGGAATAGTGGCTTTCCAGACAACATCTCTGCAAGAATACAACCAACCGACCACACATCAATGGCCTAGTTATTCCATCAGAATAGTGATGCTGGAAAAAAACAATATGGCCACGTACCTTTGTGTATTGCTTGAACGTCAACATAATTTCCGGCGCCCTGTACCACCGTGTAGCCACATATTCAGTCATGAAACCCGTCTCTGTGCCGGAGGGCTCCGCAGTCTTGACGGAACGCGCGAGACCAAAGTCGCACACTTTGAGATCGCAGTTGGCGTTGAGAAGAAGATTGGAGGGTTTGAGATCACGATGGATGACATCGGCCGAGTGAAGTGCTTTCAATGCGCGGAGGGTTTGGTAGATGAAGTATTGCGCGTGGTCGTCGGACAGATCTTGTGTTCGAATGACCCGGTGCATGTCGGTCTCCATCAACTCTTGAATCACTAATCCATGGTCAATACCGAACGCAAGCTAGCATGAAAAATAAAGAGACACACAGTAGACCTCTTTGAAAGCTTCTATTGAGGGTGGTTTGATGATATCCAAAATCGAGATGATCTTGGTAATATGAGTATGGGCGAATCGTCAGAAACGAGATCGCAGACATACATTCTCGCTGACGCCTGCCTCGCTCAGGAACTTGAGGAGTTTGAGCTCGCGGAGTGTCCTTAGACAGAACATGGAGTGATCAAATGGGGCGATCTTCTTGATAGCAACTTTGCGTCCACTGGGTCGATGCACTGCTGAGCATACGATACCGTATGCTCCTTCACCGACAACATCCAGAACTTGATATTGAGTGCCTATCATACTACTCAGCTTTGCAAGACAACAGCGAGATGTGAAGAATGCGTACCAACGTTGAATCGCACTTTCCTGGGAGCCGGAGGTGCTGCCGGTGCAGCGTGGCCGTTCTTCGCCTTCGCGGCGGGTTGAGGTTGTGCTACAGCAGGATCAGGCATGATAGATAGTCTAAAGAGAGGACGGCGTCGTGGACGTCGGGATGAAAGAGACGGGTGGTCAAAGAGAAACAAAGAACAAAGACGCGTTTTTATAAGAGACAAAGGCGAACAATAGAAAGCTGATCTACAAAAAGTTGGCGATGTATTTCAACTGCCGTAAAATGCACAAGCTGATCAAAAAACTGTCCTTCCTTTGGAACTCTTCAGATGGCCTCACGATGCCCACATCTTCGTCCGTTCCAAGTTCAGCCAATCCCACGAATCGTTGTCTAGAGAACAAGCCATGCTGCCATGGCAACCCTGCCGGGTTGGCAGGCAACCGTGACTGGGTATCTCTCGCTCATAAATCTCTGAACCGCTGATGTCAAGGTAAGTAAGTATCATGGATCAATCATATCTAGGTGTTGATGCAGGCCGTTGGAGGCCATTCTGGTTTACAAGGGTGTCAGTCGCTTTGCTCTCTTTGGGCTTACCTCTCGGCTGAAACCTAGCGCATTTGGCCGTTTAAATTTCTTCACTGCGCAGTACTTGAAATGGATCGCTCAGCGACTTAGAGGAATTCGCCGCAGTTTTGCATCCGCTGTGGTCTTCTAATGTTTTTGCGAGAGTATCTGATTCGCTCGACAGTGCCTGGCCGGCATGTTGGCCTGTCCCTGCCTAGTATCTTGGCCGTCGCCTCTCGCGCATAGGTTCGCGCAACCAGCTACAACTTCCGAAGATTTTCCCGAAGATCTGGTTCGCTGAAATATTTCGTGGAAGGCCCCTTTTCTGACGGAAAATCCGAAATTGGTTGTCTGATATGTTTATCGTACTCTCTTGCCGGACTGTACCATATCTGTGACTTCAGAATTGCGTTTCAGACATACAGACGTCTGCCAAACGTTGACCACCCCGGGAAAAAATGATCGCACAGGCTTCGAGACTTGAGTAAACCAAAACTGCTTTGATGACAAGCTTTCATGTCGAACCACGCGCGATCACTGTTTGTGGAATCTTTCATGGCTTACTAGGAAATTCACTTGCTGCCTGCTGACGCACATCTGAAGAGCACTATCAATGTACAAACACTTCAGATGCCCACTGTGATGCATCTGTCATAGACGTGGCTGTTTCCCATCTACGAACAAGTGGACGTTGATGGTATAACATATGTTACCTCATGTGGTGGACCTACTAAACCTCTTGCTGATTGGACCACACCTCTGCGAACCCGACATCTGATTCGTTGAATGTTCTCTTCAAGCTGAAGACACTTCTGTTGTGAATTATATAAACGGTGGAATCGGCCGCTCCGGTGCAATTTCCCTACGAAGCTCTCGAAAGAGACTGACCAATCGGTTAGTGTCGTCTAAGAAAAGAAATTGAAGGAGCGGGATGGAGCACGGATCATTTCTTGTTGATCGCTGGCTGATGTACACTTGGATGACGGATGTACGTCCCCTCCATTTATCATCCGGATGTACAGTTGGCAATTGAGTCTATGTAGGCTTTGGAGTCGGCTCAAGGTACCCATGTATTTCTCTATGGATGAGACAGAATTAAATAAAGCTCATCAAATTTTTGCAACGGGGAAAGAATGTATGTGGCTTAGTGCAGGTGACAGGCGTTGCGTGTCCACTGATATCGGAACCACATATTCGCCCTTGACACGAGTTACGCGTCTTAATTATAGAGACAATCCTCTGGAGGCGCTGAACTTCCCGACAAACAACAATACTGCATGTCGTTCACTTGTGAAACGAAGCATTTCGCGGTAACATGCAGCACAGAACCGAGCAGTCCTTCCGCATTTCAAGTCTGGCATTTGAATGGAGATGCGAGGGCCCGACAGCTGCAGGCCCTAGATACACATGAACAAGAAATAAACAGATCACTCCGAGAATCAGGGAAACCTCTTGACGTTTTACTTATAATTATCTGATGAAAGAATATCTATACTATCAGTCGTTGTACATACTGTCGTTACTCGGGTACTGTACACATATAGTCGCCACCGACAACCTTATCATCTTACTAACTTTAATTGATTAATCAGGTCAGCAACACACCCCCAAACCCCAGCCTTACGTCGGTCCCTCTACTTTCCAATCCTCGTCATGTCATGCGTCACGTTCAAGTACTTTATGCATCGACCTCGGATATCACTAAGAGTGTCTGAGCCCCAATCGGCTTGAGTTGTTGTAAATCAATGACCTGGTCTTATCGAACGCATATTATAGGTATCTTGGAGTGGGCCTGGATTACGAGGCGCACAATGTTGCTTTCTCAAAGGAATAATTCCATTTATTGTTGGCGGCGTTATATATACTTCAGCTAAAACTGTTTGTTTACAAGTTGTATAGCCATATGCATGCATCCTGAGTACAGTAAGTCAAGTTAGTAGTAGACTAAGTAGTAAACCAACACGTTAACATTGCAACTTCTCCGAAGAACTGAATAAACCAGGACAAGGTAGGAACAATTATCTCACCATAACACTTTAGATATGAGCACCTTGTCGCCTAAACAGCTGAATTTACGAGTTGGGTGACTTTTACAGTCGCGGACAAACAAAGTCAACAAGTCCAGTATCTCGGCTCCCAGGCAATATTTTGGCAATATTTTTGCAGAATCTTGTTCAGCTCGACGAAATACATCGAAAAACACATCTCCGAAGTTTTTCCCACGAGCGGATGTGTTCGGCCAAATTTTTGCCCTAAATTTTCGAATGTTATGCCCCCAATTCAGGGTCCTGAGTGACCGAAATTGACTCGAAGGGGCCCAGTGTGAGGTCAAATTCCTGACGATGGTTGCTTACCGCCCTCAATTGCCTATAAATGGCGGAGATTCTAATGAGAGCATTTCCCGTGAAGGTCTAGGGTTCGCGGAAGGAACCGAGCGGAGGCCGGATTCTCTTGATTACCGATCAATTACCATTTTCGGCGACTATTTATGAATTTATTTAGCCGAAACGGCTCGATAGAACGTTCCAATTTTTGCGGGATCATTCCCCTCTCATCAAAAGGAGTCGATTGCACAATTTTCGGTGATTTTTGAAGCAATTCCCACGGTCTGGCCAATTTTTGAGGGTCCAAAAACCTTATTTGGAAATTTCTGAAGGATTGGCTCGATAGAATTTGATGAAATGGGTAGCGTTAGAATCGTCTCATCAATCTGCGTCGATTCCGACTATTGTCGGGGTATTTAAAATACTTCGATATTTTTGGTTGACTTTGTTTGTCCGCGACTGTATAAGTGGTCCTGGCTTGAAACTATTTTTAGCTCGAGGCCGAGCCAACCACTCAAGTCAACCGAAAATTACTGCGTATACAAGTCAGGTAGAAATCACGCTTTCGCCCTGAAAAGCGTCCATTTGGTTAAGTTATTTAAAGCTATAAGTATAACGAGCTGTAACAGGAGTCGTGTAAGGTCACTCGGGAAAGGAACACGGCAGAAGCAGGTACAGACAGCGAGTTTAACAAAAATGATCTCGTAGTAAATTGTCGTTGATACAAGGCTCAGCGTTACGACTGTTGTTCTCCTCATATGTTGCCTTCCCTAATACTGCCTCTTCTCTCGGCCGGCGGAATGTCCGTGAACGCCAAGTGAACGCCGAATTTACAAAAAAACTCTAGAAATATAAACCTGAGATTGAGGTTATAGGGAGACATTTATGCGTGTTGCAGCATTCATGGACTTTACAATATTCAGTTGCAGCTCATCCCTGATTTCAATAGGACAAGGTTCAATCTTCGTCCAATCTCAGAGCATAGGATAATTAAGGTTAAAGTGGCGCACGCGGATTTCAAAGTCCGTTTTTAAGGGCACCATCAACGAAACTTGAACTGTGCTTGCGACCACCATAACCACGGTCGTCATTTTGTCCATGAGCTCAAAATCACTTTCCCCAAGTTCTCAAACTTTCTCGATGTTGTGGAAGGATTCCTGCTTGATGAAATGCTCTCACTTCACCTTCAGTCGCATCCCCGAATGTGGGGCCCGGTTTCAACTGACTATTGTTATCTTCAAGATACTTTGGTGTCCTCGGTGCGGACCGTGACCTCGAGGGTGGAATACATGCTAAAGTTGGCCCCGCGGCCCTGCAAAAACAAACGGATGTGACTCTACGCGAATACTAGAGTGCCTTTGGCCCATTAGCTGCTAAGATTAAAGGTGGTCTTTCGCTCGTTATCTGGGATCCGGACGCGCAGCGTATCCAAGTCCTGTCAATTAACTGTTGGGAATTCATGGAGAGGCCTCACGTCTACTAGTAAGAATATGTGGCTATCATTCTAGAGCCTTTGCGGATTTTTTTTCACTTCTGGCCAGAGAACGATGACGAACCTCGAGTTGACTGAGGGCGATAAGATGGATGCAACTATTCTGAGTCCTGTGCGCTTTTGTTTCCACCCACGAGAAAGGAGTCGACTTCGGTTCAAGCCGATCTTGTAGAACTTCCGCCTCCAAGAAAGTGGTCTAAATTTTGTCTCTTTTCATGGTCTCATTATCTGATTTTTGGGCGCCTTCGGGGTTCCCGGCAAGCTACTCCATCACTTAACAAAAGTTTATGTTCGGCCCGGACCCAATAACATTTGGATAGAATGATTTCTCTGTCCTTGCAACAGAGAATCGCAATCCATTCAATTCGACGATTGTAACGCTTGCGCAGATCGAGGTGTTCTTTCCAGGAATATCCAATCATCTTCTATCGCGTATGTTTTATGTCCCATCCACACATATACTATAACTTCCTTTTCACAGATATTTATTATAGAACCAGTCGTGACATCTGCCGGTGTCGATGCGATCTTTCGCTACCGTGTCCAGTCAATCAGACAGATGGGACTCAGAAGTGGGGTAATGCCTCCTCTCTTATGATTGTTGCTAGATGTATGCTTATATCTGACCTTCAGAGTTGATATTAACCGGCTCAATAAGTAACGACCATCAGCACCGACCATAACGACACCACCCAACTGTTTAACTCGTCTTTCCCCAGTTTCGTCGACGGGTCGGAGTCATGAAACCACTGACGCCCCTAGGGTTGGAAAACATACCACATCTATTCTTCTCCGGGTTTGGTTGTGTCACAAAGTACGACTGGGAACTCCGTCGGCGATATCTTCTTTATTTCAACTCTACCGTCCGTCCTATCCGGAACTTTTGAATGACGTTTTGGTCGGTACATGTATGGAACGATTGATCCTAGTAGTGTGTTGGTAGTGTGTTACTTGGTCTTTGACTACATCGCCGACTTGTATTCAAATAGCATACATGTTGCATCATGAAAGAATATTTTTGGGTTAGGAGCGTCAGAAGACTTTGTGATCCGTTTGTTTACTTCGATGGGACCCTGAGCTGCGGATGGCAGTAAGAAGTGGTGGCTGAACCTCTCTCTTCCTTATTACGATGTTCACATTTTTTCCTCCCTACAGAACAAAGCGCGCGTCCACCTTAGTAGGAGAAGGATGCCCTCTTGCATAACGACACTACACGCGGTCCCGGACGTGCTTGATGCTCTGAATCGGTGCTGGGAGCTCTTCACGCCGTGACTAGAAAGCTTGTAGAGTCCGGTTCAGATGCTTATGGCTCCAATTAATTTTAAAGTCCCAAGAACGCTCTCGACTTGGAACCCAACAGCATTCAAACTCGAGAAGCAAACTTCGCAAGCCAGCCCGACCTGCCCAGGCTGCAATTCTTGGCGCTCTCACTGCGCATATGGACACCCCAGCTAGGGTCGGACTCCAGACGAACAAGGCAATTTCGGTCTTACGAGGGCGCGGAATAGCGCGGAATTCGCGTCTAAATAGTGGATTCATCAAGGGCAGAGAGAATTCTCCATGCTGGTTGTCCGATATCGGATAAATCTTGTGCAGACTTGTGGTCAGGATGCCAGGAACGAACGTTGGTGATCATCTTTTTCGCAATCGCTGATTTATTTCATCTGAATTGAAACCCTCTGTTTTCAGGAAATGCTTGGCTTTCCACTTGGCGAGGATATCCACTGTCTTCCACGACTGGACCCTCTGCATCCCTCTCGTTTCTACTGTCGTTTCTGCGATATCCGATATCCTGTCATTCGTTTGTGTTATCAAGGACTCTCGCGCCCGAGCGCAATTCAACCCATCACCAACCCCTGTTATCTGTATTTTCCTCCGTAATGAACCGCAATCAGAATGGACCATTTCCAAGCCAAAATTCCTCAACGACGAGTCTGCTATCAGGTGGCCGCCCTTCGACTTCGTCAGCACCAAACGTAGCCAGACGCCAGCCATCACCAGCTTCGACAGCCAGCACTCCGCGAAGTCCAGGTAAAGGTGGTCGTCGATCGTCATCGGGGCATCCGGTACGTGACAACTTCATTTCTTCTCCACCTGTGTGCTAAACGGGAGCCTATATAGGCCTCGCTCTCAGAAAAGGTATTACATCAAATCATTTGAGTTTGATTATTGTACTACAACTCCTCCCTCTAGTATTCGCTCCCGGCCTCCCCTGTATCATGGGGTTTGCCTCTTCTAATGACCAATCGCGAGCCCGACGACTTCTTACACAACCCAGATCCAAAGCGGGACAGAAAGAATGATCGTGGGCGGTCAATTTTCACTCTTCGTGGTTTAGGAAACCTTGGATGCCTCTTTATCCTGGCCTTGGGATGCCTGATGCTCTTGTGTGTATCTTAACACATTCCATGTCCGGACTTCCAAACTGATAAATATTATCTTCTCTAGCGGTGGTGCGTCTCTTTTACTTAATAACGGAACCCCATTTATACTCATACCGCGAAAGGCTATCCTATATTGTCGCATTTTCTGCAGAAAACGCAGACGAACCAGGGTGGATTCAACTTGGGTGGCATTAATGCCACAGGTCAGATACCTGACCTCCCAGGGAATTTCGGCCTTATCGACAAAGATACGCCCCAGTCAGCATATACCGTGAAGTCGTATCACGACAATGAAGATATGGTTTTGGTGTTCTCCGACGAATTTAATCAGGACGGTCGAACATTCTATCCAGGCGACGATCCGTTTTGGGAAGCTCTAGACTTACACTACTGGGGCACAGTGAGTACCTGAAAGTAGTAAATTTATCTACGCTCATGGTTTCTTGCAGGATGATTTGGAATGGTATGACCCACAACAGGGTATGCCTCTTCATTCATTTCCCTTGAACATATCCCGAGACCGTGTTTTCTTTCTTTTAGCGACAACTGCAGGTGGCAATCTGCGAATGAGAATAGATCGTGTCACCGACCCAGTCGATAACCACAATATGACATACAGATCTGGGATGGTACGGGTTTAAACCATTGCTTCCTCTAAGCGTGTCTAACCGATTTCTCAGATTCAAACATGGTAAATACATCCTCTCCCTCGTTTTCTACTCGTGATCACGTTTTTACGTCCTTCAGGAACAAGTTCTGTTTCACTGGTGGTCTGCTTGTTGGCGCGTATATCGGTTCTTTAACTCGAATATCTCGTTCTAATGCTGCTTCTCCTGTCCAGCTAATGTCCAGCTGCCTGGCAAGAGTACTGTCAGGCGAGAATTTTAATCCACTTTTTCTTTGCGTTTCTGAGATCAAGCCAAATAGTGGATTGTGGCCCGCTGTGTAAGTGTAATGCTTTACATTGAACAACCCCCGTGATTCATGTTTTTTTTTTTTTAAATTGCCCAGTTGGACCATGGGAAATTTAGGTAGCAAACTTTCTCCATTCGATGAACTTGTACTGATGACTGGCTGTAGGACGAGCTGGATTCGGTGCGAGTGTCGAAGGCCTTGTGCGGTGCGATCTATTGCGACCATTTCTTAATACTAATACCTTGTTTAGTGGCCGTATAGCTACGATTCGTGTGATGTAGGAACACTACCCAATCAGACCTATCCTGGTACCAGTACTCCTGTGGCAGCCACAGTTCATGGCGATCCAAAGGCAAATGGCACACTGGTGAGTATTGGCGGATATCGATGTGTTCCATAGCTTATCTTGCCATAGTCATATCTCTCAGGACAACGATTATGTATGTACAATTCCAATGTAAACTGGCTGAAAGTTGCTGACTTCATGTAGCCGCGTGTACTTGCCCTGGAGAGTCGCATCCTGGCCCCATGAGGGCGGATGGATCATACGTTGGCCGCGCAGCTCCTGAAATCGACGTTCTCGAAGCAACAGTTACCGACGCAGTTGGCTATGTTTCTTTGTCATCTCAATGGGCACCGTTCAATGTGAGTAAAAAAGACATGGGCCTATTTTATCTCGTTCTTATGAGTCATCTGCAGGCAAGATACCATTTCACATACAACAACAATACTGCCGTCTTCGACGATCCAAATAGGACTGTCTTAAATACGTATCAAGGAAGTACGTCCTTATCGAACTGCCTATTTTCTTAAATAAGTCATTCGTCAATCTTATTCGTCATGCCAACAGGTCGCTACCAACAAACGACTAGTGGCTTGGGTTTGACGAATCCTGAGTGCTATGAGGACCCTGGTACTTGCTTCGCCTTGTACGGGTTCGAATATAAACCAGGGTATGTATTTTCCGACATAATACCCGTGATTTAAAATAATTTTAAAAAAACTGGCTGTGTCCTCTAGCTTCGATGGTGCTTACATTGCCTGGATTAATGAAGTCCGCGCATGGACGCTCTATTCCGATGGATTAGACGCCGACACCTCAGTCGAAATTAGCCGACGCTTGGTTCCGCTCGAACCGATGGTGAATTCCTTTAAAAGCCGTTCAGAACCTGTAGTAACCCCGTTCATCACTCCAGTACCTCATCACCAATCTCGGTATCTCCCAAGGTTTCGGCATTATCGATACGACTCTGCAGTTCCCGGCGACGATGCTTGTCGACTACATCAGAGTGTATCAACGCAAAGATTCCGTCAACGTCGGTTGTGATCCAAAAGATTTCCCTACTGCTGCCTACATTGACACGTATGTGTTGATTCTCATTATGTTTCCGGCCATCGCATATGCTAATGTTTGTGATATAGCTATAAAGAAGTATATACAAACCCCAACCTGACGATTTGGTCGGATTACAAGCAACCTTGGCCCAAAAACAAACTGCAACCTGGCGGATGTAATTGAATGGTCTGTCCTTCCAATTCACTTTTGGTTGTACTGTATACTGTGGGTCTGCGCTATTTCATGCGCTGTTACTGTTATTGTAAGACAATGTCATACTTTCAATCACGTATGTAGTCTTTATGACATCCTCGAGATATTTAATCATGCCTAGCCGCATATTCCAGAAGGTTGATCCTTCATCTTCAATACCCTGTCTATGTAGGTAGCTCAAAATTCAAATTCTCGGAATTCCTTCTTTTTTCCTCGTACTCTAGGAGTTATTTTAATGTGTCGGCGTTACGCTAGCTCTCGAAGTAAGTACGTAGGATGGACCAGGCCTCAGAATGTCATGTTACGATATGTCATGAGCTGGGACTTCATGCGGTTGGTTTGCAGCGGTGTAAAATTATTCATGCAAGAATCATCCGAATAATCCATGAAGTTCTCTACGACTGAGTGAGAACATGCGCGATTCATAACTGAGGCTCGACTCACGAGTGGGGTCAGCTCCTGCGCTGGAACAAGTATCACGGCTGATTGGACATCCGCTAGCGGGAGTGGCTTCTTGCGGTGTATCCGAGACGTAATCTCCAGGATCCGTGCAGCCTCCCTGTCGACAGCCGTCCTCTAGTTAATGATTAGACAAAGAGAGAAAGAACTTGACATGCCTGAAAAGTGTGGTATAACCCGACCCAGTGGCCTGACTCATGTGTCAGCGTCCGGCCCAAGTTGTACGGCGCGCTGTTGCCGCCAGGAAGAGTGCTGTACAGAATGACGATACCATCGTCGTCTGAGGCACTCTTGTATGCCACTGGGAAAGTGGAGTAACCAAGCAGACCTGCCCAAGACCCGGTAAAACTAAAGCAGTTGGTAAATAAGCCCACAGCATATCGCGTCCTAGCTTACTCGACGGTGTAGACGTTAAGATCTTTCGCTCCGCCCTTACGGAGGTTCTTCTTCATCTCCGCTTGTTGAGGGCTGGGACGACGAAAAGACAAGAGTTCATGGATGATTTAAGGCGATAAATAAAACTTACGTTCCTGGACCACCATTTGTAAACCAATCTTTGTTAACGGTCGTGTCAACGCTCGCCAAGTCGAATGAAAGCCCCGTTGGCCGGTAGTCCGAGTTGAGCGTCGACATCTGCATCTGCAACTGGACGTCCCTATATCGAGTTGATAAGCAAATTTGTATAGTATGCAGGTGCATATATTGAGAAAAAACCTACGGAATCGAACCTTCTGCCTCTGTGCTGGCATCGGATACGATAATATGGAAATGTGTCTGAATGACAGCAGACGATGTTGCATCTATGCCCTCGAGGAACGGGATGCGATCCTGTTGAAAGCTCCTCTCGTACTGGGCAAGTTTGTGGTTGTCGCCTTCGGTGCCACATTTTCTGCAAAAGGGAGTGAGCATACGACGTTAAAAGCGCATACATTTCAAGTAAAACTCACCTTGAAAGCCGGTCTGCAGCTTCAAAAGGGACTTGTGGGAGACCAATTACGCAAGTAATGCAAGCAAGAAGAAGGGCAATCTGAGAACGCATTCCAAATGCAGATGAAGGACGGAGGAGGCGGTGAAAATAAAAATGCGTGGGTATGGGATCTATGCGTGATTCGAGCCAGCGAGCAAAGGTGACCAACGTTCCCCATGGAAAGCGAACATTTATAGGAAGGAAATAGTGGAAAGGAGAATGACATCCAAAACAACAGTGCAATTAGTTCCAACCAAGTTCTCCTAAAGGCTGTCAAGGTTAGCTCGGAGATAGCTTGCCAGTCCAGGAGGGTCTCTGGTCGGCGCCACGATCGAAGCTCAAACACTGCAAACACTGTGATCACAGCGAATATGTGGATGATGGAAACTCGTAGCTCGGGAGCAAGGCCTGGCAACCAATGCTGACGTTGATTTGCGTGCCAGATACCAATACGATCATCGATGTCCATGTCTCGATCGACCTTGAACTTATGCCGTAGGATTTACCGATCTTACCGATCGCTGGCGGGTGCCGAGATGCCGTCGCTCGCTTAGGGACATCCGCCTCTCGGATCAGTCTCCTTCTAAATTTAGCGAAATTCCCTGTTTTGGTCTGGCTCCGCCGGCGCTATCCCACGAGCCTTGACAGGCGTTCGACGTGCCTCGCTGCGTGTTCGCCTCGGGGCGCTCTCCTCGCGCTCTCCTCGCAGTGTCGCCTGGGGCCGTGCCCTTTCCTTGGGACATGCTCTCGATCACAGGAGACTACTCTTAACTACTCTTAGATACAAATACAAAATATACATTGTAAATACATTGTCAATGAGGAAAGTAAGGCTCACAGTGCGAAATGACTTTGTTTTCTGTGACCTGGGGACAAATAAGTAGGCCTTGGCTGGCATAAGTGAGATAAGTAACTTATTTTGAGGAATTTACGGTAAATCAACCCGATTTACGCTCAATTTACAGCGAACCGGCTCAGTCAACGTGGCCCGATTTACAACCTCGCGAGCCAGCGCTTACGCGCCTTGCCTTTGATGCCATCGACGGCTCTCTCGGCCATTGATGGTGGCACATTAGTGGCCTGTTATTCCAGCTGTCAGACCATGTAGGCATCCTCATTTCATTCCATTTTTGCGTTTTCAGTGTATTTAGAGAGCCCACTCACATTTGGCTCATTTCTAGCTCAAAGCTCGAGCCAAAAATGTGCTCAACGCACTCGCCGACCCTCCCAAGGACACCTTATATCCCTTACATCACCTATGCAGGGACATCACCTATGCAGGGTCATTTTGACGGCCGTGGTGCCTCCTCGCGGCTCTCCTCCAACCCAACCTCGGCGCCCCGGACATTTGGTGCCCTGCCGACCACGATTTACCGGCTTCGTAAATTCAAAGTAAATCCAGTGAAATAACCATACTTAATTATAAGTCAAAAGGATCCGACGGCTGGATCCAGACGGAGGCTGAGCATTTTCTTTTCTTTCAAGACTTGTCAGATGAATCCCACATGTTCAGAGCCAGTGGATGGAACAAGAGCAAGACGGTGGAATGTGAAAATATGCATCGTCGCTGCGTTTTGAGAAGATAGGATGCCTGCGACGTCGCTCAGCAACTTGCCAACGTGGAGATTTGTGACTCTCCCAACATACGGTCACGATGTCACAGGGAGATTTCCTCTTCGTCCTGGTCCGCCATCCGAGTCCGTGGAACCCTTCAATTTTCATATCCCTCTCTGGAGCATTGTATGTCGCCTGTATCGTCAAAAGGTGCAAATATTGGGACCGTTCGATGCCAATGAATATTCCCGCGTCAAGAACGATGACCTCCGCGTTGGTCGCCGACTCGCCGTACTATCACTAAGTACTCATCAACACTTACTTTGGTCTTGAGTAGGTTTATGCTCAGTCTCGAAAGTTGATGTATTAGCTCAACAATCGTTGATTAAGGGAGTTATTTCCTTCCAGATTACTCCGTGGACGTGGCGCAACGTAGCGCAACCTGTAGGCGCCCGTGGCCGGGCTGCCGGAACGTCCGGCCTTAATAGATCTCACGGATCACCGCCGAGTCAGTGCCGACCGGATGTTCATCAATGATTTTTGCGCATCTCTTGTTGACTCTAGATCTTTTAGGTTTACTTACCCAAGGCTGAGGTATCCTGAGGGATTTCTCCCCGTTTCATCTGCGATGCTGCTGCTCAGGATATTTGTGGCACTTGTGATCTCCATGCCCAGCGTCTATGCTTATGTCCCTGCCTTTCCAACGAACTCCACGCAAATCGCTGTTGCTGGCGGCCTTAACGTGACGGACGTCTCGACATTACGCATAGAGTGGTATGCTAATGGGTCTGTACTTCCTTCGCTGCAAAATGGCCCTTCCTAAAATCTCTCTCAGCTCTTATCTGGAAACTGTCTCCTACCAACTGGGTGGACCCGGTAGCTCGAGGAACAGCAAGGTGCGACCGACTTTCTTGCTACCGTGATTCTGTCGCCTTATATTTTTCAAAGGGTGCCCTGGTGCATTTCTCTGAGGATACAGTAAACGACCTTACACCCCGAGTGAGTTATTGAAATACACAGTGGCACGTCCGACGCCTCAATGTTTCGACAGCAACAACGCCCTGGATAGCTCTCGTATCCTGTGATCGGAACGCGACGAATGCAACTACGGAAGAAGATATATTCACCTTGGCTCGTTCCAAGGGCGCGGTATCGGCAGTATGTGATCCACAACTACCCAGTTTTCTGTATTCTGACCTCAGTCTTTAGCTGCTATACTCTCTTTACTCTGTCACCTGCGTGATAAATCCCGAATACTTTCTTCTTGCCGACTCCAGCCCGCCACCTATTAATATATTTTCACCCCAGAGCTTGGCAGCCTCTCATCTCATCGAATACCAGTTCGAGCAAATCAAGATACCCAGCGCTCAACAGCCCCTTACCACGTACGATTCCGGACAACTAAATAATTCTGCAAATGCCATTACGCAATTTATCAACACAGGTCTTCCTGTATCTCCGGGATATCTCTTCACTGTGCTAGAGGCTTTTAATGTCAGCAGCAGCAATAGCAGCAGCAGCACCCCCAAGTCAAGTTCAAGTTGGAGATCTTCAAAAGTTCCTCCCAATATTGGACTTCTGACGGCACTTGCCTGTCTCTCGTTTCTCTTCTCGTTCTTATGATTTTCGTGATGTAATTGGCTCATAATATTATTGGATGTAAATTTAGAACGTGCAAGTACTTGGTGCAACACTAACCTGCTGCAAGTTGGCATCGCTCTCCCAAGAGTTCCTATACCGCTTCGTACGATATCGTTTGATGTTTTATCTTCATCAAACTAACCTCGACGCCTGTCATATTAATTATCTTGACCTGGAGAATCTCTCTCAGTTAACTTGAGTGTGAGAAATGTTTATATACGCATTACGTAAGACATCCTTTGTTCATATTCCTTTGTACGTTCAACACTCACAATACCATGGACGTCGTAAGTCGCAACGTGCTCTATGTCTATAAACCGCTGAATATAAGTCATAGGATGTTGTTCAACCCACGCGGAACTCGCCTTTTATTAGCTTCTTCGATGTCTCGAGCAACTTTCCCTGGCAGGAACCACGTCCAGAACAAATTCGATTTCGAAGGGCGTTGATGCTGGACAGCCTCGTTTTCGATGTTCTTCTAATGTCTGGAGGCATCAGTGAGCCCTATCTTGTGTACCCCCCCGAAGACCCACAATCACTCAAAATTCTACTGGACACCATCGAGTCGTCGCACTACGACACGCTCAAGAAGGATTGCCTGGTGTACTTCTTGCTGAAGTGGCACCAAGACGGTCGGGAACGCAACTTCCAGCAACAGCGATGTATACCCCCACAATTTGCCGCTCTTGCAGATGCGTATTGGCATCTTGACACGGGCATAAACGTTCCGGTATGTAGGGATTTCCTCTCCCTTAACAATGACAATTCACATTGAACCACTCATGACAGAGGGCAGTGGCCATCCTTTCCGATTCGCGATTGAACCGAGACTATGCGTCAAAAATTATCCACGCCATTTCCATATCGCCAGATTCTGAACCACTTATTCGGAGATATATTCAAACCGCAAAGCCACTTCTCATCGAACCTCTTGACATCGAATGTTATGCGTTGGCATTGGCACATTCAAGCGTATTGGAAGCTTGGCAATTCTCGCGCACATTCAATGACACGGATCCCATGCGCGCCCGTTTGTTCAAAAAGATTATTGAATGGACAGTTACACGTACGAATCGATCTCATTTAATACTTCTTGCTCGTCGATTAAATTCTATCATTAGCCAATCCTCGCCCTGTCGCTCTCACACAGCTACTTGCTCTGCCATTATCCACCTTGGAGGAATCCGTGTTTAACTCTTTCGTCCAAAAGCCTCCTCCTTCCCTCAAGTTTTCAGCTGTTGTAATTCTGCAGGACCTCATTTGTGTCCGCCTTATTCAAGGGGGGCGATATAGCGAAGCAATCAAGCTAGACCGCCAATTCACCTCAACAACGTTGCCTAAAAATCTGAACGCCACCAAAGATCGGTCAAAAATGGTGCACGACGTTTACACCGCCCTTCCATCAGTCGAGCGTTCCTTGATCGACCTAGAACTCGACCCCACCTTGATCCAAAAGGTGCCTTTGGTTCCTAAACCCGTGTCGCCCACGCGGAGGCCGCCCCCTCCACCACAAGAACCCGAAGATATTTCCTTATCTCAGTCATGGGAAGACGTGCGAATATCAGACCTAGTGGCCAACAACAAGTCCACACCTTTGCGAGAAGTTCGTGTACCGAGCGCGACACCTCGATTCGGCGCGCCGGCTCTTCAAGGTTCGACTTCTACTCCAAAGACTGCTCCGATTCTTCCCATCAACTTCAACGGCGTAGCCAGTGGAAGTTCCTCCACGCCACGGAAGAGCCTCCCTTTGTCTGCCTCCGTTCTGGGATCTACGAAACCACGATCATCTTTGAGCGGTGTTGGTAGTCGTATGGCCTTTGGGACTAGTCCTGCCATCGCTTCTCCAGCAAGCGCTATGAAAGTACCTCTGTTGGGCACGCCATCATCCAACGGGCCGGGACATGCATTTGTCTCTGCAGGTCGCCAACAAAACGCATTCTACCAGCCTCCTCCAGAAAAAACAAACGGAATGAAAGAGCGTTCCAAGAAGACACCAATCGCAGCCCTGAACGCGCCAAGGGGTATGAACAGATTGTGGATGTGGACATGGAGACCGAGAGAGAGGGTGATAGCTTCGCCAAGGGAAAGGAGAGGAGACATAGTAGGAAGAATGGTACGACGGAAGATGGAGAAGAGGAAGACAACGTGCTCCAATATTCTGTGTTCGGAACGACCAAGAAGCGGTCGTCTCCGCAAACTTCCTCTAAGAAGGGCGGACAGAAGAAGGCCCCCCAGGTTCATATGCATCAGAGGACGAAAATGCCATGGAGGAAGACCACGATGAGGCCAAAACACAGAAAGCTCCGAAGACACGAAATAGGAAGAACGCCCATCCCAGTAAAGAGCCCTCCAAACCACCCGCCAAGAAGCCAAGGCAGGTTAAGGAGAAGGCAGTGATTCGGCGCATACCAGGTGGTTTGATGGACGAGGACGAGCAGGACCATGAGGAAGAGGAGGAAGAGGAGGAAGACCACGTCGCCCCTCTCCGTGCTCCATCTCCTCCCCGAAGAGGTGTCCGCAAAGCTCGCTCGTCAGTGTCGGTGGAAGGGACAGATGATTCCGAGGGCGTCCAGACTAGACGCCGCTCGTCGAGGTTAAGCACACATGGCAGCGCCCATGGTGGCTCGCCCGAGCCACAGCCAGCGACAAAGACAAGAAAAGGAGTACGGACAGCTGGGACGAGGAAGAAACGATAGACCTCTATCTCATTGGTGGAAGCGGTGGAGATGGTTTACCGATGTGCTGTTGAATGTGCCCATAATCTATATCTGAGTGATCTGGCAACCTTTCCGTACCCTATTGGTTATTTACCACAGGCATAATTTGGTATAATTAGTCTATATGTTTTAAAACATCGGCCAACGTTGTTCATGAATCACATGCGCGCCTTGGAGTGGTAAAGTTTATCTGACATGTCAATTTTATGGAAAGACTGGCCACCGATCATCGCTCAAGCGCCCAACGGCGCCTATCGTCGATCAGTCAATCTCCACCTCCCAAACTTCGACGATGTCTCATTTATCCCGCCATGTTTTTGGGATAACTTGCACCAATCGGAAAACGCTTCTCATGCTCTATTTATGCTTCGGCAATTGACGAACTATGATTTTCGAGGGGAGTACATTTAAGTTCGACACCAACCTCATCGATGGCTTCTCTCGAGGATTGATCGGAGACCGTCATCCTAGTAAGCCTCAAAATTAGCACTCTGTTGTATGTATTACACAAATCGCGATATCGAATCCTAAACATCCTTTTAGGGGAAAAAATCCTCGGGATTTATACCCCTCAATGCAGTGCTCATGGCACCCGGCGAGTTTTGAGTCGGTCATACCATTGAAGGATCTCGATTCATCGGGTTATTCAAATTCAGAAACTCGACAACCCCTACAGCGGTGTCCAGAGGACTCAGAGGCGGCAGTATTCCATGGAACACTCAGAAGCCGGCCGAGGTTGTCCTGAAGGAATAAGCGAAGTGTCGTCCTTCCATGGGCTCCTGCCTCGTTGCTGGCGATCTGATCTGGTGCGGCCTCGCAATCTACGGCCATTCATACGGTAACTCGGCCACATCGCTGACTTGGGTACGTTACTGAAAAGGTGTGGTCTTGAAGCCGCTTCCATTCTTTAGGCTGTGAACTTGAAGACCTGTTAAATTTAGGTATTCATCAGCCCATACTATTGTAATGAGACTATCAAAGGTCGAAAGAAATCCCAACTCTTTGCACAAATGGGAAATTCACGGAGCGTCGAAAAGTCATCCGACGAGAAGAACTGCATATTTATGTAGGTTATGTTTTCTAATTTTCAACATGCAGCTACTATTGGAATCAATAGTATCCCTCTCTATTCTCTTCGCTTTGTTCGAGACCAATTCGAGGTCTATATCTCGCTTCCGAGAATATGCGTCTCGTCGTCGCAATCCGGCTATCTACATAGGATAAGATTAGAATCGGTAAGAACTGTTTTCTTGACCCTGGCATTCGACCATTCTTAATTTCCTACACAGCCATGACTGTCGGTGCCTTGAATCGACCAGGTCATCTAATTCACGGCTTCCATATGGCAAAAATGGCCTAGATGCACATCTTGACAGAGCAGGCGATTTTTGGTAGGTACATCGGGATCAAGGAAAGTCCTGCCCCGAATAAGTAGACATGCGAAATTTCCATAAAATGCTTTGAGTTATGTCATGTGAGCTCTAACGGGGTTCTAAATTTCAAGGAACTTGAAGATGATCAGAAATGACGCGAGATCTCGCTTGACAATGGGCAATTACACACCTGGCTAGTATCGGAGTTTTGTATCAGTATAGACATTTCTATCGGGCGTGTAGACGCTTCACCGCTCTCACCAGAAAAGGAAAAAGTCATCTGCAGCCAGTATGCAGCGCCAGATTTTACGGGTGTTGGTCGAAGATCAGCTTTCGGAATTGGGATTTGGTCAAGGGTTGGCTCTCGTTTTGAAGGCAGATAATACTAATCGGCCTCTGCGATCATCTGGTCCCTGGAAAAATACCATTGGTTATACTACGGTGAAAAAGGGGGGTGGAGGGAATTCAGCTTGCGGTACAACTTTGTATGAACTTCGACTCTCAAGATCTGCTCAAGATACACCTCACGAGCATTGTCGACCAATTTTGAATGCTGTCCGGCTTTTACGGGGCAGCAGCCGTATGTCACATCATGTGATGGACGCGTCTTCGCGATGTCACGGATTAATGACCGGACCGCCCAGCATAGAGATTTGAGCAGTGGGCCTTAACAGACTGATTGTTGTTTGATTGGGACTGCAAAGACAATGAGACGATAACATTTGATGAGAGTTTTGGAGGCCATAACCATACCATACGCGTATCCCGCAGCTGATCTCGAATTTCACAGAGAGATGAAGTGCCCTGCGAGAAAGCGGGTGGGCGCTTTGTGTGCGCCAAGACATAATTTTCTGATGAATGGAATGGTCAAATTTAATGTATAAGGCAGATTATACATGACAGACGTTGAGCCGCGAGAGGTGAAGATGTGGAATATAGTATCCCCCCAAGAAGGGTATTTCTAATTGAACACGTTAACCACATTTAGTTCGCTCGTATGAAACTTATATGAGATGACTTACGGAAATTGTAATAGATACTTAAAGTCGTCTGTCATAGAATTTTGACGACGCTAGATGCTTGAAGTAGGAGACAATAAGATAGAATTGGTGCCATCTCCCACCAAAGCCATTTGCAAGCCAGAACATTGCCGGGTTTGATATCAGGATGATTATAATGAATGTGTCCTGACTGTGGAGGTTATTTAAATTTGTAAATGCGTGTCCAATAAGTCGGAGATGTCGCTCATCATGATACAGGCAGAACACGATGTAGATTGCAAGAATAGATTTGTATTCTGCTCGTTATTTTGAACGGCCTTCCCCAGCCATTCATCACCGTCTATTCGATGTGATCGAAGTATCCCAGTTCAATAGCTTGGCTTATAAAAGGAGGCTTTCAGTTGTGCGCTTCATACTTTAAAGTTTAGCACACTGTAGTATTGTCGCGTCGGAGAGACTCTGGTCGATCTTGTGACTTTTTCAAGTTCAACTGTTCATTGCGGAATGGACTAGTTATCTAGCAAAGAAGAATGATTCAGAGTTTATCTGACTAGACTAGCCCTTTTTCGTTGGTAAGAAACTCACAAAACGTAGGGTCCTGTGGTCTTGGTAAATAGGAGCAAGTCTGACCTGGGAAGATGTGTGGGTTGTATAATCGGGTCCCGCGGTCAAATCGCGAGGTTCAACAGCTGGCCACTTCCAATTCCGTGTAAATACACAGTCGGGCTGTTGTCTCCTCCTTGACAGTTGACAGACCGAATGGTCGATATGCTTCCGCACGCCTTTGTCTGTGTGTATTAATAAAGCGCCGTAAAAGCGCCCGTGTGATGAGAAAAATTTGGCTTTGTTTGGCTATGGTCTTTAGGGTGACAACGGACCAACAGGGTTCCGACAAGGTCACTCTGCCTCTCATTCATCAATTTGAATCACATTCGCTTGCTTCGTATCAAACATAGACTCCGTGTACGTGACACTATTTCTTCCCGCTCTTCGCCCTCTTAAGCTTTTGTTATTCTTATATTCAGGGCACTGTGGCAGTACCGCACGTATGTTCTGCTTGAATCCAACTTGAATCTGCATATCTCTTGTCGGCCAATCGATCCTCCGAATCAGTGCCTGAGGTTAGCTCACGTATCGTCTGACCTGTGGAGACCTGCTGCTGTACCTCTGCTGTAACAGTGTAACTTCCATCATTTGTCAATCGTGAGAAGTTTAACTGCCAAATTTACTCCCCGAGAGAAAGTTCGACAGCCTGTCGGTATCACCCATACAGTTATTTCTTGCACTTGCGCAAGTGATATAACGCCTGTTTCTTATTCTGGAAATATGCCAACCACCCCGTGATAGAGCTTCCAGCTGCGTTCGTTGGGCATATGGCAGACCGTTGGGCAACGCTTCGCCGAGACTTACACCGATAGATATTCTCCGGCATCGCTACATTCCCTGAGGCTGGATTAGGGAATACTTGTGTCCTAAATCCGTTGCTCCTTGAAATCTCGCTGCTTTTTGTTAAGCTTAATGCATACCCCTCTCTCCCCCTTGGGCCTCGTAAGTCACGAGGAACTCCTGGACCTCACGATTATCTTGACCTGGATGGCTACAATTCTCAAACTCTGGAAGGGACCATTTTCATTGGTGGCGACTCGGATCAGATTATTTAATCGCTTTGCAAAAAGACTAATTTTAGAGAGACTTGAGTGCTATCGATCTTACTGAAGAGGATCTCATAATTAACAAAGTTTAAAGAGCACTCACGGCAATAGATCTCTCCGATTCATTTCTTCCCGGGAATATCTGTTCGGTAACCTCTCTTTTGATGCACCGTGTCAACTTCGCAAACGCAGTGGAATTTGGGTATAAAGGCCAGCTATTTTCTACGGTCATCTCCAGCTTACGCAGCCTCCATTTGCCTGCACACTCCTGCAATCTCCCTTCGAGGACTTCATTTACCAGTCCACCCGTTCAATTCCACTTAAAACCACACAGTAAGCGACTTTCAATATACCGTTAACATTCGATATCTGACCTCAGGTTGTTAGTACAATGCCTTTCACCGACTCATTCCGCAAGGTCACCATCAACAAGGGTGTTCTCTCAGCCGAATGCAAGAAGTCAGACAACAAGACTTGGATCTCTTCTTCCATCAATCTCGACGAGTTCCTCGGCAACGTCGACGGCAAGTTCACCCTGGGCGGCAAGGGCTTCAGCCAGTCAGCTCAGGATATCACCCTTGCCGACGGTGTAATCTCCGCGAAGCTCAAGAACGCGACCGGCAAGTATGTCGACGCCAAGTTCGATCTGAGCCAGCACGTTCACAGCAATGATGGCATCATTGGTGCTAAAGGTATTATCGCTGTCCAGGGTGTAGGAATGTAAGTTATTTCTTTTTCAATCAACGCCCGCTAAGCGCTCATACCACATTTTTCAGGCAAGTTGGCGCCGTTGGCTTGGACAGGTCTTTCTCTGCAAGCAGTGCTGCATCTGCTGCGTCTGCTGCGAGCATGTCCAGCATGAGCTCGTCGCAATCGACTTCGATGACCTCGGTCTCCCAACACTCGTCCAGCTCAACCAAGACTTTCTCGTCCTCAAAATTCAGATAGTGAGTGACTCTTCAGGCCAAGTTTCTCCGATTTATTCTAAATACGTGCATCCGATAGTCACAGCCAACAGCTCTTGATCGAAGAGACCTGTACCAACTTTGTTCTCAAAGGCACTTTCTTGCACTGCGATATTCACCACGAGGATGGTCGCGTCTCGCATGCTAGCTTCGATCTCGACCTGTGCATCGGTAACGTCGACGGACGCCTTGTCTGGGACGCCAGCGGGTTCAGCAAGACCTGCACGGCCATCGCTCTCGACGGCCTCTTCCTTACTGCCAAGTGCCGCCACCCCATTCACCATGACGAATACATCTTTGCCCGCCTCGACCTCCGCACCCGCCTCCGCAACCAGGGCGGTGTCATCATCTTCGTCGAGACCAACAAGAAGCTCTCCATGATGCTCAGCGAAGTCCCCTGGATGAAGTTCAAGGTCATCGCCGAGCCCGATCTCTCCGTCTTTGGCTCGCACCCCGTCGTGAAGCAGACCATGACCAGAATCGCGGAGAGCACCGTTGAGCACGTCACCCTCGAGATGCACAAGATGCTCACCATCGCCATGGAGGAGGCCATCGTCGCCGTGACTGCATCGGCCATGAAGCACATTGCCGTGCAAATGGAACACACCGTCCAGGACGCGGTTGGCTACGCCGTGGCCAGCCCCTCCGCTACCGAGTCAGAGTTCCTGCACATCGGGGGCGGTGCTATGTACGGTGGTATGAACATGTACGGTGGAGCCGCGTACGGTGGAGCAGCATACGGTGGAGCCGCGTACAGCAGCGGAAGCATGTCTGCTGGTGCGTCCTTGGGAATGAAGGGTGGTGCTTCGCTTAGCGGCGGATTGCTCAGTGGCGGCGCTATGTACAGCAACGGTAGTGGTGCCTCGAGCGCTACTAGCCTCAGCAGGTCGGTCAGTGAATCGAGCAGTGTTTCGAGCGCCATCAGCGCGGCGCATAGCGAATCCAGTGCATACAGTGCTTCCACTGCGACGAAGACCGCTGCTGCGCATGCTGCTGCTGTCACTCAGGGATGAACCGGGCACATTTTCTGTAATATTCCTTCTCTCGATCTCCAAAAACAAGCCATGGACTTAGCCCTCCCCACTGCATATATGTCTTCGTCTGTTTCTTAGTTATTTTCCAACATCGTAGCTCAGTATCCTAGTTTCCATTGTCTTGTTTAATATTATATCCATCCGAATGCATTTTCATTTCATTTTTCTGCACGAAATCGCTTGTTTCGACTTGAGGGGAATTTTCTGCGTGTTCTGAAGTTCCCTGGCATGACGAGAACGTAAAGTTGCTTATGCTACACACTTGTCCCATGAGATATCCGCGGTTCCGGTTCTTAAAGAAATCTCACGCAGTGTCGAGAGGTGTGGGATTGTTCCTAAAATAGCAGGTATAAGCCTAAAATGGGAAATTGATACGATGCCGAGATCATCTTTCGGTGGCGTTATGTACGCTGTTTATGTAATTGTGCTAGGACTGGATTGTTATGATTTAATTCCAAAGAAATAGCGAGCTTCAGGAAGGGTGAGGTGCAAAAAGCCGTGGTTGAAACTCGCATAGACAATGGTCCTTACCTAACCTCAAAACAATATCAATACTATATCTCACGGTGGGGTATCAATGACAGGTTTGACAGAAATCATTCAAGACGTCCAGAGTGAATTTGAGGGTGTTCCGAATACCTGGGAGTTCACAATGAAGCAGATGAACACTGGGATGCAAATATTTTGAATTGGTGAAACGTGGAGTGTTCTGCCACAAACCCTCATTAGAACTCATGTCAAACTGGAGCCCCATTAAAATTTAACCTATAAGGTAGAGGAAAGGCCGCGGCGACTACATCCATGCTGTAGATTGTGAAAAGCTTACCCAAACATGCTGCGCCGCGACAAACCAGGTGACACGAAACGTCGCACATCGTATATCAAAATATAAACTTCAATGATATGTCTGTGATAGGTCAGAAAGGAGGAACGCTTATTATTACACTACCCCGAGGATTAGAGCCGGACCTGATTATATGGTGATCATCGCCCCTCTCACGCCTAGGAAGTAAATGACACAAGGACTGTAAGATACCCCAAAACTCACTAGGCATCAATTTAAACACGCTACTTCTCATTCTAAGTTTAAGAGGACTGCTAATTCATTGTAAAAATATTTGAGGGTCTTGACGGTGGGAGTATAAAGGCATAAAGAACGATATACCCCACCTCAGGCTGAACTGAGAAGTTTTCAAGTAACAATGGGAATGTAATAATTGGCAGACGTTCAAATGGAGAGGCACTTTCTGTGAGAAGGATAACGCAATGCGCAAGGCACAAGGGCGTGCACCACTCAGGGCAAGGCCGATTGCTAGAAATAATGCAGCGCCTTGCGGTACTTATAGCGTCGCAGGCGAGTTAGGGTTTACTGCAGACGTACTGGGGTGCGTTATGAGGCGAATGCAAAAAAAGGCTTGCTTGAATTCACATAAAAGGCTGCTTGACGGTGTAGAAGCCTTTAAACCAAGATTACTCTTTGAGCTATATCTTCCGGAAGTTTCCTGACGTCAGAAATGAGCGCTTCGTCCACTAGGCCTTCTTGACAATAGAAGACGCTGGAGTCTCGAATATCGACCTTCTCTGAAAATGAGCCTGAGACAGATGACGCGGTTCTCCGAGATGAAGCTGGAGGTCGTCCCTTTGGTTACTTGCCCACCAGTGCCAGACATTGCTGGTTGGTTTTATGGCATCCCTAATGACAAGGGAGGCAAATGCTGGAAGGATGCTAGTCTGCCACCTCGCTCGACAGAATTGTGGGTCGCAGATCTAAAGCAAATAAATTATCGTACAATGCAGACTCAACTTGAACTTCATATTATAGAGGCTTTAATTGGGTTTGAATCGAATTTAAAGCAAATTGGTCTGCTGTAAATTGCTCATTGCGTCTTTGAAACCATGTATCGCGTCCGCAGCAGACGGTGAGTTGATGTTGCCTCTCTGTTGTGGATCGCAGCTGAAGACATACGTGGATTCTACGTGTGTGGCAGCGTCAAAAGTCTGCCTACACGATGGTGATGTTTGGCTTTGGCGTGTTTGTTGTTGCATTCCGAGGACGTGGCGAGATGAGTGCATGGATCACATACTCGGGATACGCTATTAAAGCTTCTCTCTTTCGTTTCTGTCGCTAATATTTCTTAATGGCGTCTCCTGCAGACCAATTACCCCCTGGCTGGGCCGCAGAATGGTCAGTTCAGCTGTGTTCTACTTGAAAATCGCGCTAAATCGACATCAGGGACGCAACACATCAACAATACTTGTTCATCGGTCAGCCACATATCTCCAATCCCAAAGAACTTTTATTGATTGCGATGGTTGACCACAGAAACCGCTACGGGACATACGACTTGGGAAATTCCTGTTCAGGGACAGGTTGGACTAGAAAATGCGACTTCTGGCTCTCCACCGCCCACGCACCACGCGAAACGTCGCCAGTATGCCGCGGGTCAAACTCAAGCATATTACGGAGGCGATGCCGTTGCTGAACCCGCTTATGGGGCCCCAGGAGCCAGTCTTCAAGCTCAGCCGCAAGGAGGACAGCTGTTTACTCCAGGTCTTGCCGCAGAGAATCAGTTCGCCGCTCAGCAGACTCAACCGCCAGCATCTGGACAACCTGCGTACTATGGCGGACAAGCTGAGCCCGAGTATATCAACGGACCAGCATTTGATCGACCGCAGTACGGTCAGGCCCCAGTTGATGCTCTTGCTGGTCAGTTTGGGCAGATGGGAATGGGTCAAAAACAGTTCCAGCTTTATACAACCAACCTCCTCACTTCACCACCTGAACCACGCGACGTTCAACGACCACCGCCAGAGATTCGCCTACCACCCAACTCGTGTATATCGCCCTCGCCTACCGCCAACGCCGATTACAGTTACTGCAGATCTACAGTGAATGCCATTCCAACGACGTCATCGCTCTTAAGCAAATCTAAACTCCCACTCGCGCTTGTTTTAACCCCCTACCGGTCCTTGAATGAAGGCGAAGAAGCTGTTCCCCTTGTTACGGACACCGTCATCGCTCGCTGCCGTCGCTGCAGGACTTACATTAACCCATATGTTCAATTTATCGATGGCGGTAATCGGTGTGTTTTTTTATCGTTTCAGTTTCGTTGTTGTTTTGATTCTCATGGAAATATATAGATGGAGGTGTTGCATGTGTAATATGACCAACGAAGTTCCTCAACTTTTCGACTGGGATCAAGTCCGCAATCAACCTGGCGACCGTTGGGCTCGTGCAGAGCTCAATAACTCTGTCGTTGAATTTGTGGCACCTACGGAGTACATGGTTCGCCCACCTCAACCGGCGGTCTATGTGTTCTTGATTGATGTTAGCCATACCGCTGTGCAATCCGGTAAATTTCTTATATTAGGTGTCTTGCTCTTTCAGTGATTAAATGAATTCTAGGCATGGTGGCTACTGCTACTCGGACCATCCTCGAAAATCTGGACCGAATTCCTGACGAGGACGACAGAACAAAAATCGCCATTATCTGTTACGACGTTTCCCTTTACTTCTTCTCTATGACTGTACGTCTTTAGTGCCGCCCTTTATTTCGTTTCTGTGGCTAAAAATGTTCGCAGGCTGGCTCCACTGAGTCATCCATGCTCGTTGTGTCTGACATCGAGGACGTATTCTTGCCCAAACCAAATGACTTGCTTGTGAACATGTCGGAAGCACGTGCCTCGTTAGAGGCCCTCCTCGGAAGGATTGGCGAGATGTTCCAGGATAACAGTATCATTGGTAGCGCCATGGGACCTGCTCTGCAGGCTGGCTTCAAATTGATGGTGGGCAACTCCGATCTTCGTGCTGGAAATTGTGTTGACTCTTTATTGACTCTAGGCACCCATTGGTGGAAAGATCGTCGTTTTGTCCTCGACGCTGCCTTCTGTGGGTGCAGGAGCCCTTAAGAACCGAGAAGATCCCAAGATTCTCGGCACCGCCAAAGTAAGCTCGCTTCGCTTCATCCACTTTATATGACACCTGTGCTTATGTCATCTCTAGGAATCTGGACTGCTCCAAGCAGCATCTCCCTTCTACAAGACCTTTGCAATCGAGTGCTCACGGACTCAGGTCTCGGTGGACATGTTCTTGTTCAGCGCAGCTTACCAAGATGTTGCTACTCTTGGTGAGATTTTTACGAGTTCTTGAAGGCATGTTTCTAAACTCATCAACCCTTTTCTCAGCATGTCTGCCTCATTATACATCTGGTCAAACCTATTACTACCCAGCTTTCAATGCTGGTCGGACAGAGGATGCTATGAAGTTTGCCCACGAGTTCGGCGAGGTGTTAGCGACTCCTATCATGTTGGAGGCAGTCATGCGCGTGCGTGCATCGCGAGGTACGTTAACAACTTTATTCTACCTATTCTTTCTGGTATTGATTGCATCCTTGTTATTCTGACAGGGCTGCGCATGGCCTCGTTCCATGGAAACTTCTTCGTCCGTTCAACGGATCTTCTGGCTATGCCTGCCGTTCCTCAAGACCAGTCCTACGCAATCGAGGTTCAGATTGAAGAGCCATTACCACTCCTTTCGTCGTCTTCCAGACTGCCGTCCTTCATACCACTTGCTACGGTAAGTCTAGCTGTAGTGCCATTCACAAGAAGTTACATTACTGATTAAATTCAAATGTAGGTGAACGTCGCATTCGTGTTATCACAATGGCCCTCCCAACCACCACGAACCTCTCTGAGGTCTTTGCATCTGCGGACCAAGTCGCCATCACCACGTACCTTGCGAACAAGGCCGTCGAACGATCACTGACGCATAAATTGGAGGACGCTCGTGAATACGTGTTCCAGAAATTAGTCGAGCTTTTGGTTGCGTACAAGACTAGCATGACATCGAGTGGTGCCGGTGCCAGTGCACAGTTGGCTATCTCAGATAACCTGAAGATGTTGCCTGTCCTCATTCTGGGTCTTTTGAAGAACGTGAGTTTGTGATGAGAATGTCTTGTTTTTCGTTATTGTTTATCGACTTTCTTTGCAGGTCGGTATCCGTCAAAGCGCCCAAATTCCTCCAGATATCCGCGCTTATTCGCAGGCTCTTCTTACGTCTATGCCTTCTCAACTTCTTATTCCATATCTTTATCCAAGTTTCTACTCGTTGCATAATATGCCTCCCGAGGTAAGAACGCGTTTTTTTCACCTCGTTTCTTGATGGCATTTTAACCCTCGTCTTTCAGGCCGGCACTATCGGTGAACAAGGTGTCATTCTGCCTCCAGCTCTTCCTCTTACATCCGAGCGACTTGAGAGACACGGACTATTCTTGATAGAAGACGGACAGACCATCTTCCTATGGGTTGGTCGCGATGCAGTTCCCCAGCTCGTGCAAGACGTGTTTGATTTGCCGAGCTACGATGTCTTGCGTGGCGGAAAGGTATGTTCCAGCCAAAATCATTATATTTTTATATGATTTTCTCACGCTCTTGTCTCCCCATAGGCCACGTTGCGCCCTCTCGAAAATCCCTTCTCCCAACGGATCAACGCTATCATCCAAAAGATCCGTGAATTGCGCCGTGGCGCATATTACCCGCACCTGTACATCGTCAAAGAGGACGGCGAGCCTCCGCTCCGACTCTGGGCTTTGAGCATGCTCATCCAGGACCGCGCCGACATGCTCCCAAGCTACCAACAGTTCATCTCATCTTTGAAAGATAAGGTAAATCTTACATGATGATCGTCGTAGATTTATAGTGTCGTATCGTGGCTAGGTTTGTCCCGGCCATCGCAGGTCTTGGTTCTTTTCGGTCCTGAACGTTGACTGACGCTCTTTCCTTTTTTTCTCTTTCTAGGTCAATGGTGCTGCTGGAGGAAGTGGTTATTAAGGGGCGATATCTTGGTGATGTTATTACTTGAAGTGGACGGGAGGATAGCTCGGTTGGGTGTGATCTGGTGGTAGAGAGCGGATGTATGTTTTAAAATTTGACGACTTGTTCCTCCTCGGCATGCTACGCGAATGAAATCATGAATATATATTTTCATTCATTCGAGGACATAATGCTGATGAAACTCGCCACGTAGGTGCCAGTTGATCGTCACCTCCTTCCGGAGGATTGTACGTCGTCGTACGAGATCGGTTTTGGGCAGTATAAGGAGTTGAAAGCGGCGCTGAGACGAAAGGCGACTGTGAGTCAGAGTTTGCTGAGCGAAAGGGAACCACACGACATGCACACCTTGGGCGGCATTAATCAAGGTTATCTCGACACTCCCGACTATATACTCCCTGACTCCCTTACTTCTTTGGCAATCTCAGACCGGTCAGTCCTTGGAAGTAATCTGACGACAGGTGAACCACGAGAATAAGTTTTATTGGATTACCCTCGCTAAAGCAATGATTCCAGGATGAATTTAAAACCTGTATTCATTCTGAGAGGTAAAACATTCTATCTACTGCGACCCTACAGAAGTAATTGTTGAGAGAGATTCAAAATTTCCCGACTGATGGCTCGACAGTCTTCCACCTTGAGCACAAATTCCGCATTGCTATGTCCTTCAACAAATCTTCGCAGTCCCTCCACAGAGATGTACTTGCAGTCCCGCAACTCGAGTTTCTTGAGGCGCGGGTGTCTCGTAGCGCTCTCTATCAGAGAAATGTCCGGTATATTCGTCCTTTCCAAGATCAATTCCTCCAGGAAAGGAAAAGCCTGACCGCTGAGTATACGATTATGGTCCTCTTTCGGATGCTCGAAATGAATGTATTTCAGCTCAAGCCGACGGATATCGGGTGAGTGGGTTGAAAGATAGGTCAGGATATTCGAATGTGGTCGGGTGAAGTCAATTCCCCAATCGTCTAGCTCCCAAGCCGAGAGTGAGTGTGGGATAATCTCGCGATACCCGTCCAGGCGCACTTCGGTGAGAAATGGAGCGCGGAAATTACCCAAGAAATTCAATCCAATTCCGGGAGAGGTAACGTCAATGGTGCGAAGTTGGGGTACTGATATAATATTGGAGTAATTGGAATCGAAGTGGTTGCCATAATCGGGACCTTTGAACCTGAAATGCTGGAGATAAGGTGTTGCCTTGATGATTGGGAAGAGATCAGGAAGTACAATTCCGGAAAAAGGAGTTTCGAAGACGAGGGATCTAATAGTGGAGAACTGAGGGGGAATTGGCGAGGGGAAGGGCCATGGTGGAAGCTGGAGATGGATGAGGTTTGGAGATGGCGTCAACGCAGTTGACAGGGTCTTGAACGAGTGATTATTGCTTAAATTCTTAACGCCACCTCTGGCCTTGATAATGAGTCGTTGGAGAATGGGGGCAGGCTGACCGTCGCCTATACCGGAGACAAACTTTTGCCATGCCTCGAGGAATGGCGCGTCGATGGAGAGCGACTTGATTCTGTGCACGGCTTGCCTGAGTTCGGCGCATCAGGAAAATGTCCGGTCCGTCTTTGGGCGTCTTTGGCGTCTTTGCAAAGACGTAGAGACGCCAAAGACGTCAAAGACGAGCGTCTTTGGATATCAAGGTACATGTCTTTGAAAGATGGCTGATGTCTTTCGAAGACAACTTTTATCTTTCAGAGACATACAGATGGCTTTGTGAAGACCATCTTTACCATCTTTGCTTTGGCAAAGCATCTCAAGTTTGAGTCTTGGGGGGTCTTAATGTAGGCTTATTTTGTGTTTGCGACAAATATCATAAGAAAATGATTTCCATTGTGTACGGGCACTGTCTAAAGAGACTACTTTGATAATCCTACGAATCCTAGAGGTCTTCGAGAGCAAATCCAGGCCCTCCAAAATAGCGGCCCACTTGAGTCAACTTATCCTAACATCATGAGTTATTGCAAACGGCGGAGCGACATAGGGGACGAAGGCTGAAGGGCATAGAGTTCTGCATCAGAATATAGATTTTGCAGGATGAATAGATACAACGTACAAAAATGTGGCGAGCAGATGAGCCCAGCCACCGGGCGCACCATACTTACAACTGAGCAAGTTCATTCCACCTTCCGCGCTGCTCTAGAAAGATAAAATAGGCCTCAACAAGCTACGTGCAGAGTGAAAACTGTGAACGTACCGAGCATGCCGAGGGTCTGCATTGGCAGTGACGGCATCGGTCTTGAGGATCGATCGAAATGGAAGGGCTCAGACCCGTTAACAGCGCTATTATCACCATGGTCCAACCTGATCTCTCGACTCAATGTTTCAGTGCTGATGAACAAGAAGTAGTGCTGGCAGAACTTACCTAGGGGTCATGATCAACCACTTATCTTCCAGCCGTTGTTGCCATCATTATCTCTCCTAATAGTAACCATGCGTCCACTAGCGTTACTTCACTACATGAGATGCGAATCGTGACGGTAAGCTGAAGATAACATTGAACAGGAGGGCGATTACTTACCAGAATTGCACCGAGTAGCGTTGCCGGTCAAAATTTTTGATTAGCAGGGAGTGTTAGTGGCAGCGACGTACCGCATTGATGCGTCGCGGTCTTGATAGGTCCTTGCTGCATCTATCAGTGAAGGTGCGAATCTAAGAGATGCCATCTAACTTCTGAAAATTTCACCTGGTGCACGAGACGGCGCGAAAAGTTGAATCAGATCATGTGCGAGATCCGCGTGAGGGTAGTTGAGAGGGATAAAAATGACGGTAATTACCTAGCATTATTGCGCGGGCCCTTTGTCAGCGTGCTGGAGTACGGCGGCGCTGGTGGTGGTACGAGTTCAAGTTGTCTCCTGCACCGAGATTCAACGTTCAACTTTGATCAACAAAGGTCACGTGCTTCGGAGTCTGAACTGACTTCGACACAATTCTGAATTCGAAGCTCGTCGCTGCCTCCATTCTTCACCCCTCCATCGCCTATTTCTACCTCAAATATTTTCAACTAATTTTCTGAGTGTTATTAGGTGTCCTCCTATGACTCCTCCGTGCGATTAAAATCACCCTCGATGCCACGTGCCCCTCCCCTCGTCGAGGGATGTGGCAACCTACTTTAACCTTACCAAACCCGTAGCCAGATAAGACGACAAATTTGAAACCGCCGTCGTCGTCTCCCTCACCCTCCTTCCACGTGCCGCCACTGCGATCGCTGCTTGCCACCTACGTCTACCAATGAATCCCCTCCTTGCACCTCACCGTTCCCTATGCGCACACACTTCGATGTCTCCTGGCTTGCTCCCCACATCACACTTGGGGAATAATACGAGGAGACGATGTCTGGCTTGGTGTCATCATTCAAGCCAATATCGCCATCCTGGGCCTCATTTGCATCAGCTGGCAGCGAGAGCAACTCTGATCAGGGGGATGGGCGCAAGGCAATGGATGGTGATCAACATTACTAACCTCGAGAGGCAGCATAGCCATGTCAATCGACATCGGCTCTGCCCTCGCGAGGTTTACTGTTTCCGCTAAGTGTACCATCGTCAAACCCAAAGACGCCGAAGACTATTTTTCCCTATAAAGACATCCGCATTTTGGAAAGACAGAAAGATACCCTTGAAAAGACAAAGATACTGTGCCAAAGACAAAGACGGTTCCAAAGACGTATAAGAGACAAATTATTCTGAGAGAAGACCTCAAAGACACTTGTTTGAAGACGAAGACGCCAAAGACAAATTGGACGTTTTCCTGATGTGACAGGGAAATTGGTATGGTATCGAAGCTTCTTGGGAAGGGTGATAGTAATCTCAAGAGGCATTCCGCCCGACTTTTGGAGGTGAAGACGAGAATACTCGGGATCAACAATGCGGATTTTACGGTCAAGATGAAATTTCGACCATAGCTTGGGGGTATTTCCGGCTATTTCGAACCAGTCGCGATTGACGGATCGTATGATGGAAAGGGAAGAGGGATTCTCATCGATGACAATCTCGAAGATTTCAGACAAGACGTCTATATTAATGTTCATGGTCGTGGAGGTATCCCAGCGGCCCTTCGCTTAAATAGAGTTATTTATCGAGCTCGGAGATGTCCTTGTTTTTGAATTCCTTCATACCTATTACCCGAGGGCCGACACTGCTTCTTCCTCGTTCCTATGCTAAGATCACAATCAATCATAGCTAGCCCACGAACAGCCCACTGTGCACTAACAGCCACTAACCTTGCTGATAATTGCAGGACTCCCTTCGGCCAGTAAACTTATCCTCGGCGCTTGTGGTGGTTGAAACACTTAGTAGTAGTAGCCTATAGGCGATAGCTACTTTTAACGCATGTAACATTTTGTTAACTACTAAGTGACACCCGGCGAATAGTCGAAACTTGCATATAGGATTGAGATGGTGTTCGTACAGGCGATGAAACAAATTCAAATTTAAAGCATTTTGAGTTCAAAAATTAGCCATCATTTCTTCCTTCTCTCATCCCGAGCGACTTTTTTTCGACATAGAGTTATCAAATTCTAACCGTTTACATGCATAATATAAATTGTAAAGCAGAGGTCACGGTTGAGGATTTACATTGTCAGTAAAGAAAACGCGGACAGGCATTGACTGTTGGATTTCTGGTTGTTACTGACAATTTCCCCATCACTTTAAAGATTCGGATTGTCCAGCTTGAATTTCAAAACTGCATGACAGGCATACATTAGACTGCATTAATCACATAGCTCGCTACCAACTAAATACTCCCTTACTTCTCCCTCTTCGCGCCAAAGCAGTGTGATACCAGTCATGCCTCCCAGTAGAGATCCCAAGTTGAACGGATGTGTCAACTTTAACGGATGTGTGAAAAGGTCAAGGTCAAGAAACCTGATTGGGAAACCGGCCTCTTTCCTCGAGGCCAAGAAAGGCAGAAGGATGGACTGAATTCGAGTCATAAATACGTCCAGCCTTCTCTCGGGCATGACTTCAAGAGTTTGCAGCAGCGGCAAGACTGGAGCGGTGTTGTCCAAAGTAATACCTGACGGAACTTCAAAGAGAGCTTGAAGTGTGTCCAGCGAGATGTTCAATGTTTTAACAGAATAGAAGGGGTGTAATAGGCTTGTACTAGTGGGATAGCGGAGGACAACGGGTCCATTGATAAACAATTGTGTTACACTGGAAAATCGGCACAAGGAAATGGCGTGCAAAAGATCAGAGATCGAGGGATGTCGACGAAGACCTCTTATTATTATGGGAAAGCCAACCTCGATGAGCCTACGGTTGTTATCTAGCTCGATAAAGGAAAGATACGATGTGTAAAGCGAGAAAAGGAGTTTTCCCGTAAGATGGTGATGGTTGAAGTAACTTTCCACATAGGTAGAAAACACGCGATGGGCACTGGCAATAAAATCTGTGCTTGTCATTGTCGTAAGCGGTATGTCGTTCTGAGGGCTATTCATGCAGAAAAGGCATCCAGGTGCTGGTGCAATGTGCTCCAGAAGTGTTAAGCATGCACCGATAGGACCCGTCACACTGATTTCCTCGAGTCGCGGGAGAGACGCTTGTGTGAGGTTATTACTCTGCCCTGCCAGATCAGATCCATTGAGCACGACGGACAAATTTTCGAGTAGCGGCATTCGCGCCAATGCGTCAAGAAGTCCCATGACTGTGAGGGTTGTTTTGCTTCCAGCTCTCGTATTTGGGGTAACCAGGGGGTGTGGAGGTTGAAATGGATGTATGAGGCGCGGAAAGAGCGGAGCGATGGCGCATTCCCCGAAAACAGGAAAGATCTAGAGTCGGAGGAACCCAAAACATCTGGTAGTGGATGTGATAGATAAATATGGAATGACTGGAGATGCGGCGCTGGGCGAACTAATGCGTTCCAGAGTTCGCCGAACGCGAACTGCTCTAGTCGGGACGGGATATAGAGATGTCGTATTCTTGTCCAGTGGTGCTTCAGAAGGGCGGAGAAAAACTTAGACAAAGCAGCCGAGTTCCTGTCTAAGTTTACGACCACTGATAACAAGGAGTCTCCGGTTCTGCGCAAGATTTCTTCCATCCAATGGTCTTTCTTCTGTGCCAGGACCCTGAAATCGATGCAGCTTCCCCACAAAAGTGGATCCCCAAGAATTATTTTCCGCCATTCGCCGCAGACATGTGAGCTACGGACAGTGATCGTCAAAGACGAAAAACGATTTTCATAGCGAGGGTCGTAAAGACCAAATCTTTCGAATGAAGAGGGGATGTCCATTCTTGCATTCATGGAGAAAATCTCTAAAAGCAACTCTGTGGGCAACTTGAAGATCGGCACACTGGATGCAGAGTTGCCCATTTCTAGGGTTGGTATTAGCAACGCTGAAGCTGGTGGAATCTGAGAATGATCAACAGGTCATTCCAAGTGAGATGTCGGTCGCCGCCCTGGCCCTGGAGGTCGTGTCTCTTTGGAAAGGCGAAGTACACCGAATACTGTCTGAAACCAATCTGAAACATAAGATTGAGTGAACTCTTTATTTGGGGCTCTTGCTACAAGCTTCCTCACCTTTGCCCTGTTGAGTCCACACCGTATGATTCACTGGATATAGAAATGGTACGAGGTTGGCGACGTTGATGAACAAACCGATGTTATTGTGAGAAACAAAAACCGGTTAACGCGTGGCGGACGACCAATCACGTGGCGCGCGAAAGCGTGTTCCGACGAGCATTGGCCGCTGGCGGCGGCCTTGTTTTCTACCCACTTCTTGTGCCCCTTCATTCGCCTTTATACACTCGCTGCTTCAAGACACTCTTTTATATCTTGACCTGTCACTCTCTTAGGGCAAAGAAAGCATAAGCACCCGATATCCAAATCTAAAGCGCACTCACCAACCACTCACTATACCCGGAACCAAAATTTACCAAATAATACCTCTTCGAAACATGATGAAATCGCAGTTCATTGCAGGACTTCCTCTTCTACTAGCTGTCTTTTCTGGTATGGTGGAAGCTACCTCTTGGTTCGTAGAATAATTTCTGCTGTTCCGTCGACTATACTGTTGATGCGGCTTAAACATTGACAGCAACGCCACTTCACCTTGTCCTGCATCTGCTCCGTGCTGCAGTATGTTATCGTGATGTTCTTGCGTTCTCAAACGCGCGTACTGAAGAATTGCAGGTGAATACGGCTTTTGCGGAACAGGAAGTGTATGTGCCACCTATTTATACGGGCTGCCGACGTCAAAGCTAAATTAGACTTTCTTCTTCACTTTCTATCTTACTTCTTAACGCGCTTTCTTCACACATGGCGTGGATATGACGGGAACAGTTCTGCTTGGGCGGTTGCAATCCTTTCGCTTCCACCACTCTAGATTCATGCAGACCAGAACCCCTCTGCAAAGACTCTAACGTGCGTCCCAGAATTCTGTTACACGCATCTTATAGCTCATCCTTCTCTGTAACAGTTTACATTCACAGACCAATCCCGCATTCTGTCGAATTATACCTTCTTCGATGGGAACGCCTCCGCATACGGTATGTCAGTCATTCGACCTCATATCGACCTCACCCAATATCCATATTAGACTGGACCGTCGACCATGGTAACATCCAGAACAGCAACGGCGATCTCGCCTTGATCCTTACTCAGACGAATGGTGGCACACGTCTCTCGACGACCCGATACGTGCACTACGGAACTATTACTGCCACACGTGCGCTTTTACTTGTTCACTTGGCGACATGCGCAACTAATTCTCCAATGTTCAGTCAAGACTGGCCGCTGGGCAGGTGTTGTTACAGCTTTTATCACCATGAGCGACATCAAAGACGAGATCGATTGGGAGTTCCCGGGTGCCAATACCACTACTGGCCAGAGCAATTACTTCTGGCAAGGTGTCATTCGTGCGTTCCACTTGTTTTCTTTCGGACGAGTGGCTGTAGCTGAACATCGTGCATAGCAACCGGAAAGAACAACGGGGCTACGCAGGGAGGGCTTACTGATACATATAGCAACTTCCATGATTATACCGTGCGTTCCTACTTCTACAGCGTTGTGTTTTGGAGATAATCCAACCACTTTTGTAGGTTGACTGGCAGCCTGATGCACTCACATTCCTCGTTGACGGCAAGTCTGTGAGGACTGTCAAGAAAACCGATACAGTCGGCACGAACGGTGTCGCCAACTATCCCTCTACGCCTTCACGCATTCAACTCTCGTGCGTCAACCATTCAAAAATCTCCATTGCCAAAACCCTGTCTGAACCAATTTTTTTTTTCATAGGCTTTGGCCCGCTGGCATCGCAGGCACCCCCCAAGGAACCGTCGACTGGGCTGGGGGCATGATAAACTGGAACGACCCGGACTACGTCGCCGCAGGACAATTCTACGCGCTCGTCAAGTCGGTTTCTGTCAAGTGCACGAACGCACAGGTCGTCTCGCCCACCTCGAACATCACGTCCTACGTGTATGGCGGTAATAGGTCTGACACCTCGCCGACCATCATCTACTCTAACCGGACGTCTCTGCTCAATGCTGCGGGCAGGATCGCACCGGTCATGGGCAGCATGGGCGGAGCCCTGTTGGCCCTTGGACTGGGTATGGTGTTAGGCGTTAATGCGCTGTTGTTGTAGGTTATAGGATTTATTCTTTATTTAGGAGGATTGAGGGATTATTTAGCCCGGTAGTGCATGATATTGATTATCCAAGTACTAGACTGTGGACCCGTGCTTCGCACAGTCTTTCAATGTTTGTAAATCTTGAGCTGTGTCATTAAACTACTCAACAGATTGCTACACTCTGAATGAAAAGAATTGTCTAATTTGATTTCCAACTAAATTAAAGCAGAAAAACTTGCAAGAAGTAACCAATGGAAGTAATAGTAATACCTGTAGCTGTACCCCATGCATAGTATTCCTACCTGTGCATAGTACCCCTACCCGTGGGGCTATGCATAGTACACCTACTTACCCGTGCATAGAACTCCTACATGCATACCCTACCCTGGCCCATGTTTAGCACCCCTTACGCGTGACCCAGAGATGTGCAGTAGTGGATGCACTCGGACGTGAGAACGCGAGATGGCGAGACCTGCGCGTGCGAGATCGAGCCGTATGTGCCAGGCATCGGCTAGACCTGCTAGACCGCCCATCGATTCCAAATCGGCTTGACGCGTCAGTGCACCGCCACTCGTTTATATATGACATAAGTTATGTCTTACGTAACTTGTCCCCCATGTCGTTTTATAGAACTAGCATTTGACCCGGGCTTTGCCCGGGGCGTGCCCCGTGCCCCTGAGCCAATAAATATTATACTATTTGTCTCGACTCTCTAGTTTGTCTCCCATAAACACTCAATTAGACAGACTGTATCATGTTGCCACCTCATCCCATGCAATATCCTTCTGACTTGACCATTAAATATTGAATTAAGAGCCCATAGAATTAGAGTCTCAGAGTAAGAGCCCCATAGAATAAGCAGCTTGTAGAATTAGAGCCTCATAGAATAATAAGCTCATATAATAAGAGGCTTGTAGAATAAGCAGATTATAGAATTAGTAGGTCATAGAATTAGAGGCTTGTAGAATTAGAGCTTTGTAGAATTAGAAGTTAGAACTTTGTAGAATAGAAGGCTTGTAGAATTAGAGGCTCATAGAATTCTCATGAGATACAACATGCCTTTAGTAGCTAAGATGTATGTATGCATTAAGAAATCAAGCAAGCAAATTTAAGAGAGAGAAGAAAATATTCTATCTACATACAGATATCCTTATATGGCAATTGTCTAGAGCTCGGCCAGTGCGCGGTGAGTCGAGACATCAGACTCATTGACGATTATACACCTTGACATTCGCGCATTTGTGTCCCGTTTCGCGCATTTGTGTCCCGTGCACGCCCGTGGGAACCGCCCTGCTTTTATAATATAGATAGACTAGCGCATCACCGTGCTCCGCACGGTTATTTGCTGAATCCAATATCTTGAGAGATAACATTTAGATATACATTTACATACAGTAACATGAATTAACTGGTTCAATTGTTATGCAAAAAGAATAACTGGCGCGCCGTGACGCTATTTCAACAATGCTATTCTAGGAATACTCCCAAAATCATCAAAACTCACTGCATTTGGAAACGATTGCGGCATGCTTTAAGTACCGCAAGTCATTGGAAAAAGCTCACGCATAGCATGGCAGACTGGGAGCATGTACTATGCTTCGATCACAGGAGTAAGAGAGTGACTGCTTGTCGAGACAAATTTGCCACATGATCTTGTGTGAGAAGCCGCTGAGTAAAGAAATGCTATCAATGATCGATCTTGTGCTTGTACACTGTTACTTTCTCGTCATTCCACTATACTGGAAAAATATTCTTACAGAAAACAGACTGCTGTCCTGTGTAGAAAAAGGCTGCAACAGTCGTTTTATTCTCAGAACATGGAAGAGAATTGGCCACTGATTACGGAAAGGTAAGGGTGAGAACTCAGCATGGCAGACTGGGATAGTGCACGTACTATGATACTATCCCTCGATGAGTCGGACGATGACAGTCATGAATTGAGACTGAGAGAGCGACCACAGAATCCCATGGCCACTCACCGTTGGAAGCCGTTCGGCAAAAGAAGTGGAGCATTGAATGCCTTACGTAAGCGGATGCCGATGCCAAACATATAAACAGCAGAAGAACGCATCGTGGCACCTGAAAGCCGGGGACGATCGCAAATTTGTGGCCACAGCAGGATAGAGAAACCTTCAACTCTCCGTTTTATTTCAAGAGGAACGACCTTCAGCTGAAATTTTGGCCTCGCAGGCGATTCTGACACGATAGGTAAGCGTGAGAAACTTAGCGCGTTTAGATATATAGATAGACTAGCACGTGCCCGTGCTTCGCACGGGAGCTTGCTGAACTGAATCGGAGTATGAATGTGCCGCAGCCAATCAAACCACGTCTTTGTCTTTGTCCCCGGAAAGAAATAACCAATCACAACGGTTTTTTGTCTCGTGGGAAAGAGTCTGAGCTCTTTTATTATAAACTAGCTGATTACCCGTGCATTCGCACGGGTCCTTCTTTGACATTAGACGACCCAAAGGCTGTGTATTAATGCTAGCAGGTAAGACTACTGAAGGCTAATTACACATCAACTAATCTATAAGAACTTCATTATATACAATGTTTGTAGTCAGGGGCTCTTCAGCATCATTTGGAAGAAGAATTTTGATGTTATGAGGTGATGTCGCACGGGAAAGAGCCACATATAACTGTCCATGCGCAAAAACTGGAAAGCGGAGATAGAGTCCAACATGTTGTACAGATTGGCCTTGAGATTTGTTGATGGATAGTGCAAATGCCAAACGAACAGGGAATTGGCGCTGTTTAAATTGGAAGGAGACTTCAGTCTTGCTCGTTGGGATCAATGAAATTCGAGGGATGAGCGCTAACTGCCCATCTTTTTCACCACCAAGCAATTGCACCTCGAGAACCCGATTGCCCATTTGTGTAATCACCATGCGAGTCCCATTGCACAATCCCTGAGCTGGTGAAAGATTGCGAAGTAATATGACAGGGCATCCGACTTTTAGATTCAGTTCACCAGGAGGAAGACTGGAAGAGTTGACAGAGCGAAGATATTCGATTGGAATGGGTTCGTCGTCACGTGGATCTGCTCCTGGCTCATGGATAATTTCATCGGCGCTGATGTATTGACGACTCATGCCTGCCATCCGATCCAAAATCTCCTGATTGATTTCGTCTACGTCAATATTTCGAGGTGCAAGGATCATGCGGTTGAGGAAGTATTCCGGAGGAGGAGGAGGGGTGGAATCAACGGCAGGATAGATAGACTCTATCAATGAATCGGTAGATTCGACTCGCATATGGTCTGGAAATCGAACTTTATTTTCGTTGATAAGGTTGCGACCATGGCCGACGTCCAGCAACCATCGTGCAAATTCTTGAGTGTCTTGACCACCTTGCTCGAGCCTCATGTTTTGTCGCAAAGAAAGCACCTCAATATGTTCCCAGAGGTATGAGCGCTGGATGGTTGCATCGACGATATCAACTCTCGATCCTCGTGGGACTATCGGAAGAGTCTGCAAAAAATCACCACCTAAAATGACAGTAATTCCACCAAATGGCCTGTCGTTGTCACGAATATCCCGGAGAGTACGGTCCAATGTCTCCACAGCATGCCTATGTTGGGCACTGATCTCATCCCATATGACTGCCTTCATGATGCGCAATAAATCTGCACATTGACTGTTTTTCGGGATGTTGCAGAATGAATCTTCATGGAGGTTTTCAACGGGAATTTTGAACATAGAGTGGGCCGTCCTTCCACCTTGTAAAAGTAGTGCCGAAATTCCTGACGATGATACACAGAGCACAATGGAACCATCAGAGCGCAACTTCGCACAGACAGTATTGTAGATGAAGGTCTTCCCAGTGCCACCTGGACCATTTAAGAAAAAAAGCTTGCCAAGGTCGTTCTCGACTGAATTGACAATGCAGGTGAAGGCATTTCGTTGATCTTCATTTAGGCGAGGCAACCTTGAATTGAGGTCGCCACATAGGATGGTCCTGTTATAGTTCAGTTGCTCAGCAATTAGCGGGTTCATAACCAACTCATTCCAGTCATTCTGAGGCTTCGGCATTGAAGGCCAGTTGTCGAGAGAGTGTCCGGACTCCCTGAGAACCCGGTCGAGCAAAAATAAGCCGAAATCGTAGACATCTTCTTCTGGTGGATTGGTTATTTCCATCGCAATCAGCCGCCGTTCCAAATCATCACAAAGGTGGTGGCGAAAGTCACGCCAGAGAAGCTCAGGCTGCGAAACATCGGAAAAGAGGAGAAGACTGGAGAAGAGAAGTCGAAGCTGAGTTCCAGTTTTAATTTGAGCTGCCTCTTCGAGACATAGTCGCCATTCGCCATCATCTGCAAGGAGCCCTCGGGCAACACATGCTGCATGGTATGTCGTTAACGGATTTTGCTGTCCAGGGATACGCCGAAGGTCTTCGAAAGATTTGGCCCCTTTGATGACAGTGAGAAGGGTACGGAGGTAGAACTGTTCACCTGCAGTAGGCTTGATAAAGTACATCCTGCCGAGGGAAAAGCCCTTTCGTTTTCGTAGATTCCACTGCCTTCCCACATTGTCCCATGTGAAGTATTGCGGAAACTCTTGATAAGTATGTTTGCGTGCTTCAATTCCCAGCAGCCCTGGATCCGAATTTGCTTCAAAGTAAGCAGTGAGAGTGGTTCGTTCACGGGCTCCTCGTTGGACGACATCTTCAATGTTGTCATCAGGGTTGAATGTTACCATATGATGGCCCTCGAGATGGATTTGAAGGCGCACAACTGGTGGGATCTGGTTATGCATTTCGAATTGAAAGATTCGCCAGGTGGCTTCTGGTGGAGATATGTACCGACCATCAATCCACCGTCTAATCTCGTCATGTTGGTATTCCAGCAGTGCACGATCTGGGCCTTTGTGAATGTATTTGAAGGGGTACTTGATGCTACCAATTGAGATTGCACATTCGGTGTTTATGTGGCAGTCGAGAAAAGCGCAGGGCCATGGAGGGTAGGGCACAATCCAACGATTATCCAACCAATGATTTCCAACCTTATATTTCCTTCCGTCGTTGGGCCTGAAGTAAAGTGGGTAGCCATTCTGATCCATGCTCGTGAACTCCTGGTAATTTTTGGGATAGCCTTTGCTGCATTTCCCATCAACCATGCAGGGCGCGTTTAGGTTCAAAGCTCCGCATGGTCCATGAACCATGCATCGCTTGATGGTTTCAAATAAGAGCGGTTGAGTGTCAGGATCAGGCCAACGTGCCCATATACAGGAGTCAATGGCTTCAGGTGTGAGTAGCTTGTAGGGCTCTTTGAGAAAAATTAGGAGGTGGATGTGTGGTAAGCCTCGCTTCTGGAATTCGATGGTATAAACATAGGCAACAGCCTTCCCAAAAAGACCGTACTTGTAAATGTAGTCGATAAGAGCATCCTTCTTCATCTGGAATACACGCGCTACCAAATCTGGACGGTCATAGGCAGTCTGCCCAGGAAGAAGCTCACCCTCGATCTCCTTCCACTGAGGATTGGTCGTCATTGTCAGGAAAATATCAACCTTGCGAAAATAACGTGCAATCGCCATGGCATCTTGAAAGCGCTGCGTCATGTGTCGCGGTCCACCGATGTATGAAGAGGGAAGTATGATACGTTGACCGAGTTCGTGAAGGTCAGCAGCATCGCCATCATCCACCATTGCATCTTCTAGTCCGCTGAAATGCGCAGCTCGTATTTGCGGTTGATTGTCTTCGAGGTAGCGGAGCCTGCTTTGATCAAGACATGCAAACATGTCAACCATGTAGCGGGTAAAGAGACGACCACCGTGCAGGAGGGCGCTGTATTCTCCGGGGCGAGAATGAATGCGAAAGGCGACATAGCGGCAGAGCGTCAAGCGCCTTGATTCTTGGCTTTCATGTGTCGGATTGTTGTTCTGCAAGCCGCGCCAATTTCGCTTTTCCTGTCGCTGTTGTGCTTGCTGGAGCCGAGTTTGGCGTTGCTGAGTACTTTCATGCAAAACCATGTCAGGATGCCATCCGTTTTCACCCCGAGGAAATAGAAGTGGGTATTGAAGGGGGGCATAGGCAGGATGCAGGTCGCTGATTTGATAGAGTGGTCCTGCACGATTACGAAGTACAATATCGCGAGGTGCTTTGGATTGTGCACCTGGCAAAATCACCGCCACTTCGTCTGCAGTTGGCAAATTGTACCGCCGTTTGTCAAGCCCAGGTGCAACACGGAGACGGACTTCTGCATTTTCAACAGGGCCATCATAGTCACGGAGGATTTCGTGGGCATGTTTGAAGATGGGTGCATACTGGTGGTGTTGAAGGAGCATATCCTGAAGGCCCTGCATGATGTTTCGTGACAGGCTCTGGTTCTGCGCCATGCGTGATTCTAGGGCAGCTCGGGGTTCATATATGTATAGTTGGGCATATCGAGGCGGCTTATCACCAGATGGAACCAATGCACCAGAATTGTGGCAAAGGTCTCCGCAGATGCGAAAGACAGGCTGACCTTGCCCTTGGTTGATCGAGTGATCCTCTGTGACACCCAATGAGGTGAAAGCCAGTGCTCGATTATATTTCCAACTGTCCTCCCGAAAAGATTTCGAATCGCGGTCGTCGGAGCTTAAGAGAGTGTGGAGAGGCTCAGGTGGGGCTTCCAATGCCGGTAAACACACTCGGTCTTCCGAACAGCATGTTCCAAACCTGGGATTACGCTGGCTGCTTGACGCGAGTTTCTCGGCGAGCCAGTGCATTGCTCCACAGTCTGGACACGGTACATCCATATGTCCAAGATAATGGCGCTCGATTACATCTTGGTAAGGTTTTCGTGCAATGCAGAAGAGATCTTGATGACGAACACGACGATGACGTGCTGGAGGAGCTGTTTAGACAGAAGTTAGCCTGGCAAAAAAGGAGCCTGAATGATCTGACATACCTGGATTATCTTGGATGATTCGTTGTCCTGCACGGGCAACCTCATCTTCTTGTTCTTCTTCCTCCTCTTCATTGTCATCGACAACAGACCCCTCTAGTCCAAAAATGAATAAAGGACGGATAAAATAGGCAGATGATATATACCATCAACATGCTGATCTTCGTCATGTAGGGTACCCTGAATATCGATGTTATTTTCCACTAAAACGAATGATTAGAACAATAAGTAACAAACTTTACCCCATAGACTCACCATTTGCCTGCGCATGATTGAGTTGGTAGCTATTGTCGCCTGCAGCATGTTCAGAGGGGACACTGTGAGCCTCACGCATGACTAATAAGAAAATTAGTGCCGGAGATCATTGATCATAATGTTGACAACTCACTCTGTTCATTCGTCATTTCCGTTGACACAGCAGACACAGGCGATGCCTGCGCCGCAGTTTCTTGAATCAGTGCTAAAGGGACAGAAATAGCGATCAGAAACAATCTTACAGGAATGATAATCATGTTTGACTTTACTTTGTGTAGAGGAATATGCCTTCTGTGTAGCAAACGGCGTTGGTAGTGTAGCAGAGCCATCTGCATGTAGCCTGGTTGATCCTTGTTCAGGCTGTGGAGATCGCCGTTGTCTTGTACTTTCAGCGCGAGCATCGAGAACTCTCGCCTTGAACTTAAAGAGGAAATGAGTAAAATTTCGTAATGAAAAACCAATACATACACTTACTGCACGCCCAGCACGGCTTACTGGAGTAGAAGGGGCATCCTGGCGGGGTACACGAACCCTGGATCCTTTTTTATGGTCCTGTTGACCTGTTCAGATTATGAGCACGCAAAGAGATACCCGAAATATTTTTATATACCTTGCTCATTTTGACCTCTATCAACATTTTGTTGTTGTCGTTGTTGCCTTTCACGCTCGCGCCGTCGACGCTGACCTAAAGAGCGGGCATTAGGAGTCTCACTCCGTTCATTCATAGTCATTGTTGATAGTGTTGACACGGCAGACATGGATGGTGCCTGCGCTGCAGTTTCTTGATTCAGTGCTAAAGGGACAGAAATAGCGATCAGAAACAATCCCACAGGAATGACGATTAGGTTTGACTTACTTTGTGTAGAGGAGGATGTCTCCTGGGTAGCGGGTGGCGTCGGTAGTGTAGCAGAGCCTCGTACATGTAGCCTTGTTGATCGTTGTTCATTCCTCAACGGCGAAACAGCAGAGATACGCGGTAGCGCCTGCACTGCATTTCGCCGAATCATTGCTAAAGAGTCAAGGAATAGTTATAAGATGCAACATTACATGGATAAGAACTTTAGTGTCACTTACTTTGCGTGGAGGAGGCTTCTTGAGTAGCCGGCAGCGCGGATAGAACAGCTGAACGATGTACACCTCGCCGGCTCGCTCGTTGCACAGAAGTTGGAGGCATATTTGTAGAGGCATGAGAGCCACGGTCATCTCGAGCAGGTGCCTGTTGTCGTCGCAGAGCTGCGACTCCGTTGTTTATCGATCTTTGGATCTGTTGTGTTGAAGCAAGTTGCTGAATTGCTCCAACGACCATTCGCGACGAAGGAGGGGTAGGGGTATGAGGAATCTAGAGCAGCAGGATGAATCAAATTCTCGAGAAAGATGCAAATATATGAAATATACGTCAATCCCAAGACTACACTTTCCCAGAGATCCTTCAACAGCAAGTGGGCCCTCGCGTGAATTTCGTTCTTCTCTGAGGCGTGCAAACCGCCGAAGCTGTCCAGCAGATCGCTTACTTGGAGGGAGTTGCACTTCTCGTCGGGGAGTTACAATACTTGGCATAGAGGAATGAATATTTGACGTCTGCTGAATGCATGATAAGAAGCCATATCAGACCCAAGAAAGAGAATACCTACCGCATTCTGAAGAGCATGACCCCGTTGACCTTGTGCACCTTGCACAGAAGAACTCGCCTGAGGGGGTTCATTTTCGTCTTGCGGATGGCGAGGCCGACGGCGTCTGGGGCTGCTTTGAAGATCCTCGTTTCGTGACTCGCGTACCGACGCCCGGGAGCGGGTTCTCACTCTTTCGACCCATCCGGGCAGTGGTGTAGGTGTCTCTGGTCTGGGATTGGGAATGCGGCGGCGGCGAGGGCTTCCGCCCTCAGCAATGTTCAATTGCCGAAGCGCTGCGCGAGTTTCTCGTTGTTGCCGCTGAGGCGTGTGGAGAATATCATCAGACCTACAAAAGATTTAACATTGAAAAGCAGGTGTGGAAGCTGAACACTTACATTGCAAGGGATAAGTTCTAGCTAGGTTGGGGTGAGGAGACGTGTAACGACGCGCCACCATCGTGATCATGAAATGTGCCGCCGTCAGGGTCGTGCCGGCCAGAACATTCAAGGAAGCACGATTGGTCGCGGTGTCCGTGATAGCGTTCAGCGCATGTCTTCACTTTCGAGATTGCTCGATACCCTTTGATACAAACCTTCTGGATAAGAAAAATATGATTCGTCTGAGCAGGAGAAAAACTAATTGATTTGGATCTAACCTCAAGGTAAAATGAGCAATAACAATGAACTTCATAGGGAGCATACATGGAAAAAGCTACGCAAGCGGCGGGAGGTAAGGAAATCGAGAGGGTCAGCGACGAAGCATCTGTCGACGTCGTGCTCGATAGCGGAAACAGAGTGGGGACAGCCTTCCCAATCAGAACGCTCAGTTGACCCCCGTGGAAAAGCGCGGCGGAGCCAATCAGTTGTCTGCCCGTGGGAATGCCAAGACACCTATGTCATTTATTAGTATAGATATATATCCCAACTCGTTGATTCGTGGTCTACAGTATTATGTTATCCTGCTGCCATTCTAAGCGGATGGTCCATATTTTTTATCATCATAAACTCGGGAGATGAGTGAGTGTATGCGTATGTCTATATAATGTACTCGAGACCTCTAGAAGATTACCATTCCTAACTGGACTTTTCGGAGGCAAGAAAATCGATGAAAGGCTAAAGCCTAAGGTCACGGTGGTCGAACACCGCTTTCATGCGCCACGTGATTGGCCGATATGGCTTCCACTGCGGATTTTGTTTCTCACAATTGAACATCAACGTTGCCAACCTCGTACCATTTCTACATCCAGTGAATCGTACTTAGGTGTGGACTCAACAGGCCAAAGGTGAGGAAGCTTGGAGCAAGAGCCCCAAATAAAGACCTCACTCAATCCCATGTTCCAGACAGTATTCCACTTGGAATGACTTGTTGATCATTCTCAATTGCAAATACTCAGATTCCACCAGCTTCGGCGTTGCTAACGCCTAGAAATGGCCAATTTGGCATCCAGTGTGCCGATCTTTAAGTTGCACACAGAGTTGCTTTTAGAGATTTTCTCCGTGAATGCAAGAATAGTCATCCCCTATCGTAATCCAGGGGCCGTACGAAAACCTCAGGCTAGCGACCCTCGCCACAGGCATCGTTTTTCGTCTTTGACGATCACTGTCCGTAGCTCACAAGTCTGCGGCGAATGGCGGAAAATAATTCTTGGGGATCCACTTTTGTGGGGAAGCTGCATCGATTTCAGGGTGCTGGCACAGAAGGAAGACAATTGGAGGGAAGAAATCTTGCGCAGAACCGGAGACTCCTTGTTATCAGTGGTCGTAAACTTAGACAGGAACTCGGCTGCTTTGTCAAAGTTTTTCTCCGCCCTTCTGAACCACCACTGGACAAGAATACGACACCTCTATATCCCGGCCCGAGTAGGGCAGTTCCAGGTCCGCGAACTCTGGAACGCATTAGCTCGCCCAGCGCCGCATCTCCAGTCATTCCATGTTTATCTATTACATCCACTACCAGATGTTTTGGATTCCGACGTCTCTTTCCTGTTTTCGGGGAATGCGCCATCGCTCCGCTATTTCCGCGCTCCATACATGTATTTCAACCTCCGCACCCCCTGGTTACCCCAAATACGAGAGCTGGAAACAAAACAATCCTTCACAGTCGCCGAACTTCTTGACGCATACGCGCGAATGCCCCTACTCGAAATTTTATCCGTCGCACTCAATGGATCTGATCTGGCAGGGCAGAGTAATAACCTCACACAAGCGTCTCTCCCGCGACTCGAGGAAATCAGTGTGACGGGTGCTATCGATGCATGCTTAACACTGCTGGAGCACATTGCACCAGCACCTGGATGCCTTCTATCCATGCGTAGCCATCAGAACGGCATACATCTTACGACGATGACAAGCACAGATTTTGTTGCCAGTGCCCGTCGCGTGTTTTCTACCTATGTGGAAAGTTACTTCAACCATCACCATCTTACGGGAAAACTCATTTTCTCGATTTACCCATCGCATCTTTCCTTCATCGAGCTAGATAACAATCATACGCTCCTCGAGGTTGGCTTTCCCTCAATAAGAAGCCAAGGTTTTCGTCAACATTCCTCGATCTCTGATCTTTTGCGTGCCATTTCCTCGTGCCGATTTTCCGGTGTAACACAATTGTTTATCCACGGAACCGCTGTCCCCCGCTATCCCACTAGTACAATCCTATTAAGTGCCTTCCATTCTGTTAAAGCATTGAAAGCCTCGCTGAAAACACTTCAAACTCTCTTTGAAGTTCCGTCGGGTATTACTTTGGACAACACCGCTCCAGTCTTGCCGCTGCTGCAAACTCTTGAAGTCATGCCCGAGAGAAGGCTAGACGTATTTATGACTGAAATTCAGTCAATTATTCTGCCTTTCTTGGCCTCGAGAAAAGAGGCCGGTTTCCCAATCAGGTTTCTTGACCTTGACCTTCTCACACATCCGTTAAAGTTGACGCATCCATTCAACTTGGGATCTCTACTGGGAGGAATGACCGGTATCACACTGCTTTGGCATGAAGAAGGAGAAGTAAGGGAGTATTTAGTTGGTAGCGAGCTATCTGATTAGCGCAGTGTAAGGTATGCCTGTCATACAGTTTTGTAATTCAAGCTGGACAATCTGAATCTTTAAAATGAGGGGGGAATTTTCAGTAACAGCGACTAATACTAGAAATCCAACAGTCAAGACTCAACTTGAATGCCGGTCCGCATTTTTATATATACTGATAATGTAAATCCTCAACCGTGACCGGTTGGAATTTGATAACTCTACGCCGCAACAGCAGAACGTACAAGGCGTAAACCAATCATGATAGCAAAATGATAAGTCGGATGATGCCAGGGAAAGTCTAGAGTTTAAAGTAAGCGACGGGTAGCAGAAATATTCAGAAGCTGCACACCTGAGAGGCTGCCAAGAAAAGACAACCAGTGCGCGCTTGAAAGGATATGAGGATTAGACCAGCTGAAGAACGAACCACTCTTTCAATTGCTTTCAACTTGTTGAAGGGCCGGGAGTGTACCCACAATTACATAACCAAAAAAAGAAAAACAATCCACTTTTCCGATCATTTTGGAGATTGAACTGCACCCACAAGCGCCAAGGATTTTACCGACCGAGGAATCTGCTTAAGCCTAAGGTCATCTTCGTAGACATTTGTATCATTCTAAAACACAGCGGCCAGCCTGTGCGGATGTCATAAATCAGCCAATGAGAAACAAGAGGACCTACTAAAATTATTCCTTGACTTCGGCTTTCCAGTGCAATTATCAGAAAGGTTAGTGGGCTATCAGTGGTGGGCTAGCTATGGTTGATTCATCATCTTGGCATAGGAACGAGGAAGAAGCAGTGTCGGCCCGTAATAGGTGAAGGAATTCAGAAACAAGGACGTCTCCGAGGTTGATAGGTCGTTGGATAAAGACCGACAAACCTCCACGGCCAAACCATGAACATGAATATAGATGTCTTGTCTCAAATCTTCGAGATTGTCGTCGATGAGAATCCCTCTTCTCTTTCCATCATACGATCCGTCAACCGCGACTGGTTCGAAATAGCCGGAAATACCCCCAAGCTATGGTCAAAATTTCATCTTGACCGTAAAATTCGCTTTGTTGATCCCGAGTATTCTCGTCTTCACATCCAAAAGTCGGGCGGGATTCCTCTTGAGATTACTATCAGCCTTCCCAAGAAACTTCGATACAATACCAATTTCCCTGTCATAGTCGAACTCAGGCAAGCCGTACACAGAATCAAGTCGCTCTCCATCGACGCGCCATTCCTCGAGGCATGGCAACACTTTGTCTCCGGTATAGGCGATGGTCAGCCTGCCCCCATTCTCGAACGACTCATTATCAGGGCCAAAGGTGACGTCAACAATATAAGAAATAATGGCCCATTCAAGACCCTGTCAACTGCGTTGACGCCATCTCCAAACCTCATCCATCTCCAACTTCCAGCATGGCCCTTCCCCTCGCCAGTTTCCCCTCAGTTCTCCACCATTAGATCCCTCGTCTTCGAAACTCCTTTTTCCGAAATTGCAGTCCCTGATCTCTTCCCAATCATCAAGGCAACACCTTATCTCCAGCATTTCAGGTTCAAAGGTCCCGATTATGGCAACCACTTCGATCCCAACTACTCCAATATTATATCCGCACCTCATCTTCGCACCGTTGACGTTACCTCTCCCGGAATTGGATTGAATTTCTTGGGTAATTTCCGCGCTCCATTTCTCGCCGAAGTACGCCTGGACGGATATCGCGAGGTTGTCCCACTCTCGGCTTGGGAGCTAGACGATTGGGGAATTGACGCCACCCGACCACAGTCGAATATCCTGACCTATCTTTCAACTCATTCACCTGATATCCGTCGGCTCGAGCTGAAATACATTCATTTCGAGCATCCGAAAGAGGACCACAATCGTATACTCAGCGGTCAGGCTTTTCCTTTCCTGGAGGAATTGATCTTGGAAAGGACGAATATACCGGATATTTCTCTGATAGAGAGCGCTGGGAGACACTCGGGCCTCAAGAAACTCGAGTTGCGGAACTGCAAGTACATCTCTGTGGAGGGACTGCGAAGTTTTGTTCAAGGACATAGCAATGCGGAGTTTGTGCTCAAGGTGGAAGACTGTCGAGCCATCAGCCGGGAAGATTTCGAATCTCTCACAACAATTCCTTCTGTAGGGTCGCCGTAGGAAACTATGCTTTAGGACTCGGAGGATAATCCAATAGGTTCGACATGAATAACGTAGGCAATGATTTCAGACCGACATATCCAGTGCCGGTATATGTAGAATCAACAAGTTGGAGCGTATAGCAGAATGAAATTCTCCGGGGTTATTTAGCGCAGTAGTGCATGATCTTAATTATCCAAATATATATCCCAACTTCGTTGCCGCTACCATTCTAAGCGGATGGTCCATATTATAAACTCGGGAGATGAGTGACTGTATCGTGATGTATATGAGTTACAATGAGTAGATGCAGAGCTGCCTATCTAAAAAAGATCTAATATTAATTTGTACATGCTACGAAAATGTTCCTCCGAATGCAAGCAAAGCGTCGACGAAGTGGTACATAATTACTCAGGTACAGATGTCCAGGAAAAATAATTAATGAGATGGTTAGTTTGAGTTGTACGACGTCATCGTCTGATCGATGTCAACAAGGACGCTGTCTTCGTCCAGCCCAAAGCTTTCTTCGAACTCCTCCAACAAGTCTTTCGTCTCCTTCACGATGGCAGCCAGAGCCTGTGGCCTCGTCCACGTCTCCGGAGCCGCGTCGTCGTCCTTGTCCTTCGTTGACGCTGCGTTTATACCCATACCAGGCACAGGAAGGAGCAAATCGTACCCCATGAATGCCTGCACTCCACGTATGCGTCTGTATGTCTCCTGAATCAGCTTTAGCGACTTGATCCTCGTGGCTTTCGCCGCGGCCGCATCGCCATCATCGCCTATACCACTACCACTACTACCTGACCTGCTGGGTCTGAGTCCTCCCCCAATCAAAGGAGAAATTGTAGGCGCAAATGCAGAAGCCGATGCTGGACCCAGATGCACGATCTTGGGCAGACCAGGAGGGCGTTCATGTGGTGTGATCGGGGAGACTTGGTAGCCAGGCCGTCTGCTGGGAATCTCGAGCAGCGAGGGTGAAGGCATCAGGTTCGAGGGCGACGGCATGAGGAGCGGGGAAGATTCAGGAGACGGCGCCATCAGCCCCGAAACACGCTTACGCGACTTAGAGAAGATGGACGTGGATACTCGACGGCTGCTTGGAGTGACTGCGATGGGACTGAGCCCACCAATGCCCCCTAACCCTCCTGCTTGATGTTGGAGCTCTCGATCCAGCGCAATGACCTTCTCCATCGTCAGCAATTTGAGCTGCATGCGGAGAGGACTGCGGTAGGCGCATACAAACTCGAGCGTAGACCAGAGAGCGTAATCTATGATTCGTGGGCGGTAAAATGTTGGAAGGCGTTCTGCATGGGAGAAAGGTGAACTTGGGCGACTAAGGTCTGATGAAGTAGAGACAAAGAGGCGGGAAGCAGAGTTGGATAGCTCAAATTGTCCACTGTTTCGAGGAGACCCGGTGGGCGTTGACATCGCCGAACTAACCTCAGGCCTCGTAGCGAATTCCGCGCCGCCTTCCATCAGCATTGTCTTGAAGAACACTGCGAGGCGTTCCCAGATACCCAGTCGTGGTAAGGACGAGATGTCTGCTCCGCCACGAATGACGATGGCTTTGATAACTTGAAGAGCAGTCAAGAACGTTGGCAAGTGAGACCGCCAGAAGGTGCCCTCTTGTCGTCCTTTGTCGCTTGACTTTGATGAGCGGAACGATCCAGTAAGGCCACGTAGTTGTTGAACCCCGTCCTCATCTCTCCGACTTTTTTGGCATGCCGTCATCGCATAGAAAAGAAGGCGGACCCATGCGCTAGCCAATGCTTTGCGATGTTCAGCAGTCCGCAGACTATTAGCAATGACCTGAGCTTCTGTTTGCATGGAAAGGGTGAGCGGAAGGATTACTCCGGCGAGGAAATGATATGTAGGAGGTCGTTTTTCTAGTTCAGCAATGATGTCAACATCACGCAAAAATATGGCTTCAGCTAGCAGAGAAATAAGGATCGGTCGATATTGAAGGGTCATAAGCTGATTTTCAGATGCTGCGAGATCGCATGCAGCCAATCCTGCAGTGCAGATTTCTCCAACAACGACTTGGCAAAATAGAGGGTCGTTGGCGTAAATAGGCATTTTTGACAATTCGAGAACGGTCTTAAATACACCTGTGAAATCGACAGTCACCATGTATGCATGGAGTAGAGGTGAAATTTCCTGGAGGAATGCGATGACTGCTTTCGGCATTGCTGGTTCTTCACGATGAAGTACCATCTTGACGAAATCGTTAAGAAAGGAGGATACGATGTCCAAGTTGGTATCATTCCAATCCTTCAGCAGGCTCTTTGCAATGTCTATTGCTTGACGAGCTACAGCGAGAGATACTTGACCACCCGCGGATCCGAAGGACAAAACAAGCCGCAGATAATCGAACCTCATGCATTTGGAATCACTCGGAGTTTTGGACTTTCCCTTGTTGGAGTCCGCCAATCCTGGTTCAGAAGATAGGAATGCGGTATCTTCATCATGAGTAACGGGTTTAGGCAAGGTTTCGCCACCTTTGGGCTTCGCAAATGCTTTCGCCAATATCGGACCAAGGGCGGCTATGCCGTCCGAGAGTACTGTCCTCGTTGAAGCGGAAGAGTTGTAGAGGTGAGGAGCGAGGAAGAGAAGTAATCGTAGGAAGTGTTGTGCTCGTGAGATGGAAAGGTCGTGCGCTATAACAGTCAAGAACAAGCGGACGAAGTCGTCCATGCTCAAGCGGTCAGTGCATTCGTATACATCCGGAAGTTGGAAAGACATCTGTATGCCGGTTTGGGATTCGACGCGCTTTATCGCCGCTAGGAAGGTCTGTGGTTTCTCATCGGCAGTGTGAAGGATGAGGGCTTCACGTTCCTCGGCTTTGTTCGCGTTGCGGATGCCTCCAACGTCTACCGTCGAAGGGGGTAAGGTTCTCTTGAGGGAGAAAAATAATTCGTAGACCCCTTTTGAGAACCAAGCGGCATCAATACCAGGAAGCATGGATAGCTGGCCAATAGTATTGATACTTTGATACAAAAAGGACTCCTTGTGGAGGGCATAAAACTTGTTGACCGCGTATTCGATGGCGTTGCGGATGCCTGGGTGCGACGGGGTTTCAGTGTACACTTTGACAAGGGCAGGCATGAAAAGCGTGTATCCGCTGCTTGACGTGAACAACCGTCTGAACCGAGCACTTGCGACCATGAATGCTATATTTTTAAAAATTAATTCATGGAGCCACAACTAAGGAGTAAAAGGACTGACCGATGAGAACCTGGCTCACGATATTGATGTCATCACCATGGGCAACAAGTGTTCGATTCAATCCATCGATGAGGACAGCTAATTCATGGCGGTCGCTCAGGTGTCTTGGCATTGAACGAAAAATTTGCGCAACAAGAAGGATATAGCTCCGAGACACCATCAACGACAACACTTCCACGGTTCCATTTTTCAAAGAGTTTCGAGTATCTGGCAGATGTTTCCGTGGAATGAAATCCTGCATTTCTAGGTTCTTCGCAAGGCCTTGATCATCAAGAGAAGGGAGGATCAGTCGCGACATGTTCTTTCGGATGACTTGAACATCTTGGTAGTTTCGTTTGAGCATGGAGAGGAAAAACATGTTCTGTGATACTCTGATCATAGCAATGGACATCAAACGCGGAGGAACAGGTTCAAAGGGATCTTCGGAGGTGCCGACGTTTCTCGGAAACATTGGCCCTTTAGGAGCCGAGGCAGAAAACCATAGAGAGCCAGTTGGAATGACGAAATGTTCGATTTTGGAGCGACGTATTTCCCTGATAGACATACCACTGACTTGTGTAGCCAGATTTGCCACGATCGGAATGACAAGTCCAAAGTCATGGAGAGCATCTGGTGTATCGGGGTGTCTCGAAAGGAGCTTTAAGAAGCCAGACAAGTTGTTGAAGATATTATGGGTTAGAGGAGGAGGTAGAAACCGGCGGACATGCATCAAGGCTGTGAAGGTGGAAATTGCTGACTTGATGTCCTTATTTTCTCCTGCAAGAAGATCGAGTATGGGCCTGGTCAAGAGGGCTGGATCATTCCGCATCAGGTCCAATATCGTCGTCCGAGCTGCAGATGCAACTGCGAAGTTCGCATCAAACAGCAGGGTGCAAAGACGAGGGAAAATGAGAGTCAACGAAGGAACGAAGACGGCTCTTCGCTTGATGACATTCATTGGCCCTCCTGAGCTGCTATTCCTACGAAGAAGAGACGAGATATCTTCAGGTTGGGGGATTTGCTGAAGGTGGTCTCGCTGTATGCGACCATGTCTTGGTGAAGGTTGAGGGCTTCCATTCGGGGATGGTGGGCCAAAGTTCACATCAGTCGTGCCTACTTCCTGACGATCCCATTGGTTCGCTGGCAAGATTGACAAAGGCGTTTTAATCCATTCCTGACGAGGATCAACAATTCCAGCGTCTTCCTCTGCCCAACCAAGCTCTGCTAAGCGTTTCTTCAGTTCCAGTGGCACATCATCCTTATCTTTGTTCTCGTTTGGATCTTCAACATGGACATAGATGCTGGTGCCCATATCTGTGGCTATGAATGGTAGCGGAGGGCGAGCAAGCTTGAATGGACGATGTGTTCGATCGGTCACAAAGTTTTGGCTCGTGATCTGGAATCGCCAGTTGATCATAATGCTGAGTTTCCGTACTGCTTCCAAGCGGGTCATATCATCCGAGCTTGACATGACAATAAACGAATTAGTAAGATGAGAGAAGGAAATAGTTGGGGATCACTTACGTCTGCAAATCGACCTCCATGACGGCAAGCACGTCCATGGGTGTCCTTTCTGCACATTGCATGAGCAGAAAACAGGCCTGTGTAACAAAGTCGTATTCAGCTCGGCATATATATTTACGATAGTTTGAACCTACCGATGCAGTAGAAGATGAATCAACATTGTCCAACAAGCAATGCTGCCAAAGGAGAGGCCCGAGATTCTTGTAGTCTTCTGTGGGAATTATAGTTGACACGGCGACGAAAAGTTTCATAGCTTTATGAGGGTATCCTTTAGAGAGCGAATCGATAAGTTTTCTGTGCTCAACGAAAGTAGCTGCAAGATCGAGATCTTTTCCGGCGGCGGATTGGTCTGCAGGCACTGATTTGTCAATGGTTGCGGCCAACATCGATGTATGGCGCTGGTGCAAGAGAAAAATCAGGCCCGATTGTCAAAGGCCAGATATCGAAAACCATCTAATCTCACCTTGTGGCTCTGTTGTACGCCGGCTCGCGCAGCCGTGTATAAACCTTGTACACGCTCCACCGCGACGGTCACATCCTGTTCCAAGTCACCGATATATTCATCAGCGAAAAAGACGTCAAACCACTGAAGGGTCCGGGACAACCAAGGAGCACTAGTCAAATAAATAGAATTAAAATAGGTAGGCAGAGGGGGAAAAAGAGCTACGTACGACTTCAGCGATCGAGTCAGCAGCCTGAATTCGCGGAACAAGATGCAAAGCAACATGCGTTGTGACGGAGGTATCAATGTCGTCCGTTCCTGTTGTGGCAACATTGAGTCAGAATGGTTTGAGAAGGGCACTAGAACAAGTCTAATCACCTTAACCTCAATCATCAGCCAAAGGCGTGCCTCCAACGCTGCCACAAACCTCAAGGATTCGACGAATTTATTATCAGCGGAACCCTGCCAAAACCTCATTAGTCTCTGGTAGCAACCAACGTTCCACAGTGGACTCACATTTGCAGAAGCTTCTTTCTCGTGCCTGACCAGCTGGATTTTCCCTATCAACTCGACCAACAATACCAGTTGACCTAAGCGGACAACACCCCACTGACCGGGCATACCGTCAGACTTCGAGTCCCCCGCACTGCCGAGGAGCGCGAGGCACATCATATCCGCGTCTCTTAGCCAATAATCCCTGACATACTTCGAATGCACTTGTAGTGTGCAGAGATGGTTGACGACGATGACTTCCTTGTCCGATGTTGCACATGCAAAGAGAGGCTTGTAAAATATTGGGGGAAGAGCTCGTGAAAGCGATGTGAGAAACTCTGAGATTCGTGGAGATGGATACGGAGGGGGCTGTTGGACCAGTTGCTGCAGATATGAACGTCAATTAAATCGGATCTACTTTGAAAGCTAGGTTGAAATTTGCCTTACGTCATTCAGAATCGGAACGATAGATGAGAACATGGGTTTCTTCACATCTTCGGGCACGTATTTCAGCAAAGCAGATAAAACGCCTATCGATGTCGACCAGTCTCCCGAAACCTGGTATTATGGAAAGTAAACTTGAATTGTGAATTATGCACAAAGATGGTATGGAACCAGAACTTACGACATGGTTGACTGTCTTCTCCAGAACGGCCTTCCAAGGTAAATTGCTGCCAGCTCTATACCACTGAGACAGTGTGCCCGTAGCCCATTTAACTAACTTGTTCAACCCATCACCCGAGCCGAAGCCCTCAAAAGCTCTTGGACTCGTGCCTCCAAACACGTCTGTCATGGGACTTCCCACATCAAGATCCAAGCAAATGAGTTCCAGAAGAACCCTCACGACGAGTTTCCGCGTCTCAAGGACGATCTTATCATCCAAACCCGTATTGTTGTCCAAGGCCTCAGCTTCAGGTATGATTCTGTTCTGAAGGATATCGACAATCTGTGAAGGTATTGTCATGCTCCTGGGTTGGAAATGAAAGGTATCTAAAGAGGTCGACGAGGACGAGGAAGAAGGCATCCGGGATGTCTGAACAGGAGTCGAAGGTGCAGCAGAATAACGAGAGATATAGGGCTTAAGGAGGGGCAGAGAGAAGCGGCAGAAAGTGCTGAGTTTTCGAGAGCAAATTGCCGCTTGCAGCGTCGTCCATGTCTCAAAAGAAGGAAGTGTCCAGTATTGCTGTGAAAATAGTGTTTAGCTTTGCGCAGAAAAAAATAATTGTATGGCCTAGCCTGGGGGTAACAGTGCGTACCTCAATCACATTGCACAAAAGCCATTCCCCAGTTCCTGGAGAGTTTTCGATACAGGTTACTAACGACTCCAAGAACACCGCTTGCCGTACAGTGACAAGATGCCTCCTGTCTGCTGCCCCAAACTCCACCCCATAAATTTCCTCTACTCCGTCATCCTCGAGTTCTCCCAGCGACCCAGACAGAAACTGGGGTATCAGGTCTTGGAGAAGGTTGATGTCTGGATGTGGCGGCTGCTGGAAGTTCGCCGACGCAAAATGGAACAGGTTGGGAGACTTGAGAGTCGGAGATCCAAGGTAAATATTGTTGCTGTTCATTAGAGAAGTCGATGAACGATATAAGGCCACCAGAAGTAATAATAGTCCGTTTGAAATGGACTGATAGCCCGGCGTCGTCAAGAGAATTCGGTTCTTATCTCCTGGGACGAGAAGACGCCATAAGGAGCCCAATATACGCGTACGCGTGCTGCTGGGAGGAAGGCTGCTAGCAGCTTTTGTGCACCATAGACACCTTTCGACGGTTGCAGCCTAGCAAGGCCTTAGTCATTCATTCATGTCAATGAGGAACTCGTATTTACCTCGTCGAGTGGGGACCAACTCTTCGACACCAATTCAAAAGCCTCTACCGCCGTGGTTCGTTCCTCATCCACTCTCGTCATTGGATATTTCGTCGGCGTAAGAAAAGGACACAGAAGAGTAGCCAACACCTGACTCTCGTGAGGTAGGTGTATGGAGACCATCTGCCCTGGATCTCCGGTAGGTCCAGAGTGGTAGACAAGGATCTGGTAAAGAAATCGAAGAGAAGGCGCAGTCGAACCAGATGTAGTCGAAGTCAATGATACCGACGAAACGGACTGTGGCCGGCGCAGGTAATCCATCTTCTTCCCAACAGTCATCGTCGATGATGAGGCCATAGTCGCAGTACTCGTCAGTGTTGTCGTCGAACCATGAATGTCCCTCTCCTTCGATGATCTCTGCTGCTCCAGGTACCGCGCAACAGCACATGCCCGCTGAATTTCCTCTCCGAATTTCCGTGCATCATCTACCACCTCTCGTGCCTGTTCTACGACATGTCTGAATCCAAGTCTTGCTAAGCGAGAAGGCTTTGGAGTGTTCGACCTTGATGGATGACCGCTGTAGACGGATGACTGGGCCGATGGTGGTCTTTGCGGGGGTGTCAACGGACGACTCGGAGCTGGAAGAACATGTTGCCTCAAATTTTCCCAGCGAGCTCTGGTAGGTGAAGGAGTTGAAGGCGAGGAATCTGCGGTAAACGATCGTACAGAAGCTAATGTAATTGGTCGAACCGGTACCAATCTTGTTGACGAAGATCGGCCTTGTTCTGGTGGATTCGAAGAATCAAATTCCGTCGCGGGCGCCACTTCTGGTTCTGGGGTAGGTTCCGTTGGCAGTCTCGTGGGCCTCGGAACTTTGATATTTCCTTCGTGTTCATCATCGTGTTCCTGTACATCTGAAAGGTCGAATGGATTCAACGGTCTTGGGCCTTTAGGCGTCTCATGGTCGGACGACGAGTGTCGTGACGAGGCTGCAGACTTTATGGAGTCAAAAGAGAAAAGGCGACGAGGTCTGGGTCCCTTGAGTTCGCTATCCTTGTGTTCCAAATTGTCGCCTTTCGTTGGCATGGGTGTAAGAGTTATTGTAGCTTTGGGTTTCTAAATGACCCTGTCCAATATCTTCCCACGCTTAATGGTTGCTCAAATTTCAAATGCCGCCAGTGCGATCCTTCTATACCACCTTAGCTTCCACTGGCAGTTTTCTACGGCTTGCCAGAAATCTCAGAATAATCCGGCTTGGATCTCCTTTGCATTTGGAAACTCCGTACAATATTTTGGAATTATCCTTTTCCGGCTCACCATGTCGAATGTCGTGAGGTTAAAAAGGGCAATCTTAGCATGGACCTTTCTGCAACCCTTCTTTGCCACAACAGGATATACCCTCTATATCCACTAGACAAAACCTGGACATGAATATATTCTCCAGTTCTCCAGCCACCAGCCTACCTCCGACGCCACTACTACCTCCGAGTCGGCCCATGCACGGCAGATTCCTGGACGAATCCCACTGGTCTTTCATATCTAGGTGCGCACTTTGATATTCTCCCCTGCCTCAGTTCGAGTTTGGGAAGCTCGGGATAGACTAGGAAGGGACTTAGTTATTAAGTAAATTCTTGTCTTGAGTCACCAGAAATCACAACTGATGAACTATTTCTACTCACGCCGGCCAAATAGCCAAGATCTACACAAGGATACCTAAAACCATACCATCCCCGTCATTGAGTATCTTACCTTCGATACTTGAATGTTCGCTGTTATGCCAAGGCCCACCATTGTTGACGGTCCACCGGAAATTATATCCACTGACAATGTTCTGATGGGACTACGCCTTCAATTAGAGTTTTCTACTGTGGTCTGACTGATGGACATCACCAAAGCGTGTCTTGAGGTAGGAGACTCCACAGCTCATCTTATTCATGTGCTCACCGAGCATCAGTAAAAGTAGAAATTTGTTTTCTTACTTGAACATCGCATCGCACACAGGAACCCCCTCACGTCTGCTATGCATTATACGACTTAAAGTTGTAGCAAATCTTCCCAAGCAACACTTCTCTCGACGATATAAAAGGAAGAGGGTTCTCCTTCCACACGTACAAGGGATTATAATTTGACATTGGTTGGGTAGGCGCAAAGCCTACACTGCATCACTGAAGCTCACTATTTCTTAGCGTATTGAGAATATTGATTGGAATTAGCTTGTCGTGCCTTGTGGCGCCTGCAATGGGTCCGTTTAATTAGGACCCGTGTGGCTTGACAGACTCATTGGTTCAGTTTGGCGCTAATCCTGTTTTGATGGGCGGGGCAGGTTGGGCGCTTAATTATAACTGTCTCAGACTCGGATGGGAAACTGAATTGAATTTCAAATGTAAACTATTCACAATACTTCAAATTTTCAAGGACGGTGAGTATGATCAATGTAAGTGTTATTTGCCGGCTTTCTATAAACCTTGACGCCTGCCATTTGCCGCTCCCAAAAGATTTTTTCTTCGCCGACACCAACAGCACTTACGCAGAATCTCGTATCATCGTAAACCACTGCCACTATGGATACGTCGCCTTTACACTCGAATGGAAATTTGTGGAGGCGACAAGTTCCCTCTCCACTGTGCTCAGGCAAGACTGCAGTTCCTCCTTGACAGGTCATGATGACTATGTTAAGTATCCACAGAAAATTAAAACTCTTCGTCCTCTTCAAGAAAGCCCCTAGCTGCTTGAAGCAGTGCGAAAAATAGCTGTTGTTCACGAGCCTTTGTAATTCAGAAGTTATCGTACGCTATTCGTGACTCTCATACAGTTGCCTAGTAGTAGTTGTTCAGAAACATTATCACAGTGTCTTCACCCATTTGTTAATCTCCTTCAGTGTGTTTGTCCTCTCCGGTTCGTGCCACGTGAAAACAAGGTAGTCGTGGATACCATCAGGCGCTTCAAAGTAACGAACCTTGTCCTCGCCCAAATCCTTGATCATACGATCCCTAAACGTGATGATGGAATCATACAGAACCTCTGCGCCGCCAGCGACGATGAATGTTCTCGGGAATTTCTTGAAGTCGACGACGAGGGCTGTATCCAGGGAACCCGGAGAGATATAGGGGTTGGTCTCGAGGATGCTGAGCCCGTGAAGGCCGCTGAATGCCTCCTTGGCATAATTGACATCGCCATCAGGGTTACCGATGTAATCCGACTTTAAGAACATCTTCGCGGAGCCATTGGGAGAGATTCGGTGGTCGTACCCAAGTCAATCCACGGTGAGAGCAATATAAGACCTCCAGGGAGGACCGGTAAATGACGTCGGTCGAGCCTTGATTCGCAGTCAGGTAGCGCGTGAGTGCGTGAGCTAGGTTTCCACCGGCAGAATCCCTGAAAGGATAATATTGCTCCGGGGCGAATCCAAACAACATTTACGAGGTAATTGTAACCCGCGAGCGCGTCAATAATTTGTGTTGGGAATGGGTGGGCAGGTTTTAAAGGGCTTGCCGGACGCCAAACGGTATTCGAGAGAAAATACCCGTTGGACATCGTCAATCTCTTTGACGAAGCCCCTGACGATGGCAGCC
>JADNRV010000379.1:0-42411 GCA_015499995.1 Flammula alnicola | reverse complement strand
AAAAGCCTCCCCTTCACAGGACACTACTTCGCAGACAGTGCGTATATTGGTCATGCTTTGGAGTCCCTACGCTAACTCGCATTTATTCGAGCCACAGAACCGACTTTCACCGGGCGCCTGCGTTGTTGACATCAGGCACCAAACAATCGCGTGGTGGCTGTGCAAATATTTGGTCAACGCCCTTTGGCAGCCAAACAAACGCGGTTCTTTGTCTTGCCTCGAGGACCCCCAGCGAAAGGAAGAACATACCATAACGGATATCTATCCCCTTACCCAAGGGTCCTTCTCATCCCATGCGCATTGTCCTCCCGTAACGGATGGAGGGGAATTCCCAAAAGCGGACGGGAAGACAATAAGAACGGTATCGTTCCCACACGCGAGGTAGCCAAACAAAGGCCAACAACAAGACAATAGGCGGCATTGACAAGACAATAGTGCAGAGGCCATTGTGAATTCTACGAGGATGGGCAACAAAAAGAAAAACGGACAGGGGAGGGATCCCGACTTTCTTCGTTTCTTTCCCTTTCTTGCTTGCGCTCTTTCTTCGTTCTCTTCGCCTCCGCTGCTGCTTGCGGCTACGTACTACTCACGACGACATAATCACTTTCAACGATGACAATGCGAAGCTCTACTGCCACACCACAGAACATGAACCACCAGCACGATGAGCAAGAGCTGGTGTACGAACTCAACATCTCCCCCGCGCGTCCATCGACTCGCAGTCCACCACTACAACTACCACGGATATCAAGCACCGCGACGCGACACCCCTTCCTCCCATATCCACCTCCCCTCCTCCTCAATCAGCATCAACACAACCCATCGGGCCCACACCCTCCATCCGCCTCCTCTTTTCCCTCATCCCACGGCGCCACCTCCTTCTCCTCCTCCTCCCCGCCGTCTTCTCCTCCATCATCGCCGGCGGCATCGCGCCTTTCATGACCTACGTCGTTGGGCAGGCCTTTGACTCCTTTGCCCAATACCCTTGACCCCCAACCCCCCGCAGTCCGCGAAAGACGCCCTGATGCACGGCGTCGGCATGGCCGCGCTGGAGCTCGTGGGCCTCGCGGTCGGCTCGTTGGCGTTGGGGAGCCTGACGTCGTGTCTTTGGATATGGGTGGGGGAGATCAATGTTATGGCTGTGAGGAGGAGGGTTTATGCAAGTGTGACACGGAAGGATATGGTATGGTTTGATTTGCATATGGGCAATAGCGAAGATGGCGCCGCAGAGGGGAGGGCGTTGTTGGCGCTGCGGGGTTGATGGCCAAGTTCTCTAGGTATATTTTCTCTCTTCCTTTCTTATCATATCATATCTAACACCCTTGACAGAGAAACAGACGACGTGCGCAACGCCTCCTCTCTCGCTTCCGGCACCATCATCCAATACCTTACTACCTGCGTCGCCTGCCTCCTCCTCGCCTTCCTGCGCTCCTACCAACTAACTTCGTCATCCTCTCCGCTGTCCCCCTCCTCATGGTCATCCAGGGGTTTTCCCAAGGCATCGCCGGCCCACTCTTACACGCGGAGCGCCAGGAAACGGCGATCGCTGCCACCCTCATCGAGCGCGCTGCTAGTGCGATCGCCACCGTCAAGGCATTCAACGCGGCCCCCTCTGAGCTGCTGCGGGCACAACGTATCTTTTCCACCCTAAGAACCCAGGCGCGGAAGCTCAACACCGTCTGGGGTCTGACCAGCGGTCTGGCGCAATTCGTGATGATGGCGATGTTCGTGCAGGGTTTCTGGTTCGGCGCGAAGCTCGTGCGTGAGGGGCGCGTTAGCGCGGGCGATGTAATGGCGGTGTTTTGGGCATGCCTGATTGCGACGAGCAATTTGCAGATGTGCGTCCCGCAGGTGATTGTGCTCGCGAAGGGGAAGGAAGCGATGCGCGCGCTGGTGGGGCTTGTGGGGGATGAAACTCCTGCTGTTCCTCCGACTCCTACCACTCCAACGACGCCGACAACGCACACGAAATCGCCACGCACCCTGCGCAAAATCACGCCGCCCAAATGCACCGGCGAGCTCGCGCTCTACAACGTCTCCTTCGCCTACCCCTCGCGTCCCTCCATCCCTGTGCTCTCTAACGTCTCCTTATTCCTCCCTGCGCAAGAGACGACGTTCATCGTCGGGGGGTCGGGGTCGGGTAAGAGCACGGTAGCGCAGTTGCTTTTGGGCATGTACACGCTGGACGAGGCTCGCGGGGATGCGGGGATGGTGGCGATTGACGAGCAGGATGTGCGGTTCTTGGATCGGGAGTGGGTGAGGGAGTGGGTGGGGGCGTGGGCCAGGCGGGTGGGGCCGGGGTTGTGGTACTGGATGGCAAGTCGGTATTCGACAACGTTGCCCTAGGCTTTTCCGATTCCGACAACACCGGCGGCTCACAAACGGAAGAGGCGAAGAGACAAAAAGTCGAAGACGCATGCCGCGCGGCCCTCCTGCACACGTTCATCCGGGACCTGCCTCAGGGGTACGACACGCCCCTTGCTGGCGGCGCAAACGGCGCTGGCGCGGGCATTGGGCTGAGCGGGGGGCAGAGGCAGCGGTTGGCGATTGCGCGGGCGCGGTTGAGGAATCCAAGGGTGTTGGTTTTGGGCAAGTCTTTCTCTCTTCTCCTCCAAGAACTCCAAAACTAATATGCACAACCTATATAACAGACGAAGCCACCTCAGCGCTCGACCACACCACACGCCTGCTCGTCTTCGCGGCCCTCAAAGCGTGGCGCCGCAACCTTACGACGGTCGTTATCACGCATGATTTATCCCAGATTGAATCTGGGGATTTCGTGTACGTATTGAAAGGCGGACGAGTGGTGGAGCAGGGGTATCGGGGGGATTTGGAAGTTGTGGGGGTCAAGGGAGGGGAGGAAGAGACGGAGGACGTGGATGGAGGAGAGTTTCGGAAGATGATGGAGGCGCAGATGGCGACTGGGGGGTATTTGCCGGAGAAGGACGTCCCTGAGGCGCCTTCGCCTGCCCCCCTTCCTGCATTGGACGACGACGCCACCGATAACCAAGTCGACGACGATGAACACGAGGAACAACAACACAAGAGGTCGGCCACCCCGATGCCGCAGCACCAGAGCCTCGCGATCCGCCCCTTGACCTTTGGGAACTGGATGTTCGAGGTCGTGGCTGATTTGACGGGGGTTAGGAGTGGCGCTGCGCTGCCTGCGTCGCATGTTAATAATAACCGGTTGACGAGGAACTACAACACCAACGCCAACGCCAATAATACCTCCGAGGACGGACAGAGGAGGAAGCGCAGGCCGTCGAGTATCCAGATCGCCATCACCTCCCCCGCTGGCGAGGATAGGCTGGACAGGAAGGATTTGACTAGCAGGAGATACAGTCTGCCGTTCACGCCTACGAGCCCGACCAGCACTGTCACTGTCGTCGAGAAGGAGCGGCGGTCGACGAAGTGGGGGTATGGGTGGAAGGACGAGGATGGGTTTGAATTTGTGGACGAACAAGACGAAGAAGACTTTGATAAAGAGAAGAGCACAATGGCGAGGAGCGCTTTTACTGCACGCCAGGGCCGGGAGAGGAGAGAGAGGCGGGGATGGGATGAGCAGGCTGTTACGGAGGAAGGCCAGATCAAGAAGTCCAGGTTCAGGAGACGCCGGACCACCCCATCATCTCCCTCGGCGAACAACACGCAAACGCAAACAGAACAGGCCACAGAAGACCTCGACGACACTGAGCGCCCGCCCTTCTTCGCACTCATGCGGCGCATCCTCCCGACGATCCCACACAAACCGCTCCTCTTCCTCGGGCTCCTCATCTCCGGGCTCTCCGGCGCGATGACGCCCATATTCTCCTTCCTCCTCTCGCGCTTACTCTTCGAAGTCTCCTCTGGGGCCCAGGACACACACGCAATCAACAAATTCGGGGGCATCGTCCTTGGTATCGCTGCCCTGGACGGCCTGCTGCTAGGCAGCAAGTACTTCGTGATGGAGACGTGCGGGATGCTCTGGACCACCCGGATCCGCGGCCTCTCGCTGCGCCGCGTCCTGGCGCAGGACAAGAAGTGGTTCGACCGCCCCGCGAACGCCCCCGCGCGCCTCGTGCAGATCCTCGTGCGGGACGGGGACGATGCAAGGAATTTGATCTCGGTTGTGTGGGGCCAGTTCTTTGTGGTGGCGGCGATGCTGGGCGTGGGGCTGACGTGGGCGATGGTGCGCGGATGGCAGTTGACGCTTGCGGGGTTTGCGATCGCGCCGGTGTTTGCGATTACTATGGCGGTGCAGACGCGGTTGGTGGCACGATGTGAGGTGCGGAATAAGAGGGCGCGGGAGGAGGTTGCGAGGGGGTATTATGAGGTGTGTTTTTTTGGTTTTGTTTGGTTTTACCTTTTCTGTTTTACTTATTGTAATTCGTTACAGGCAATTATTAACGTTCGCGGGATACGCTGTATGGCGTTCGAGCCTGTTTTCCAGAAGCAGTTCGATGTTGCCACGGATAAGGCCCTCTCTACTGGTGTGCGCGGCGCGTTTGTCGAGGGGTGCACGTACGGTGTTGCCTCGGGCTTGATTTACCTCGCCGAGGCGCTGTTGTTCTACATCGGCGCCATCCTGATTGCGCGCGGCCAGTACACGTATCTCCAGATGGTCGAAGTGTTGAACTTGGTGGTGTTTTCGGTCACGATTGGGTCGCAGTTGATGGCTTTCAGTGAGTCTTCCCTTTATTCTATTCAAACTTGCGAGGATTGTTTTACTGACGATGTAATGATTATCTTTCAACAGCCGAGAAGATCGCCAAGTCCGTCCAAGCCACATCCGACTTCCACAAGCTCATGAGCCTCGACATGGACACGGACGAATCGCACGGCAAGCTCCTGCCCGACCTCTCCTCCCCCACATCGAACTCGGACATCACCTTTACCCACGTCGATTTTGCCTATCCCGAGCGCCCTGACGCGTCCGTCCTCAAGGACGTCAACCTCACCATCGCCTCGGGCGAGTGCGTCGCCATCGTCGGTGCGTCGGGTTCCGGCAAATCCACCCTCGCTGCGCTCCTGCAAAGGCTCTACGAGCCGACGCAGGGGTATATAGAGCTGGGCGCGGCACGGTTGGCGGATGTCGATGTGCGCCATCTAAGGGAACATGTTAGTGTGGTCAGCCAGACGCCGAACCTGTTCGATGCGACGATCGCGGAGAATATCCGGTACGGGTCGGACACGTTGGGCGCCGGCGCCAGTGCAGCGGAGGAGGATGGCACCACTGAAGCGAGATGGGTCGACGAGGTGGATGTGCGGCGCGCGGCGAAGAAGGCCAACGTGCACGAGTTCATCATGGGCCTGCCGCAGGGGTACGACACCATGGTCGGCGAGAACGCCGCGCTCATCTCAGGGGGGCAGGCGCAGCGTCTACAAATAGCGCGTGCGCTCGCCCGCCCCGCACGCGTCCTCATTCTGGACGAATGCACATCCGCGCTGGATGCCGAGAACCAGGTGGCGGTGCTCGAGACGATCGCGGGGCTTGCAAAGGGGGAGGAGAGGCGGACGACAGTGATGGTGACGCATAAGATGCAGGTTATGCGGATGTGTGATCGCATTGTGGTGCTCCATGAGGGGGAGGTGCGGGAGCAAGGGACGTATGAGGAGTTGATGGAGATGAAGGGCGTGTTCGCTACGCTGGCTAGTGGCGGCGAGTGGGTTGGGGAGTGAAGTGCCTGACGACCTGCTTTGCCTTTCCTTTCCCTTCCTTTCTTTTTTCTTTCTTTACTTATTCCTTCCTTTATTCTTTTTCTTTTTCTCTCCTTTTCCTCATTCTCGACTCAACACCAAGTACTGTATTACTCCTTCGTTCATTCCTCCGCCATATACCCTACTATGGCATGCCGTTCACGATTGCGACACCTACACACATCCACAACGATAACCGATAACGACACGTCTCTCTTTTCTCTCATATATCCATCATTTGTAGTCTACGCATATCACTCACATCACACATTAGTTATGACTTTGTATCTCTTAAATGCTACGATGAATAGAAGGACTTTCATGAATTAAAATTTGGAACTTGAAGATGGAAACTCGAAATGAGAATTAAAGAAGTTGGACTGAACTTCCGAGTCCGGCAGAACTCTGGTCAGTGGACCATCTTCTAGAATTCTGAGTCTGCTAAACCTGTCTAGTGTCATGCGCGGGCCTAGCGCCCACGTATTTTCTTTTCGAGACCTTATAGTGCTTCATTTTCTGAACAGAATGTCCTCATCAACTTGATCAGAGTTCCGAGTGCGAAATATTTTCTCCTTCACATAACACTGTCAAGTAGGGTAAAGTAATAGTGGCAGAAATGTTTAGGCAGCGGTACATAATCTTTCTCTTTCGAACGCGTACGCTATTTATCTATTTAGTATTCTTAAGTGCGAACTATACGTCCGGTCAATCACGGTAAATCTTAAAGCTGTCTCAATCACTCTGGGTAGGATAAAGATACATACAACATATGTATTTTATACATCAAGGGGCTCGGGCTTTTCGGGTATACACTATGACGTTCAACTACTTACGCGCTTTAGGCTTTACAACCTGATGCACACGGCCATTATGATAAGAATGATAAGTAAGTGTTACCCAAATACTAGAGGGAGATCGTGAAGACAGATTAAGCGGGTTATTGGAACTCGGCGTGGTCAGTGTCATGCGCTGGAGACTGGTATGATACCCGGTGCAGTCCTGGGATTGATGGTACCGGTGTTACAGTTCCTGTGGGAGTCGACTCGTCCTGCGGCTTGTGGTCCTTCCGCGTCATCAACGAGCCCCACTGGGTCCACCAATCATCCACTTGCTCAGTCGCATCATAAGCGTACATCGTGAGCTCGTCCCCCAGACCGCCCTGAAAGAAGTCTCGTCCATATCCCAGTCTCCGTGTATCATGGCCTGTCTCAGAACCTCATCCCTAGCCACTTGTTCCGGACCGGCTGGACATCGCATCATCTTGTGGAAGCCACTGTCGTACTCGATCGCGAACGCACAGCGCGGTTGCCTGATTTCTTCATACGCTGTCAGGAATTGGGAAATCTGGTCGCGGTGCTGTATCCGCGAGAAGAGGCAGCGCAGCGTCTCTGCGTCTTCGATTGTGAGCGCCGTGCAGTGATTGCCTCCAGGCTGCAGAGAAGATTCGGTCAGAACGTCTCGAAATGCATGGAAAATTTGATTACCAGCAAAGGGTGGGCAGCTTCTCCGATAAGGACGATTTTTGACTGATCACAGACCAAGTCTTCGGGTACTGGTCTGGTCATAACGATTCGTGCTGATACTGTCTTGACTAGTTCAATGACTTTTCGTAGTCTGCAAGACGTTCCATTAGCGCCGAGCGCCGAAGGGGGGAAAAACAACATGTTTGTATACGTGCCTAGGTTCAAACCTGTCCATATCAAGCTGATAATATTCGATAGGACGTTCAGTCCAGACTTCGTCCTCAGGAAGGATCTCTCGCTCCCAGGTATACGTCAGGGTTCCAGTTATAAATTTACCTCCAGTCTGATATAATTAACACAATCAATCATTGATCGGCTCAGAAGGTCGAAAACTCACAGTCAGGTTCATATGGATGATATAGCCAGATCCCGGCCACAATGGCCACTAGAAAGTAGGTTGATTGAGTCAATATGACGGAGAATCAATGTCAAAGATTTACGGTGGTCATTTTCATGAGGGATTTCAAGTCATCGTCTTCGTTAAGGAGCTCCACTGGCAACAGGAACGTCATATGAAGATGCTTTTCCGACGGCGTCTTAGCCTGCTCGTCTGGTACCCCGGTGACAATAGGTCGTAAGAAGCTATTGAAACCGTCTGCAGCGATGACGAAATCGGCGGTTAACGTTTGACCATTGTCAAGTATCACTCTGGCGTTTTCAGGGGACCTCTGGACGTCTGTGACCATTGCTCCAAAGGAGATGGGTATTCCTTCCTCGGAAGCCAAACTGTAGAGCATATCTTGAAGTTCTTGATGCTGAGGTTTAACAATGAGCCTGCACATTAAGATACGTACCACGTTAAAAGACTTACCTGGACGAAAAGAAATTCAGCAAGTAGATCCTCGAGAAAGTCTTTGTCCGTCTTGATATCACCAAGCATATCATTCGTCCCTCCTACAAATCGCTTTGAGCAACAGGTCAGTTATATACGCCACATCCGCATCTACCGTTTCGAAAAACCATCAGTGCGCATTTGTGCATCAATCGTTCGAGTAGCGGCCCAAGACCCCAGCGATACAATATCTTGGTCATGTTGGGTGGTGATCTGCCACGAAGAGGACGTCAGCGAAGTCGACCCGGTGTCTTCGCATAGAGGCCGAGCTTACTGAAGTCCTCCATGGCTCTGGGGCAACATTCGATATCAAAAGGACTGCAAGGCTCAAGGAGGACCGACCTTGTATTTTCCATCCGACGTTTCGACGACGACAATGTCGTGGCCAGCGCGCTTCAAGGCGTAGGCGACAGCAAGACCTGTTAGCAGCCAATCAGCCTCTATTTCGTACTCGGCCCTGCGCGACAATCACCTGCGATATTCCCACCGACAACAACTATTTTGAGGGTTATACCTGCCCTTTCATGGATTTCCGCACTACTAACTGCCATGTTGAAGGGCGTCCGAGGTATTGGAGGCTCGGGAAATGAGGAAGTAAAAGGGTTCGTACACGTCGGAGCGTGAGCCTGTACATATAAATACCTTGTTCCAGGTTGATGAGCGAAATCATCATTCTATCAAGTTTGGCAACATGATAATCAGAGGCCCAAAAACGAGCATGATTGTGGGCGCCGTAAGCGGTCGTTTATGCAGTTCTGGCCCTCACGAAAATGTCTAGAAAGAAATACTGCATGAAGTTTGTTCCCAGCTACAGGCCATTCTGGAAAGGGTCATGGTGTATGAGGCCTTGAGGGTTTATCTGGGATTAACAGTAATAATTAGAAGGTGAGAAGCAGATGAGCTCCTCTTATGGGAACATACCTGGTAGATCGGAGGCCTGCTCTCCTGTGAAGAACTAGCCGCTGAGTACAAATAGGAGAACCTGGGAATTTTACTCGGTGCGGGGAGATTGGTACAACGAGTTGCAGCTAAGTTTAGGTTGCCTTTGTTTTCCAGTCAACGAATGTCCAAGCATCAAGTGATTCCGGTAGTGTTCGGACTTTTAATTAGTACAGAGATGGGCGTAAATATAATGGACAGGAAGAGGACGGACGAGTACCCCAGAATAGGCGAATCGTCACGAGCTAGCATGCTTCGGAGGAGCCTCTACTCAGACTACGATCATAGCCAGCGTCATGCATCACGGTCAACTCCGAATTCCTTCCTGTCTGTAAATATGGTATCTATTCAACACAAATCTCTCTGAAACGCGTCTGAGAGTCGACTTACGAGAATGCAACGTCGCCCATTGACACCTTCACTTCCATCGACGATCTGTCGTGTCGGCGCAAGATAAACGAGCCATACTGCCCCCACCAATCGTCCACTTTGTCTGTCGCGTCATAGGCAAACAACGTCAGCTCGTTACCCCATACAGACCTGAATGTCGTCTCCTCCATATGATCCCAATCGCCATAGGCCATGGTCTGCCGCAGGATGGCGTCACGTCCATCCTGCTGCGGTCCTACAGGAACCTTCATCCCAAGCCGCTGCTGGTAGTCCCACATCTGGGTATCTGAGCAGTGTGGATGCCGAATCTCCTCGTAAGCTGTGAGCAGCTGTGAGACATGATCCCGGCTCCGTATCCGAGAGAACAGGCAGCCGAGCGTTTGTGCGTCTTCCAGAATCAATGCAACACCCTGATTGCTCGCGGGCTTACAATGCGTCTTTAATCGGCCGTTCGATGCGGGATGGATGCAGCAGTGGGACGTACCAGCATAGGATGCGCAGATTCGCCAGTAAGAACCACTCTTGAGTTGTTACACACGAAATCCTCGGGAGGTGGTCTGCGTACATATATTCGAGAGGATAGTGAGGTCGCGAGTTTCAGCACTTTCTGTATTCTAAAATCGTATGATCAATTCCGGGCCTTTTAGTAGAGAGCGAACCTGACCTACCGAGGTTCAAAGTTACTGAGATGTATCCCACACGATTCCAGCGTTCGGCTTTCGGTCCAGTCTTGGTCTTCTGGTTGTCTCGCTCCAAAGTAGTTATGAATGATTGTCGCCGTGAAATCTTTCCCGCCGACCTAAAGATAAATATACCCATTAATACCGCCTGGCCAAAAGCAGAACAATAACCACTGACCAGCATGTTGGCGTTCATGATATAGCCCTCTCCCAACCAGATTACCCACTGTATACAAATGAGGATTGTCGGCCCGAAAATAATACACAAAATACTCACCTCTCTGATATTCAACAACGATCTCAGTTCCTCGTCCTCTTCCATGAGATTGACTGGTATGGTGAAGGTTACGATCACGTGCCTATCATTGACATCCGGCGGTTCGTCGTCAGAGTCTGTGACGACTTGGCGTAGAAGGCTATCATAACCATCAGCACCGACGATAACATCACCGAACAGTGTTTCTCCCGAGTCGAGTGTCACAGAGACCTGCTCGGAGTCTGCATCGACAACGGTTGTGTTGAATCGGAATTCAACTCCTTCTTTCACGGCCAATTGGTATAGCATGGTGTACAGGTCTTTGTGCTATTCAAGGACAGAAGCTCAATGTGATCATGCGCAACGCGGCGGATTTAGCGACGTACCTGAAGGAACATGAAGTCCGCGACAAGATCCTTCAAAAACTCTTGTCCCATATTCATAGCACCTATCAAATCGCCGCTGTTTCCTGGGGATTTCGCGTAAACAAAAAATCAAACACGTTACAAGTTGAGATTACCATTCTTGAAGATGAACTTGTCGCACTTGTGCGCCTTTTCTTGGAGAACGGGTCCCAATCCCCATTTATGAAGCAATTTGGTCATGTTCGGCGGGGACCTAAAATTACATGAATGTAAGCGAGGTCTTAAGTGCCGGCCGGACGTCGACAAACTCACTGGATGCCTCCTTTGCTCTTATCACGGCAATAGAAATGCAAGCCTGTCAGTACCATGGACAGAAGGGCGAGAGCAGGTATTGCGTACTTTAATCTTTCCATTTCCCTTCTCCAGAACAAGTACATCGTGTCCCGCCTTTCTCAGTGTTGAAGCGGTGGCAAGACCTGATAACAGTCGGTGTCAGTTCGCAAAACCGGCCGAAGAGATCCTCCAATCTCCTTCTGGTTCAAGCGTACCTGCGATACCTCCGCCGACGACAATGAACTTGAGGCAGACTTCAGCTCGGTTCTGGGGTTTCGAATCCGTTGTCATAATGGTTGCAAAGAGAGGGAAGAGAGGTTAGGGTGAAGGACAAGGATGATGTCGCTAGAAGGGCTGCATTCGGTCGCTCCGACACTCCAAGCGACTTTATATATGTGGAAAAGTCAAAAGTAGTATCAGATCAGGGCTATCAGAAGTTGACAATGACTACGATTTTCCGTGGCTCCACGTGATGGGTGATTGACAGACTTTGGAAGAACCAACTTGCACTGCTAATCATTGTTCGTGCCCGGCCAAGCGCCCCCATTGCGGCCCTATGGCGACAGAATAGCACTTTACGGTCCGTGTCAACACAAATAGATCTCGACCTTGAACTTGGCGAGCGAGATGGTTCAATAACACGAGCATTCGCTGTGCGTAAGTGTTTGGGTTGTGCGTCTCTTTTCGACATTCAGGGAACCATGGCCGAGGGTAATTTTGGAACGCGTACGGAATGGCCTCCGATTACCGGCTGATACGGTAGGTACTTGCGCCTGCCTGTCCATGCCAGACGGGCTCACTAGTACTTAAATGGCTTCGATTAAGGAATTCAGCGAAGTGAAGTCAAAGCAAAGCGCGACAACCTTTGCAAAAAATAGATTCTACTCACAGGACGTTCTTTCCCGACATGCCGCATCTCTTCTTCCTTGGGCCGTGTTGGCAACAGTCGCTAGCGCTGGTGTTGTCGTTCTTTCTATCCACCATATGTATGTGAACTGCGATCAAAACGTCTGCCCCTTGTTGGGACTGGAACATCCAGGAACTGTCCGCGGATGTTGCATCTGCCGCTGTGATGTATACCGCATGCGGGCAGTGGCAGAAAACTAGCCTATGAAGGCTATCGTAAGTAGGAGCATAAGGAAAGAAAGATTCCAGTGAGTCGGGATTATCCCAATGGCATTGTTGTCTTCGTTCTACAAACTCTGGGTTGGGCCGCGGCGCTGCTGGGCACCCCGGTCAGGGATCGCCCAAGCTGTCTGTCACGGTCATGAAGAGCGTCGGCGGCGCGTCGGATGGAGAAATGTCAAAAATGCGAATACCTGCCATTGGCATCGGATTCAAACAGGGCCAATGAAGCACAAATGAAAAAACCCTAGCGCCCATGCGCTTTCATTGCTTTATGGGTGTCATCTAGATTCCCTCTTCCCACTTCCTTGTTATGCCAATTTCTCTTATAAGCACTATCCAAAGGTATGGCTTTCCGAAGAAATTCATTCCCAAACTTTCATATTCGTCTGATGCTTAAATTAGTCTCTGAAAAGGCAAAAGGCTGCTAATTTAAAGCTTCACAGCAACGATTGAAAAAAGGTGAGTTCAATGTGCTGCCCCGTTCAAGTCAACGGCACTGATTTTACACCCTAAATTTCAGAAAATCCGACTTTTTGTTATTTCGACAAAACAATATGCCTCACGTTATTGACGAGGGATATGACGCGGCCTGGAAGACCCATCTTCGAGACCGAATTACGAATAACTTAGACGATATGGTCCGGGATGCCACTGAGGCCTACCAACAAAGAATCGCCGACAACGAATCGGCGCCCATCGAAGTTCTATACCGATTTCAATCCGAGTACAACCGTGATGTGCAAAACCTGCAACGCAGTGCGGAAGAGCAGATCACAGCCGAAATCGCTCGGGAGGAACGGGAGAGGAAATGGGGTGCAGAGGAATCGTGGCCCCTTGCAGGCGACGTGACACAGGAACTCGTAGAGGAACAACTTTCTATCCTGCACACGATCAAAAATACCTCTCCCCATGTCCAACGCGTTGGCGTGGAGGAATACACCACTGCCTCATTCCAGCAGAGATCGTCCACACTTCCCCTCGACCCCCGCCACACCTCTGCTCGGGAGCGCTCCAGTAGCAATGCTGGATACGACCTCCATGATTATCACATTCCTGTTCCCGTCCAAGCCCCTCGAGCGGAGACCCCGGCTGACCGCGAAGCCCGTGCCCGTGCAGAAAAATACCAAAGGCAGCAAGAGGAGTTCCGAAAGCGCGCCGAGGCGATCCAGCGACGCAAGCAGGAGGAGCGGCAGCTGAACAACGAGCTCAATTGGACGGAAACAATGAGCTCCTCCTCCTCCCATACTTCCGCTTCCGATCAGGAGGTCCTTGCGGCCTCGGAGACCGTGTTCAAGGCCGAACACCCAATGAGCGAGGAGGATGTGGAGAATCTCGTGATTTTCCACCATCAGCAGTGGACGTGGATCTTGACGCTTCCGCATGTCCAGTGGGCGGACTTTCCCTGGCCCTTGCTGAGCTTCTCGAGCCCAAGGCGCGTGGAGGACCTGACACTGGAGGCGGTTGCCGAGTATGTCTTCGCTCCGCTTACTATTCATCAAGATAGGGCCCTCGTCAAAGACAGACTCAAGGACCTTATCCGCCGATGGCATCCCGACCGCTTCGAGATCAAATATCTCGCTCGCGTTGCTGATTTGCATGAGAGGGAGATGGTGAGAGAGGGCGCCGGTATTGTCGCGCGCATCTTGAATGACCTTCTCGGAAAATGGAACGACCTCTAGTCTTCCACATCTTACGATCTACGGATACCCGTGATCCTGCAGCAGGCGGTGCTAGACGCCTTTATAGATGAACATTTTTTCGATTTTTTTCATCTTGATTTCGTTGACTATTTATCGCTTATCTATCTTGTTTTGCAGTTGCTTTCTTCCATATCGTTATACCCTATCTAATACCCTCATAATTGTTTTCGTTAACTCAATTTCGCCCTACAAAAGCCGGAAATCTCGTACGCTTGTGTTACCCTACACCATACATATCCTTTCAATACGATACAATTCACACCAACTGCCAGGGCCGAGCACTCGCCATACACGTATTATTTCTTCTCTTCCTCTCCTGGATGCTCTTGCGGAGGTATCCTGCCATACCCCATTCTTGGATCATGCTTCCCTTCGAGAATTCTCTCAAACCCCTCTTCAATTGCTTGTGCTTCAGGCGACAGCGGCTCCACCGCCGGTGTGGGTCGTGATTCAGGCCCCACCGCCCCCGAATTCTGCTCGGCTGTGGATGTGGATATGTCAGGCGCTATTCCTCTTACGAAAGTGAATGATAAATCATCACTGTACGGATGGGTACTCACTTGGTTCGGGCTGTGACGCGTCGGCGATTTCGAGAACGGCCGCTCCCAGTGCGCCTATAGCCGAGGCTTGGGCACTCGCAAGTGTCTATGTACACGCAGAGAATGGAGACCACCCCATCAGCATCCCACGTCCTTCCTCTGTATTAGGCCTAACGGGAATAAAAACGGCGTACTTTCGTTATCTCAGACGCACCCTCATCCGATGGCTCGGCGACTAGCGCCTTCGCTAGAGGTTCCACGTCCTTTTCGATAGCTTCGACAAATCCAAGCATCAAATCCCCTACATCGCTGAGTTGGTTCTGCAGTAATATGGTTAGCGTCAGAACATCGGGTTACGACGAAGATATTAGCATTACCGCATAAAAAGCAGCAGCCTGGGCGACTTCGGAGCGTCCGTCGTGATCTTCATTTACCGACATTTCGAGGTTCCTCGTAAATCTGACGTCATGCCAATAATTTTCAGAAACTAGATTCATTATCAGGTAAATTTGGACTTGAAAACACACCTGTTCATCGCCAACTGCATCCCTTTGGCGTGGCGCAAGACATCTTTCCAATCCTTGGTGAGGAGCTCAAGCGAGCTTGCCGGTATTTCATCGGCCATGAGGATGGTGCAGAGCCCTGCCGGAGGAACAAATTCTGTATACACCAAGTTATAGATTTAGTGCAACGCCTGTCCTTCGACGCGAATGCGATATACCTTGGAATGTAAAGAGGTTTCAGTGAGAGGAGCAGTAGTTGAAGGTGGGCCATTGCCAGGGGTAAATTATAAATGAATTGTTTGTTGTTCGTCATCGTTTTGAATTGGCGTCCCGGGATACCCGGGACATAGACGGACCCGGAAACGAGCGCTAGTCAGCTCTGGGTCCACTTCTGGCCAATGCCGAGAACACAGAGCGAGCGTCTGCGAGCGTGCCTAGTAAGGGCGGACCTCGGACGATTAGTCACTTATTCGAAAGATTCTCGAAGGCCATTGATGCATGGCCGGACGTTTAATACATTCGGTGCACAGCGCATGGTCATAGGCACCAAGGAAATCCGAAAGACAACGTTACGTACGTACGAGGAGTGCTTTGAATTTCATGGACATGCTTTCAGATATGTTGAAAAGGTAGCTCATCTTGGAGAAATAAACGAGAAGGTTAGATGCTAAATTTGAAGTAATCTGCAGTACGAAAGTAGAATAAAGGGCATAAGGATTAATAACCAGCTCTAGTGGAGCTTTAGGATTGCAAAATTCCGTGCTGAAATCAGATATAAGCGGATCCAATCATACATCAGGCGAGATATGTTCACGATATGATCAGGCCTCAGGCCTTATTGACCCCCGGACATCGACTGCGACACCGATTTTTTGGCCCAACACTGATCAGTGATGTCAAGGGAAAAGGAGAAGGAATAAAGAATAAAAGTTGAAAAGACTGCGCATGGCAGATGCGTTCTCCAAGCTCATCATGGCTTCAGAGACGCGCACCCAACGCGCACTACCATCATTTCTCTTGACGCCGTCAAAATTGATTTCCGCTTGTTCACATATTTTTGCGGTTGCGACGGTCTTGACGCTTCAATGTTGCCTCCACTTTGAGTACTTTAATTTAAATCGAGTGAGCATGTAACTGTTGAACATCGACCTTCAATTTTGAGGTCAATTCATGTGATAAGAATTTTTTTCAGGTACACTTCGTGCACTCAAATCTAAATTTAAGAATCTGCACTGGAGTACACTCGGTGGTGTCCCTAACATTGGAAATGGTTTTGAGCGTAGAAGTAAGTAGTAGCCGGGCACGTAACAATTGACTGTGGCAGGTAACATCTTCTTACTTATCTCCACAATAAATGACCGGACTTACATAAATTTTGAAAAGACAAACATCTTTCAATGACCACAGGACAAGTGAGAGATGCAAAGGACTTTGAGTCCGGCGTATGCCAGCAGGTAACAATCCATTGGAAGGTGAACCATTTGAATGGGATGTAGACGGAGGATGGTGGTGGGTGGTGAGTTGCACGCGCGATTCGTCGGGTTTGATTGAGGCTTGTTGCTCCGAGTGGCATCTAGTCACTGCCCTCGTCCTACACACCAAATTGCAAGTCTGCGCAGCATATCGACAGCAATCCCTTTTGCGAACTAAACATTGAGGTATATATCTATTTACAGTTTACACGCCTCCTAGGATACATCGCTTCGCTGCATGAACAAGAGTACACTCTGTGAGAGGTACGAACATGAGTAGGTTCACATAAACGACCTGCGAGGGTATAATGGGCCTTGGCAACGTTTCAGTGGTTCTCTGATTCTATCGCTTCAAACATGCCTTTCAGCTGCACGAGGGTAGGACGATCCTCTGGTTTCTCCCTCGTGCAGGCCAAAAAGATATCACGGAAGGGGGGTGGAGGAGGATTCTCGAGCATTACATGGCGACTGATAGGGTTGTTGTAGAAACAACACTCCCATAACAACGCGCCCAGCGAAAAGACATCGCTGGCCGAGGAGAACTTGCGGTAGTCGCCGTCGTCGATCTCGAACGGTCTGCAGTGGCCCGTGGCGTTGTGGCATTGGAGGTCGCAGATGACAAGCGGGGCTGACTCCGGGTCGAGGATGTTCCGCGTGACCAGGTCGCGGTGGATGATTCCGAGGGAGTGTAGGTACGCGACGCCATCGATGATGTCGAGCATCCATCGTTTGATATTTCGGATCCTTCCTTGATCATCATTGAACACAGCGGACCTGAACAAGGACTTTTCAAACTTGGGAAAAACGAGCGCCCCTTCTTCCGTCCTTCCTAACAGCTGCACGATGTGAGGTGAGCCCCGGCACTGCAGCAAGTAGCGGATTTCTTGCTTGTATGTCGGAGTCTTCGAGAAATGTTTTTCAGCGTCGAATGCGATAAGGGGCAATTTGTCGAGTTCCTCGCTGCAGTCCTCGAGATCTGGGTCAATGTCTTCTTCGTACGGCATCGGTTTCCGCTCCGTCTCGCGGACATCGTTCCCTATGATCTCCAGGTCACAATTATAACGAGGGAGGTCAGCTTTCAAGCGCAGTATGTTCCAGGCAAGAGATCCGGGACCACCGATAAGTTTCACGTAGTAAGGCGCATCGCCATACCAGATCTCGTCTCCGCCAGGCAGGACGCCTGAGTCTCGCATGAGGCTGAATAATGGGATTTCCTCCCGCCGTTTGACCATCTCCTCTCGAACGCGATGGATGTACTCGGAGAAAGCTTCGTCATCCCAAGCAGGATCGGTTGCGATCTCTACTACGTCCAAGCTCGTCTCAGTAGGTTCTGGGAAAGACTCGAGATTTTGACGAACCTGGGTTAGCTTGCGCGGGAATAGACATAGGTATGTACTGGTATCGCAGTGAGCACTAAGTGTAAGACCGTGAGTTAGCCTCACTTGGTGAATAGGATGCCTCCTGGTCTGAACAATTTTGCTCTGAGATGTCAATGACTCGATGCGAGGAAGCGGTTGCGACGAGTTGCTACGGTGGTCAGCTGAGTTTAAATTGAAATCGCACACATCACTTACTGTGACTAGATAGATGTATTCACGAAGATTGGCTTGCATCCTGCATTCTGTGTTCGAGAGTGTTTGGCGTTGGTACGCCCTCTGGAGTCGTGACTGCCGATGTCATTCAAATGCTATTTTCAAGTCTTAGCCACCTGGTCAACTTCCGCTGGTCTCTCTGTTAGATGTATACGACTTACGCTTCAAGTTGCCAGGCCTCAGGCTTCCTCAGGATGCCTTCGTCCGGGTTTCTAGAATACTTTCATGTTGCCTTCTCCCGGTTGGCTGAATCCAAAATTATGACGGTGCGGCTCATCTTAGAATTGTTCTCGGGCCCGGGATTGTACGGGTCTATTTCAAATAGAAATCCATGGGCAGCCTGCTTGGAATCCCGGAACGGCGATGTTAGGTTGGAGAAAGCAGCGATTCTTGATTCGCATGATATGCGTCGGGCGTTAATAATATGCATTCTTTTGCCATTGATAACATAACCTAGCCACAACATCCACGTCCTCTAATCTTGGAAATACGGCACGAACCTTTTACGCAACGGTTGCAATACATATGCGTAAGATAACAGTTAGTATCATTAGTTGAGAACTTCGTTTTCGTGGAAATCCCGGTAATACACCGATGACTGTCAATGGTAGCTCCCATTCTAATTTCGTCAGTGGTCACTCTCCACGGAATTGATCCGTTAACAGGCTATGACCCGCCACGACCCACCTGAGGCTAGATTTAGATGGTGGGGTACATTGCCTAAACTACGTTCTTTCCGGGATGTGGACATCGGACTCCCGGGCGTTAACGACTTGAAGCCGGTCAGGTCAGCATACGCACCACTCTGTGAGCGTGGACAAGATGCAGAAACAAGTTCTTAAAGGTAAGTACAACGAGTTCAACACTCGTCTAAGCGATACAAGAGTACAGAAATTGCGCGACTACGTAAGCAAAATGAATAGGACAATTATCAACGAGAACCGAGTGACGATTGGAAAAACAAACACGGTATGTAATCAATGGGGGATGAGGAGGGCGAGTGTAATGAGCTGTAACTAAAGGGGGACACTTGGGTACTTCGGGTGTAATGTATTGCTGTAGTTATACAGTCTATCCTGCGTGTGCTGTGAATTTGCATCTCCGTAGAGGTAGAAGAGGACGAGGTGGAAATGGCGTGCTTTTGAGTGTTCGATCATATCCAAGTTACTTGACCAAGGCGATAATTGAGGTGATGTACCGAGAGACGCGAGCCTTGAATCCCCGGGACCTGACGACCTTTGGCGGAGGAGAACTTGGAGGAGAGCCGTTGACGGTCGAGGTTGTGCTGAATTCGCTTGAGTTCGTCTTGTCCGCAAGCTTGGGTTTCTCGACCTTGACAAGAACAGCGCCCTTTGGCTTGGGATCTTTGTCGCTGGGAGTGTCGTGCGCTTTAAACCACTGTACAAATAGTACTCAGTCATCGAACGGGAGGTCAAAATATCTCAGAGCAGAAATGTACCTTAATAAGCCACTTGGCAGAATCTTTCGGGTAGCGTTTCTGGGTCTCATAATCGACATATGTAACACCAAAGCGCGTCGAATAACCATCAGCCCACTCAAAATTGTCCAAGAAACCTGTGTCATGATCGATTCAGACATTTTTAAGTGAAGAGAAGGGAATGAATCATACTCCATGGGAAGTACGACCGGATGTCAACACCGTCATCGTGAATTGTGTTGATAAGAGAGGCAGTGGTTCCCTGGAAGTAATGAATGCGGTCGTTATCTTTGAGGACCTGTTCCAGTGGCATGTCGTTCTCCCCCTCGACAGAGAACCCGTTTTCTGTGACGCTATGAATTGAGTTCAAGTCAGCTGGTGGTCGTCGGACTTTCTAACATCATAACCCACAATATCGGTAGTTTGTAGCGCTGTGGATCCGGAGAAAAGTGGTCAGCCAAGAAGTAAAAGTATAGCTTTCTCTAACACACCTTCCAGAGATAGTTTAATAGCTACGCAATGGATTTGGGTGAGTACATCTGTGCGCGTTCCTGGCAAGATTTGCAATTCTCTTACATGGCGGAATCCTTCGGGGTCTAATTGTACAGACAAAGATCTGGTGAGCAGAAATAAGATTAAAGAATAAGAAGTTCCTTACAGTCCTGCAACCATGCGGAATGTGCTATTGAATTAAAAGATCAGAATCCAACACAATGGGCAGCGGTCCGAAACTGGAACTGTGCTCACCTTGTGTTCCTAGTTGAGTGCCGTCAGGGCGCGTGAACGTGTAGTCCACATTACCCTGGAATTCGTCATCGCCGCCAGCTCCTGAATTTAGAAAATGCGATTAGGCCGACTGGGAGGCAAGAAATAAACAACAAGCTGACTGCAAAGATTGGTCGTGTAGGTATTCATCCCGTAGAAATCCGAAGAACCTTTGACGATGGCCCACTCGTCTGCAGTAAAGTCCGGCATGCGATTTCCAAGTACCTCTCGCATGTAGGGTGGGTAATATCCGAGATGAATGGAATCCTACAGAACACACGCACACGCAGGAGCCAGGAGGCAGCAGAAGGGAGTCACATCACGTCAGTTAGATGTCACCAAAAGGTCAGTTGATGACTTACCGCGTACCAGCCTAAGTAGAATTATCGGGAAAAAGAAGGGGTACCTGTCAGCAGGGAGAATGATAGGAGAATGATACCGAAGTACCGATCGCGAAATCAAGAGCGTGCTGAGCCGCATCGACGTCTTGGAGAAAGACAAAGGCGTGTTCAATATGAAGACCTTTAACAGCCAAGGAATTGAGGACCTACTTTCCAGGTTATCGTCATAAGGCATCGCCCAATCGCCATTCAGGGTGATACCGATCTGACCCTTTTGCGTGGGCTTGAATTGTTCGCGATACAACTTAACGGCATTAGCGTGAGCAAAGATAATGCTGTGGCCCACACTAGAAACAACATAGATCCGGTCAGCAAGGCCAAAAACCAGAAAAGGCCCGGGAGGCAAGTTGATAAAACAAAATGGGGATCAACTGTATCCGGGAGGAACACGCTGCACTCACATCCAAGGCTCAGTTGACGAGTCACCCTCGGGGGAGCGCTCGCGATCACTTGACCGCCCAGGCGCAAAGACGCCGCGGCCGTAACCCAGAATTGCGACACACCATGGCTCGTTGATTGTTAACCTAATCGCCAATGACAAAACATGTGATCAACGGACAATACTGTGGAAGTTGGAGAAAAGTTACCAGTGTTTGACGCGATCACCGAAGGCCTCGAAACAAATCTAAAAGCGGGAAAAAAGTGAGGAATGCGTCAGTTGCTGAGAAGAAACGGAGACCAATGCAAAGGAAGCTCACTCGTGTGTAGTTCACGTAGTCTTTGACTATTTCATCCTTGTTCAGCCACCCGCCATACCTGTCGTGAAGGGCTTGGGGTAAATCCCAGTGGTATAGCGTCTGGGGGGAAGGGAATTTAGTGAACATCTCAAAGGTTGCAGACAATCAGACGCACCACAAAGGGAGTGATGCCATTTTCCAACAGGGCGTCGATCAATTTGGAGTAGAATTCGATACCTTTGGGGTTGACAGGATCATCGCGTCCTCCGAGAGGAATGATGCGCGACCAAGAAATGGAGAATCGGTATGCCTTCACCCCATAGTCTGCCAAAAGAGCCACATCCTCCTTCCATAGACGATAAGAGTCCGTCGCGACATCTCCATTCTTTCCATCCAACGTCTTTCCCGGAATCTTGGCAAAGTCATCCCATATCGACTTTCCCCGACCATCGACGTCGGAAGAGCCCTCAATTTGAAAGCTCGCTAAGGAATGTGTTAATTATGATTCCGAAAATGGTTAGACACGGAAGTCGGGACGTAGCCTCCCCACCCCCGCACAACCCCACTCCCTACGCCTTCCCCTTGCTGGAGCGCCCGGAGAAAAAAAAGACGTACCAGTAGCGAAACCCCATAGAAAATTCTTCGGTAGTTTACGAATTGGTGGAGTTGCCATTGGACTTGGTAGTTTGGACAAAAAGGCGCAGAGGTTGGCAAGACCGCTACGAGGATTCGACTCTGCTCTTAAATGAAGAACAATCCCCCGATATCACTACAGTTCCTGGGGAATTCGATTCCCGAGAAATGTCCGCCGGGTGGATGAGTACTTCGAAAGTACGTTTTGACACGCGGAAGGCATCGTGAATCAAGATTGCCAAAGAAGGACTCCAGAGATACTCCGGAGTGGACAAAAGGCGAAATTTGCGGTCAGGATTTCCTGGATTCTGGTAACAGGAAGACTTGCTAAATACGTTCTCCATGAGGAAGAGAACACACACCAAATCGCTATTCAGCGCGGAAAATTATCGGCACCATATCACGTGCATTCTTGGTCGCGCCATTTAACTCCATCAGTGTATTCCCTCAGCTCGTCTTCCAGACTTCCATCGACCTTCAGAAGAACTTGGAAACTAATGCCCACCTCGACAGGTATCGCCATCCTAGGCGCCGGGATATTTGCCACAGAAGGTCAGTAAATATCACCCGTACAAACACCTGTTGGTGGCGCTATATCCGAATATTCACCCGACCTTGTGCAACAGCCCATTTACCAGCCCTCGCCACCTTGGGTGATGGCGCACCTTCCCTGAAAGCTGTATACTCGCGTTCCGAAAAGAGTGCCCACAGTCTGGCAGATGCGGCTGCTGGAGCCCTGAAGTTGGCGACTCTGCCATCTATCTATCATGATGGAGACGCATCAGCAAATTTGGACGTTCTCCTAGCGAGGGCGGACATAACGGCCGTCATCGTCGTCCTTCCCATCACTCTGCAGCCGTCAATTGTCTTGAAGGCTCTCGCTGCAGGTAAACATGTCTTGAGCGAGAAACCTGTAGCTCCGGATGTCCGTCAAGGTCTCGATCTCATCAAAACATACAACGAATTGTATAGACCAAAGGGCCTTATTTGGAGAATCGCCGAGAACTATGAGGCCGAACCTGGATATAGGAAAGTTGGAGAGGTCATTCGCGCCGGAAAAATAGGAGACGTCATATTCTTCAAGACCACCGTTGTAAACTATATTGACAAGGAATCTAAATGGTACAAGACGCCTTGGCGAACAATCCCCGATGTAAGTGTATTTCGATTTATTTTGTGGTACTGCATATTGAAAACAAACCAGTATCAAGGCGGTTTCCTTGTGAGCCATTTCACCGATAATTGTTATCAAAATATTCAAATATCTTCCAAATTATCGAGTTGGACGGCGGTGTCGTAAGTCTCATTTCATCGCATGCCAACTTCCACTGATATAAAAATATTCAATAGCACACCATCGCCGCTCTTCGCGTCATGCTCCCACACGCGCTTACACACTTAACCGGATTTGCGTCGCTGAACAAAGACTTCCTCGCACCACACGACACTATTCACTCCGTCGTCAAAGCAGGCGATTATTTCCATGGAATAGCGGAGATGACATTCGCATCGCCTACCAAGTCACGCCCAGAAGCAGACGGCTTCGTGGTGACTGGGAGCGACGGCTGGCTTTCAGTTAATATGGTCAACAAATCAGGTTCGGACGCCCCAGTAATACGCATCGTCATCAAGTCCGTAGTTAAATCCGAAGGCAAGCCAGAGGAAGAGAAGGAAGAAGTTATAGAAATACCCTCGAAAGGAGTTGCAGCAGAACAGGAGAGCTTCTTCGACGCTGTCGCAGGAAAATACGACAATCTTAGGCTTGGTGATCCCCTGAATGCGCTGGGCGACGTCGCATTCATCCAGGCTGCATTGAATAGCAACGGGAAGCTCGTGAATCTGACGAAGCTGCTTGAGGGAGCGGCAGAGTGATAGCAGGGCTGTCGAATCGGAGAAAGGGTGTAACGGTAGGACCAACTCGCGGCGTTGTATCGGAGATCAGGAAGTGTTAGTGAACGTTCAACTCAGTGTAAATTACTTTTGCTATGTATCTAGGAATGCAACTAGAATACTCGTCCGTGCGAAGGTACTGAGGAGGTGATTGATCGTCAGGAAGCTATTCTTTTGATATTTCGGATGATGATAATCGTTTCTCGCTCCTTCACGCCATTGATGATCCATCTCATTTCCTGAATATACTGAACTTAAACGGGATGAGATATTTAGAGAATATGCGCGTGAACAGAAACCAGCATTAGCGACAATTTTCCGTTAGAAAACCTAACCCGATTACAGTCACTTTAAATAAAGGAGCTTCTGCGTAAAAAATGGCGACACCTGGGAGAAGGGAGCCCGGTTTACTTTCATGGCATTAACTTCTCTGTGGACATACTCCCTCCTCTGCAGGAAATTTCGTTATCGCCAACAGGAATTTAGCCTCGGATTAACCTCGCACGTCCTAAATTCATCAATCACCGCCTCAGTCACTATTTTGACATGTATTGCCAAGAGCTGATAACATTACAATCCGGCCTCTAATCGCGAGGCCTGATCGGAGACCATGGAGGAAGGCATGCATAGTGGGATGAGAATGGACTACGCGCAGCGGCCGTGTAGAAGGTATGAGATAGTAATGGTCTTCTTGGTTCGCTGCGCATATGCACACCAGGTTCCGAAGTCTGATGTAATACTGTTAGAACGGCGATAAATATAGCGCTTACCCCAGACTTAGATGCGGTTGTATGTTAACTGTAGTGCTTCCCCCCATCGACACCGACAAAGTCCAGCGATGATGTCGTTCGTCCATTCACACACTGTCTCGTCCGTGAGATGTCTATCTTCTGGGGTTCCTTTGTCTATCAGTCTGGTACTGCAATAGCCGAAGACAGCAAGCTATCTCGCCGGGTGGACTTGGTGTGCAGCTAAATAAATTTTTATAAAGAAGAAAATGAATGAAACAGATTTAGGCAACAAGGATACACGGTACCGACAAGCTCCTCACTTAACAACCGCACCCGCAAGTTTTATTTTAGATAAAGATAGACCATGGCATGCACAGTCCTATACTGGGAAGAAATTCTGCGTCTTCTATGGGCTATGCCGTATTCGATTCCAAATTTCATATTTTGCAAATGGTGGCATATGTGCGCGGACATCATAGAACCCTGAATATGAGTAAGGAAGCCACCGCCCATTTTCCCGCAACCAAGAAAAGCACTAGATCTAAAGCGTCCTTATATTAAGACTGAGCTGAGTATAGTTGCTGCGGTGATAGAAACGACGTACATATGCATTGTGCATGGCAAGTCTCCGATACATCAGCGTTCGAAACCCGACCCAGAGGGTAGGCACTCCGGCGAAATACATCGAAACGCTCCTCTGACGAGCATAACGCAGTAGTCGACCAATGAGGAAATCGGCCTTCCATGCTCGACGCCATTTTTGCGCATTGGTTCCCAAACCACGCGTGGAAAAGGCAGCGAGATAGCCGGTGCTAGGATCCGCTCGACGATGACTGAATTATGTACGGTCGGTTATCCGGCAAACCATCGAAGTATGCTCCAGACCATGAGTCAACAAATCCTGGAAGAGTAAGTGCCTGGTATTGAGTGAAAATGAAGATAATAGAAAACTTGAGCAGGATTATACTCGAATGTTACGCGTAGCGGATCCGCAGCATGTGAATATAACCCTAAAAATAATTTCATTATATGAATGAATAATCTAGGAAGATACACACCCACTTAAAAGAGAATGGCGCTAGACGTGAAAATGAAAATATGTCGTGTATTTCCAGGACCGCCAACGTGACATCTGTCCATGACATGGTAAAATGGAGGCCTTGGCTTGAGATTTTGCGATGATTCCTATATGTCAATGCCAAAACACAGTCCAAAGGAGAGAGCAGGTCATATACCACCCTACGACTCGATTGCCATTGCTATAACCAGACCAATCTTGCCTGGGATCTGGAAAATAGGGAAAAGCTTCAAAAATAGGCTCGCGAGGTGATTGTAGAAAAGTACTTACACAGCCACTTCTGGACTCCATAAATGAAGACACGACTGATTCCACTATCCCCACATGTAAGGGATATACATCAGTCGGCGCCTGGGCGGATATAGGTGAACGGCAGTCCGACTACAACCTGAGCTCCAGGAAGGGTTTGTGAACGAATGAGCATTACTGAACCAGAGGACAAGAAAGAGATGGCTTTCCCGTTGTAAAACGATTCCATAGAAAGACTTCCTATATGGTATCACAGAAAGGTATGATGACGATGATTCTCCAGGCGCCGCTGAGTGCCATTAATGTGATCCAAATGCTAAAAGTTGTGCTCTGCTTGAGTTCGAGCACGAAAATAGACCAAATGCTGACGTTGACGCTAAGCATAGACTCCAGGTCACAAAACCAGCCACATGACTTGATAGAGAAGGCCAATATTAATGGAAAGGCGTGTCTTCATTCACAACAATCCCTGAACGCTCACAAAACGCAAGACGATAGAAAATAAAGGAAGGATTCAAAAGCAAGAAAAGATCCACAGTCAAGAAAAAATCCACCGTTCCTGAACTGGACAACGATTTTCTGCGTAAAATTGGGAAGATCAGTAAAATTAACCCCGAGGCAAGCCTGCATTATCTAGGAAAGTACTCACGCAGCTACTGTCATCGTTCTCGACAACGAAAAAAGTCCGATCGATCCGTCACTTCCATCTGCAGACGGGTAGCGCCAGGGTGAATATATAAATTCAGACCTCCCACCCCAGCCGTCTGAGAACTTGAAGGCTGTTTGCCCCATGAGATGACCCATAGACCGAGCTCGAAGAACTTGAAAGTCACCAAGTATCCAGGCCAAGATGACGGAGGTAAACAAGAGCCAGGATTCCCTAGTCACAAATGGCATTTGCAAAGAGTAGATATCACAGACGATTGCATATCATGGTGATCAGGCCTCCAGGCGAGCCGCGATGAATACGAAGTTGCCAGCTCCAGCAATGCAAGCAGACAGGATAACAATTAGGAAAAAACTTGATTACAAACTCCGTTCTGTTTTTGTCGAGACCACAGGAAATATCAATGGAGATCTCCAGCTTTTGAAGGTATGGCAAGAGAACAACGTGGTTTGAGTTCAAGGATGTCCGAGCCTAGAATCTTGAAGAAAAATCAGATATCCTGAAAAGGAAATGGACCATCTGTGGCACTGTGTGCACGAGTCTAAAACCAACCACCACGCGTCAACCTGCTGTACTTCTTGCTATCAGACAAGTCACCCTCGTTTTCTATATACGCGTCCCATGGCACCTCCAGGCCCCCCTCAAGGGAGCTACTCCCCCAAATGCCGAATCTAAGGTATAAATTACTCAGCCCTTCCCTGCAGGAAGACGTAATGACTCGCCACCCACAGTAACCGCAACATCACGATGGATTTCACAAAGGGGATTGCGACAGAAGTGCGATATCTTTTGGCGGAGATCGGGAAGCTTCGAGATGAACGACGCCAGCTGCAATAGTACGTCCAACTGCTTTCACTCCTATGTGTACGAGAGCCCTGATGTGGCTTGATTATAAAGCGAGATTTCTGAGCTCATGGCTGTTAGATCCAAGTTCAGCGCTAATGGTGAATTTCAACCCGAATGGAGACCTCCGGTATGTTTGCTGTTTCATATCGACTGATTAACATGTCTCAGATCATGATCAGGCTATCGAGGCACCTCCGGAAGCACCCCCTGCGATCGAGGAAGCACCTCCGCTGCCGCAGGCAAAGCCTGGCTGGCGCGTTGTGCATAAACGACCTGAGAGGAAAGTAAGGACTCAGCCTAAGATCACTGGGCCACCTCATCCACCTCAACCCCCTCTTCCGGAGCCCCCGAAACCAGAAGCACCCGCCTGGGCGCAATGGAGACGTACGTTGCACCTTCCTCATGGTCTTGAGAACGTAGCCTCATATTTCCTACCCTCTAGCAAACCCTCTCCTTGCTCCAACCCCTATGGCCGCGACACCATCAATGCCTAACTCTCCTCCACCCCGGGCGGGGCTCTTTGGTACGCATGCTTTCTTTTCGTGTGCTCGCAAATTTTGACTCGTCGTTACTAGGCCCTTCTACACCACCTCCGAAATAAATCATCAACTTTACTTTCGTTGAAGTATGGACTGAAATTCTTGTTGGCTTTCAGAGTCGGAGAAGAAGTTTTGTTAAATGTACCATCGATGTGGGATATCACGGCGCGTCATCTATTCTTGCTATGCCATCTATTTTTCTTTTACTTCTTGTTTGTTGTATACCTACTAGTTCGATTCTCCAGAGAATTGTGCCCATTTTCATCACAGATTTTCTTGTCTTTTTGTTTCTTACATGTACACATAGATTATTTTCCGGAATTCACAAAACACTTTTGATCATCAATTAGGCTAACCTTCTCAGTCCACCCTTCCATGATTCTTGTCAGGTGCTGAAAGTGTCTCCTAGAGCTGTAAATTACGCGAAGACCCTCGACTCAACACCGATTTACCCCAAACGTGTTCCCTCCTTTGGTGGTCACCATTACTAGTAACTGTAAGGGGCAGTGACACAACGGTAGTCGAGACTCGTCAAGCCAGTTTCCCTAATGCTTCAGAGCCTCCGAGATCGAGCTTGTTCCGAAACATCCGTTCCCAGGGGAATCGAGATACTCGAAAAAGAAGCTACATATTTTTCCGCTAGGTCGACCTCGGCGGACGACTTCAAGATCAATTGGGACGGATGAACCACGGAAGGACGTGGGGATTCCTCTGCACAACGGGAATGCATGGCTGCAATTGTGTGGGGCTCGTTCAACACGATGCAGAGTGCAGGTAGGTCTAGGTCATCTATTTATTCGTGGGGTGCTCAGGCTATATTTGACAGACACGCCGAAGATGCAGGCCGTAGAGACTGATGTAAAGGCTGTCGGTATTTGCCTCATTTCCTTCGAAGACAAGACAAGTTTTCTCGAGGATTGTTCGACATCTTTGACGCTCTCCACTCTCTCCACGCCACTTGGACCAGTACTCGGAACCTATGTCTTCGCGCGTCTCCACTTTGCACCCGGGGAACACACACCCTCGAGAACGTCGAGCACGATTAAGAAGAACGAATTGGCTCCAATTACCTCCGACCCAACCTCACGAGTTTCGCAGCTTCGTTGGGATGGATGGTTTATGGACCAATACATCGCTCACTCCTAACCAAAACAGTGTATTATTCCCCAGGTAAGCTGTGGCCGATTCACTTTACATAAATAAGTTATTCATCCTATGTTTTTCCTTGGGAGTTCAAGTAGGTCAAGAAGCCGATCATCGTCGCTCAAACTGACAATACATATAGTAGCTGCAGGATAAATTAAATGAAGATCTCGAAGACCTGACAATCGACCTTCAAATTTGAAGGATTCTACGTTTGTCGCCTCGTTGGAGAATTCAGTCTTGCACTGCTTAGATGTCGTACTTTACAAGCGAAAATGACAAGGCGAAATGTAGCTTCTCCAATTGATTGGTTTGACAGTTGGTATATGAGCCGATGCGGGGAAGGTTTGGGCGCCCAGAAGCCGGACTGCATGCGTTGCCATTCTGCCGCAGTGGATCCCAAGATTTTCCGGTCGCCTGCAAGCTGCCAGTTTCGAATAAAGCTCTGGGAGTTAGGGGTTAGAGTGTTTCCGCCGAAACTAATAAGTGCGTCCACGGTACCTGGAAAGACTAAAAGAGGCAATATCTTTATAAGTCAAGGAAAGGCCCGGCATTACACACTAAATCGCGAACGGATACTTGCTAGATTCCATTAGCGCTCTCGGTAACTTTTAAGTTTCAAAGACCTGAAGCAATAGTTGTTCAAGTATAAATCCTCTATATTTTTCAATAGATCTTATATGGTAACCTCAGTTACAGCCTTGAAATGGGGGTTCTTGAAACTTGTTGGTGGAAGTAATCATGGCTGGTATTGGGCTTATATTGGGCGGTTCAAACTTCGCGCTGATGCAACCTCCTAAAACGCTCTTATTGTTCCTTCTCTGGCGGATATGTAGATCCGGAGGGCGATGCACATGTGCAGAGCGTTCGAATTCGAATTCACCCTTATGTTGAATTTTATGAAGGGGACTCATCCATATTTGGTGCTCTTTCCTAAAGTTTGAAGGCATCACAAAAGACCTTACATCGTAGATCGGGTTTGGATTGGGTACTGTTTTCAATTTCATTTTTCCCTGCTTGATTTACTGAGTTGACCGTAAACCAAGTGACAGATAATATACCAGGCCAAAGCCTCTGCTTTTTGTTTTCCTGACTGTCAGACAGGCGCCCGTCGTGTACTTACATAAGCAGTCACCTTGTTGACCACAAGATGCGTCTAATTGCAGATTTCAAATTCGTATGCACTGCGATAGCGGGGGCTCTGGGCTCGCGGGAGTAACCATTGGCGGGACCTCTTATTGTTTCGAAATATATCACATCGCAGAGAACAATAAAGCTATTGTGAAGCTTTATTGTCTTTTATTGTCTACGCAAATTACGCTGTGGTTGGGCCCTCAGCAGCGCGCGCGCTCATTGGCCTTCTCTTAGAGTCATGATCGTCATCCCCTAACAGGCGCTTTTTGGAATGTCTTAGAGTCGGGACGTTTTGCGTATAAAACGAGGCCTGGCTCGACGTTCTCACTTCCCCAGTCGCATTCAAACTTGCAACTTCAACATCACAAATGGATTCCTTCCTCGAGAGCATCATCGCCCACATCGCCAACGTCCCCACCAACGAGGACGACGGAGGTAGCGGCGGCAATGCCTACTGTGTCGTCTCTCAGACCGAGTCCCTCCCCACCAACGAGGACGATGGAGGCAGCGGCGGTAACGCCTACTGCGTCGTCGCTTGAGTTATCTCGCGCTTCGCACCACCATAATACCAATCGTTCATCATTGTACGTCCTTCCTCTCTCCTCTCTCTCTACCATCCGCGGAGCCAAGCTGACCGTTTCCTTATGTCTGCAGACTTTGTCGCCATTCGCATCATCATCACCACTATCTTCCGTTGCGCACTATTTAAGCCGGAGGAGAGCCGGGCGGCATTTGAACTATCATTATATTATTCGGAATTCGTTGGGGATGCGTCATCTGTATATTACACCATTCGATCTTCTTTAGATGGCGCCAGCTGTTTGTAAATCAAGAAAATGTGTTGAAAATCCAGACAAGTGTGATAAGAGACAAGTAAAGCACCCTGAAATCACTCTAACTCTACACTAATATAGATGGAAAGCGAAGGTCAGTATTGTCAAGAGCCATGGTTTCGTTCATATTCTGCGAGCTCGCGTCGGCTAAAAGTCATTTTGCGGGAGATAAGATAAGATAATTGCCGCCATCAGGACCACAGATAAGATGATCTCGTGATTGGGCAATTGACCCAAGCTCGACACACCATCTTGATTCTTGAATTCGTCGGACCCTACCACATATGAGTCAAGATTGGCATACCATGTATAGTCCTTTACTCAAATTTCAAGCTGAAGTCGATTCGATGACATACGCTGCATTTACACAGTACCGTCGAAATACCCTTCGCATCCAGTAAACATGCAGCGATCGTGAAACAAGTCATCGAGGTCGATGCCGAACTGCAACCCCACGCCGTGAAAAGGGAACTGTCCATCCGAGACGATACACTCACTGCGTATGCATGACTTCAAATTCTTAAGAATATCCTGGACGAGTCCTGACGCTAATGATCTCTAATGACAGGACTTTCCAGACGTTGACCGTCAGATTGGCAAGACTGACTCTCAATGCGTTCCTCGAGAATGTCGACTTGGTCGTTCGCACAATAGAGCAGTTCGGAGAAGAGGCTGAGAAAGGCGCCTCATAGGAGTTTGATGTTGTGAAAAGAGCGTGTACTTTTGCAAGCCATCTAGGACGGCCTAACATTCGAGCCGAGAACGCTTCGAAACAATCAAACATAACTTTCCATTGAACTTTTGAAATCGAGCACATACAGAAATACTTTAACTCGCAGTCGCTATTAGTGAGTTTGCTACCAATAAGTACCTTAACCCCGACCTATAATGTTCATACACTCAACATAAATCGTTTAGTTGACATAGTTTTCCTTCCCATAGCTTCTCCTTCATCTCCTCGGTTCCTCTTATCCATATGTCCAAACCCGCACATAACCCGGCATACGTGGTATCCTAGCACTGAATGAAATTCCCCACAATCATACTGGGAATCCCCCACTTGTCTCTCCGAATGGTAAACGAGAAGCAGCAGTTGATGAAGCCCTCTTCCATGGGCTGCTGCTCCTCTTCCTTTTTCACCAGTGCGCTGGACCCGCTAGAGCCAGGTGTGTTTCCTGTTGATGCCGATGCCAGTCAGTCAGTTGATCGTCAACCAAAAAATGTCACGGAAAGGCCGCATGAGACAGCGTACCAGATGGAGTAGCTTTGCTGACGACGGGGCTCGCAACGCCCGAGTTGAGCACGGGCTTATATCGCAGCACACAGGATGTCAGGACGGCCTTCTGGCTCGAGTCAAAAGCGACATGACCGTATTTCTGGGTGTACGAGATGGCATGTGAATCGGAAAGTGGTGATGAGAGAGAGAAGGAGCGTACCTCCCAATAATTGACCGCCGATTCTTCTGCCATGAGCTCATAAATACACAAGCGACCCTGCCAAGCCGTCATAATAGTCAGTATTCACCATCATTCCGCCTCCACCACTGCCTCCACAAGATCGAGAACTCGCAACCCGAACTTGGAATTCAACCACGCAAACAAGGATTGCCCATGCTCAGCGACAAGGGCAAGCACTACGGAGAACTTGTGGCATTGGAAATTGTGCTTGTACTCACATCACGCATCATGTACCCATCGACACCCACGAGCTCGGTAAACTCGCGATTGCCTTTGTATATCTCGCCCGTTCGTCGCCAGAGACATGCAGGAACACCCATCGCCGAGAAGACACGGTCGTAGTCAAGGAGCATACGCTCGAAGGCTTCTTCGATGAACACCAAATCCTGTACAATGTCAAGGTTGTGGCTTTAGTGCGGGAATTGGGAAACGAATAGACGAGAAACATGCGCACAAGGTCTCGAAGAGACTGCGCGACGGCCTGTGAACATGAAATAAGCTAGACACACGACGGTGGGAAGAAGTTCAGGCTTACCCTAAATTTGGGCCGAAGGACTGAGAGTGGTTGAAGGATTTGTTGTTTCGATTCTTGAGAGACGCTGGAAGACAACAGCGTTAAGTGAAGCCTCGAGATGATAAACAAAGAGACTCACTTTCGATCCATCCATCTCGACAATCTCGCATATCCCTTGACATAGTTGTAAGGCTTCAACAGCCCAGCCTCGTACTTGCTCCTAATAACCCTGTTCAGCCTTTCATCGCGCGAGCCAGGCTCCTGATCAGCGGCGGTCAGAAGAAATTTTTCCGTCTTCGTCGCCGCTGGAAGGATGGTCTCTGATGATTCTTGCGAAGCAGCCGGAGGGTCTGCCGAATTGACGGCCGCAGCAGCATAGACAGTGGCTTGCAGCTGAGCTGTGGTCAACGTTGTTGTGGTGGATGCCGGATTTGCCGAGATAGTCGTACTAGTTGATGCGAAAGACGCTGATGACACTAGCGAAGGTGCGACTGTCGTCGGCGGGGTAAAGAATGAGCCATCATCCAAAGTTTCGAGAAAGTCGCTGTAAAATCGTGAACATGAGCTGAAAAACCATAGTAACTGACGGCACGTACGTCAGGACCGAAAACTCGTTCCCAAAAGTCTCTGGCTGGTACATGTACGATGGTACTGATAGAGGCCACGTCGAGTTGGACTGCGGTGGTGCAGTCTGATAGACAGTCACTAGTATGTGTGAAAAATGAAGTCCATTGAGCCAAGTAAGAAGGCTTACCAGGAGCATAAGTTCTGGATAGGTCGACACCCTGGGCACCAGCAGGCGGACCTGGAGGTTTATCTCCTACTTTAGGCCGCCGCTCGTCATGGCATAAGTGCCCTATCTCGCGCTTAATGCTATTTTCACCAAGAAAATCAGAACATGTCAACGATGGTCCGAAGTTATAGTGAGCCAAGAATACGTGCACCAAGCCTTTGGACGAGATGAAGAATAAAGCACGACTAACCATCGTTGACAGGGCCTTCCCTCGTCGCAAGTCATATGGCTACGACGGCAGTACAAGCAAGCGTGGTTTACTTTTCTCCTCTTCGCAGTTTTCTTTTTCTTGCCTGCGTCATCGTCACCTGCCGAGGACGAGGCTTGATTCTGCGCCTCTGCGGTCGTGATGTTGACATTAGACGTCGACGTCGCGCTGTGCGCCGACTCCGCGTAGGTAGTGAATGTCGACATGAGGAGCGCGGTTAAAAACCTCAAGAGTTGGAGAAGGAGATCATAAAAGCCTTTGAGCACAGGGGACTGAGTGGTGGTGAAGGAGAGAAACAAGAGAAAACCAATTTACAGCCAACGACAAATCTGTAAGATTGCCCAATTTGGAAGGATAATTCTATTTGGAAACCCGGGTTGTTGGCTTTTAGCGAGAAACCCCCCTAAATAAGGCAATAATCCCCGACGTCACGAGACTTTCCGCCGTAGCTCCCGTCCACCATCAGCGGCATTGTCGGCGGCACGCTCAGTAGTCGCGACTGTCCTTGCTGGCGCGGAAATCGAGCCAACAGCAAGTTTGAATCAACGTAGACTACCTTTGAAATCAAAATGATAATGATTCACTTGAACAATATTCAACCTTTTACCACGTTCTGCATCTTCTGAATGCTCTCCGACCCAGCTTGCTCGATGGTCATCAGAGGCAAACATGTTGCAGTAGAATTCAAAATCCTTGTATTTGAGAATATTCCTTCTATTTTATTCTTCATAAATACCTCAAAATAAGCGCACAAAACTCTTGTTTCACCGTCGACAAGAGCGAGGACTGTCGCGAGTTGAGCGTGCCGCCCACTTGGCGTTGATGGGGGACGGAGCCTCGGCAGGAGGTCTCGTGATATCAGGGATTATTGCCTTATTTAGAGGGGTTGCTCGGCTAAAAGCCAACAACCCGGGTTTCCAAATAGAATTATCCAATTTGGAAGGTGTCTTCTCACTGCTGCCGAGCAGTCCAATTTACCGCTTCCCCAATGGTTTTTATAGTCGGTGCAAGCCCTCGTTGGAATATAACTGAAACTTGTGCTCCATTATGTTTTTTTTTGGTCTTCATGAGAGCGAAAAGATTGCCGAATTTCGAACCACGTAAATCATCATCAAGCAACTTCCTCGTATTTCAGAGTCTGGACTCGCGCGCCTACAACAAACAGGTGCCCATCTAGACTTGTTCGCCGCCACTCCATCAGCCACAAGATCTTAGAATTGCAACAGAGGATTCCTATCAGCAGCTGATCAGTTTACTGGAGTAAGTATCAAGTATAACGAACTTTCCAAATGACGCTCGTGCATTCTGCCAAAAAATCTGAATTTAATTTACTTACGAACTCAAGCCGTTTCCGCACGGAACCGCTTGTTGCTAATCACATCACATCAGAACGGACCTACAAAAAAAAAAGTAAACATTCGATGGTGAGCAGACCAATTCACAGTGTTGTGCGAATTGCCGTGCGAATTCCATGTGACCTTCCCTAAACAACTCCGGTCTTGTTCGGAAGTACCGACGCTCGTTCCGTTCCCATGTTCTCCCTTCAATTACTTCCATCCTTCTTTTAAATCTGGCCTCAAAACTTTGCAAGCATGCTACTCAGACTTAAGCGCCCGAGTGCTCAGTCGCAAAATAAAACGGGACGCCAACATATCGTCCCTTCTGTCAAACCGGAGCAGTCTACCGACTCTACCCAGCGTAAATCTCCAGTTATTCGGGTGCGGTTTCATGAAGTGGATCCTTCCCACCATGCGGCCAGACAGACATGTCTCGACAACAGTACAACATACATTTCCTACTGGCGAGCTCCGAGGAATAGTTTTCACCAAGATCCTCCATGGCCTTTTCCCTGGTGTGGCTGTGGCCAGGTCGTGAACGGCTTTTAATTTCGCAAGTCAATCTCCTGTCCTCTCGGGATGTGTTTCAAGAGCACCACTTGGCAATCCATTATCCACGAGGCGAATCTCGTTCCTACCACCGTCACCGTCGTAATGCGGGTGCTAAATATAGCGCTATTAAACATGTATAGACGCCCTTCCATCGCAGTTTAGGCATTTCCACGGAACGGTTCCTCGCACATGAGGTTGATGGCTCCAGTCTGTGGCGGGAACACGTCTCCTCAGCGTGTGTTTAATACACTCATATGCTATGCCTCATGAACGCAGAACCGGCACATCGTAGCGCAGGGCCGTGCAGACATATAAACATGAAAGCATGCCCATCTGCCTACTTTGCTACTTGATCTCTCCTCTCTCTACTCAGAAAAAAATAATCCCAGATGGCTTCAGCTTCGAATGCTCGTCCTCCTCTCCCAGAGCTCGACTTGATCGCGATCGCCAAAACAACAAGGAAAACGCTAGATCGGCTTGCCTCCTTCTCTCACATGCGAAGGTGAGTATTTACCTTCTGCCGCCGTTCCAGGCTTTGACCAACGTTAACCCGTGCGAAGCTCCTCCGACCCCAACCCGGTCCTAACGAAGATTCTCAACAAAATCATAGCTCTCGTCCAGCTCATCGACTCGAGCATGCTTGTCGCCCAGCTCGGATATCAGCTGACTACCGACGCGATGATCCTATGTGATACGGAGGATGCGGACTGGGAGGCGAATGTTACCGTTGATGGTCTTCGTGATCATTCTGCGAAAGCACAGGAGATCTCTCAAAGGGTTATGGAGGGGTTTAGGGATATCAAACAGGAGGTGTACAAGGTAAGCCCTCTAATGTTTTCATAGTGTATTCGGGTTCAATAAATTTTAATCCGTCGGTGTCGCCGTTTCCCAGATCGCTGCTTTGACGAAGGACAACATGTTTGTCGCATTGGTGCCTCCGGACCCAACACACGGTTAGCCATCCCGCTCGAGCCGCGTCTCTAATCATCTGACCCACTGTCGCGTTCTAAAATCCAGCCGAAACTATGAAAATCCACCTGAAAGATGTTGGAACAGATCTCGTCGCCAACCTCAATCTCCTATCCGAGTTCTCTCGTGCCGTAGCAAGCGTGGCGGAGTGGTGGCAGTGCGTCAAAGAGGATCTCGCTTCCGAGAATCCTTCGCTGCTTCCCTCCTCCCAGCCTCAAGCAAACGGTGCAGTGGAGAAATATAAGCGATGGGCAGAACTGAAGGAAGGATTCCAAGAGTACTACAATGTGGTGCGTTTTAGCTTTTCGCATCGTGCTATCTTTAATTCTGTCAGCTAACTTTCGATATTTGATGTCAGGTCAACGCAGCACACATTCGATTCCCTGATCTCCTCACGTCGTCTAGCACAGCGTGGAAGTCGGTCGCGTTTGCGCGGAGCGCGGCGCCAAGTTCAGCGGGGCACTCGGAGGTAGCCCCACATGACATTGGTGTGGGACCTGCTGAGGGACTGGTCCACGCTGTCGCTCCTCCAGCGAAGGGGATGAAGGCATTGGTTGGAATGCTTGGATTCTGGAGGAACTTATCGACGCGGAAAGAGATCGAGATCGAGACTGAAAAACCCCAGGAGAAACCGCAGCAAAGCAAGAAGCCTTCGAAGCCTTCGAAGAAGGATGCAAAGGGCAAACAAAAAGATGCAGGAGGGCACGGAGAAGACAATCTCTCGCGGCACGCATCTCGCCGCTCGTCGGGGTCCAGCCCTTCTCGCTATAGTACCTCAAGACGGTCACATCAGTTGGTGAACGAGAGCGAGAAAGCAGAGAATAGGTGGAAGGCGCCATGTTCGTGTTGCTCAGGAAATCTTTTTGAGGACGGTGTAGCATATCTTGGGAACCATGGCTGTATGATTCGATGATCTGCGTGCAACCCGTATGCTATTTAATATTACTACGTATAATCTATTATCTACTGTATAGTTTAGATCCAAGCCCCCCATACCATGCAGCTTGGCCAGTTGGTCAGGCTCGCGCTTTCCAGATGTTCTTCGCCATATTTCGCCTCATCACTGGGGTTCTGTACCAGCTCCAGCTCAACCACCCGTAGACGAGGAAATGCACCTGAGCTGAGGAGAGTACAAAAGTGCTTTAATTGTCCATCGGATGCAAATGATTTGTGTTCGGCAACCTAAGAGGCTAAGCCGCTCCCACAGTGAAATCTGCGAGGCTTAGAAGAGTTAAACTGGGAGACTGGATTGTCCCTGTGAGGGCCGATTGTGTGAGAGGACCGATTTCCATCCATTTGAAGAGAGAAGCGACTCTTCGAGAGTAAAATCTTGGACGTGGTGCAGCCTGGCCAATATGCGGAGGATACGGCGGAGATCTGGTTCGGACTGCGCTTCAGCACTCAGCGCCTATGCTCAATTGAAATGTGCGTACGTAGTCCGCAATATGAGGTGAGGTATCGAGCAATTGACGGAGGGTTGCGGGCCTCTGCCTCTTTCGTCGAGTTCTTGCGTTGTCACGAAACCCCACTGATACAGACCGAGAAAGACGTCGCTGGCAAACAGAGACTAAGCCACAGCATGTGAGAGATACGGCACTTAGATCTGGAGCCCAATCGATATCGTCTGCTATTTTGTCGAATATTTCCATGGGGAAGACTGGAGAGTTAAGAGGAACGATGTCAGCATCGTTGTTCAAGAGTGCGTTACGGAGGCTCTCAAGCGCTCAAGCTAGACGAGGCGAGGCTAAACCCGGTCCCGGACCGCTAACACCCAGTCCTCCAACGATGTGGAACCATGGCTGCATAGTTCGATGGTCTGCAACGCATACAACTATTTAACGTTGCCACCTACTACCGTACTGCATATCTTAGATCCAAGCCCTCCATTCTACGCAGCCCGGCCAATTGGTCGTAAAACTCTCGTCTCACAGTTTCCAGATATTCTTCGCGATCTTGTTCCTCATCAGGATGACGTGGGAGCCTCGAATGCAGCTCGACCACCCGTAGACAAGGAAAGGTATTTGAGCTGAGGAGAGCACTAAAATGCTCTAATTGTCCATCAAATTTGAATGGGTCCGAGCCTGACATGCGGATGGTGAGTGTTTCAAGCACATTCCTTTTTCCTAATGATTCTAGCAGAATGCATATGGTGGAGAATGAGGGTAGATCTGTCGTCAATTCAAGGTTTTTCAACGTCCGGTGAGACCCGCTCAAAATCATAGTCAGTAAGTCCTCAGTCATTGATCGCGCAACTTCCGACGATACTACTGTAGTAAAATGTTCGTTCAGCATTTACTTTCAAACGATATAGGTTCAGTACCATTCGTACCTTGGCAATCAAAATTTTCAATTGAATGAGCAACCGCCATCAATTTCTTCGTGGTCGTTACATCCCGAAAATGGCCCCATATAACTTTAAGCTCCTTGAGATGAGAGAAATCGAGAATGGAATCATCGATCAACGTCGATGTTACGCCAGCACAGTGCAAGGTAGAATATGTCTGTAGACGAGCAGACCTGTGATGTATCGGAGGACGACCGACAGTAGTGGCGACTCCGAAACCTTCGGAGGTATAATTTTGGAATATGTATTGAAAGTGGAGATCCGTAAGATTGTAGGCGGCTGAAAGGATGGATAGTGGAAAGTTATCCAAATTCGCCATGCTGAGACGAGTTAAGCTATGCGACTGGATTATCTTCGTGACGGTCGACTGTGTGGAAGTACCGAACTCCGCCCAATTCCAAGATGAAAACGATCCTTCAAGTAAAAAATGTTGGAGGTGGTGCAATCTGGCCGATATGCGGAGGAGATCCGGTTCGGACATTCGTTCAGTGGTGGGGTCGTAACGCAATACGCGTATGTAGTCCGCAATATGGGGTGAGGTACTGAGCAATTCACGGAGGGCTGTGTTCTTTCTTCGTGCAGTTTCTCCATTTCCGTAATTCCCAACATATACCATCTCATAAAGACGTCGCTGGCAGACAGCGACTAGGCCGTGACATGTCAGCGATAGCGCGCTGAGATCTCGTGAAGACCAATCGATATCTTCCGCAATTTTGGCGATTATTTCCATAGGGAAGACGGGAGAGCCATTGGGAGCCATATTATCGTCGTTAGCAGGCTCTGAGATCTGAGGCTCCAAGCGGCAAGCCAGATGCTGCCAGAGTTCGTCGACGGCGCAAACTGAGGCAGCCTGGGAAAGCGACCGATTTGCGATCAATTTTTCAACCACGTGACCAAATAAGCCGAATTGAGACAAGTCTCGCGCGCCACTGAAAGCTCATCCAAAGCTCAGCCAGAATAGTTTGCCTAAATAAGACACTATTGGCATCTTTTTCTGAGATTTCGGTCGAAAACCCTGGGCCCCGAAGCGCACAGATTTGCTTCCGGAACACCCTGGGAATGACCAATTTTTCGCGCAAACCCAAACAACCATCACGTGACCATTTTCTCTCCATCACCCGCTCGACCTTTGGTCAAAGTTGAAAGCCTTTGGCATTGACCGCGCTCTCCTGATTTTCAAGAAAACCAAAATGGCGTCGAACTCTTCAAGTATGGCCTCGCAGCCTGTGGTATTCACCACACAAACCCAATATCCTCTACCGACTCAGAAATTCATGATCCCAACTGCCTGGAAACGGTACCAACTTTCACAACTGATTAACAAGGCACTATCTTTGGATAAACCAATCCCTTTCGATTTCCTTGTTCGTGGAGAAGTTCTGCACACTACCCTAAGTGAATGGTGTGCGGAAAATGGCGTCGGAGAGGTGCGTGCTGACTTCTATCGTTCTTGTTGAAAACTTATATAATATCAGGAAGAAACGCTCGAGATCGAGTATATCGAGTCGATTATGCCGCCTCAAAAAATGTCCGACTTCCCCCATGAAGACTGGGTGTCATCTGTTTCATGCCAAGTACAGGGGTGCGTAGCATTACATTATTCTTTTTGGCCATGCAAACTTAACCGTGGCCTACAGCTTTTTCATTACTGCTTCTTATGATGGGCGAATACGCGCATTCGACTACTCCAAAAACCTCGTTTCGACTACCTTGGCACATACAGCGCCAATAACTTCAATATGTATCGTTTCATCACCGTCAGAAGAAGAATCGACTTTCACAGTCGCCACCTCTTCGCAAGATCTTACCGCGCAAATAACCCAAATCAGCCTTAACCCTTCGTCATCTTCTACATCGAAAGTACTGTCCTCTCTTCATCTGCACACCTCACCAGTCTCTTCGATCGCCTCGAATGCCGCCGGTACCCACCTCCTTACATCGTCATGGGACGGTCTCATCGGCTTTTGGGACACTTTGGTGCCATCGTCAGACGAGGTTCCTGAACCAATTCTGAATGAGCGGGATCGTAAAAAAAGACGGCGTGTAGAGGAGTCTTCTAAGGTTCCAAGAAAGGCGCCTCTGCTGGTTCTGAAGTCACATACGGCTCGGGTATCGAAGGTGCTGTTCGGCAAAGAAGACAAGAAGGCGGCCAGTTGTGCGTTCGACTCAACTGTGAGGACGTGGGATACAGAATACGGCGTATGCGAGCATACCATCGTAAGTCTGTCTTCAATTGTCCTTGCGCCTCGCTAACCTTTTTCTTTCGCAGAATGCATCTGAAAAGCCCTTTCTCGACCTTGCACTAACACAAGACGGAAACGGCGCCCTTGCCACATCCACCGACAGAACAATGACACTGTACGACCTCCGCACCTCACCCACTAGCCTCTCGGCTGCTACCGCTACTTTCCAGCACCCTGCGACTCCTTCATGCGTAGCCGTCTGCGAAAGCAATTCGCATCAGGTAGTGACAGGCGCGTATGACGGTGTCGTCCGCGTCTGGGATCTCCGGAGCACGAAAGGCGCCATGGCGACATTCAAGGCCTGGGAGGGTAAAAAGAAGGTCCTAAGCGTTGATTGGAAACGTGGAATTGTTGGCGTCGGAGGCGAAGGCGGTCTGGAGGTGTGGAGAGTTGGTGAGGAGAAAGCCAACTAAATACCATAGTGCCAAGTGACTTCGTTCTCATAATACCAAAAAGTAACTGCCCGCGGTGGGCTTTTATATTAAGACATAGAGGTCTTATATAATCTTGGATGCTCCTGAGGTTCTAGACAAAACATATAATGTATCCTAAGTGCTGAGCGTCTGAGATTGGTTCAAGTTGCAGGGACAAGATGGATGGCCGAAAAATTAAACCCTAACCTTACGAATTAAGCGAGATGCCCTATACTTTCCCACCATAACTGAACCACAACATGCCCATTGCTTTTCTCTCTCAACACCTGACTATGTATTTAAATTCCTCTTGCACACCCCAATAACGCTAAGGAATCGCGCCTCCATGTTTTCCACCTTCAAAAGGACCAGCCTGGCCAATTCTCGCGGTATCACCTGTTGTTACCAGTAGGCCTCATAGGAGACAGGCATCGACCGAAGGTCATGAGCGCATCGAAATCAGCGCAACAACATCTTGTCGGGGGAGGACGAGGCTCATACGTGCATATACCTTCATCAGCTATCCCTTCCTCTAAATGCCATCTGAGTCCTGTAACACCATAATGGACCATCGACCGCCTTCTTGACATCACACGCCTGAGACGAGCAGCAACAGCGCATTTCGG